>JZKD02S1946103.1:0-11345 GCA_000966675.3 Picea glauca | reverse complement strand
AGCTCTTTTCCAACTTGTCTTGAAAAAGAGAAAAGATTGCCAAGTGAACTTGTCTCTTTCACACTTGTAAATTGGATTTGAAAGAATGTCTATTTGACACAATTTTATCCCTTTTTCACACCAAATAGACTAAAGGTCATAAAAAAAGACATTTTTTGGTGTTAAGTTGTGATTGCATCTCATGTCCTTTTTTGCAGTATTGAGCCTATACCATGTTCTTGCTTTGTGTGATAAACCATTTGCCTCAGTATTTTTTCATCCTCAACCAAGCAAAGCCTCATTTATATCCTTCTCAATTTGACACCCTATACCTAAGAGAGAACATTCCCCTGAGTATCCATCTCCTTACAATGAGCATAGGTATGTTCCACTGTTGGGACTGGTTTTCTGTACTTGCAACACTCATTTCCTCCTCTATATCATAATATTCATTTATCTATGAAAAAACAAAAAAAGACGGGTGGGAAGGGAGTATTGTCTTATATTGGAAGCAATTGTGTCGCCTTTGAACAAAGAACAAAATTATTGAGTCCATTTGTCATCATAATTTTGGGTTTAGCATGGCCTTAGGAAGTTGAGCTCATTACATAGAGTTTTCTCTACCAACTAGTTACTCTTCCAGTCCCTATAGAGAATTTCATTGATGCATCCTTCATCTCATGGTTTCATCATTGATTATGTGTTGTCGGAGTCTTCCAAATGTCTCATTCTCTTGTTCAAAAGAAGTCTATCAACCTGTGTCGGCCATTCCTCAGAACTCTTGACTTTTAATGTTGTCCATACCCTCAGTTTGTCTCAGAATCACATGATATTGTAGTCATATCATTCACCTTGACCCTACTTTCATCATTGGTAGGGAACCTTGAACCCAACAGTTGACATTTCATCATTGGTAGTTGACTGAGTGGTTTCCCTTGTGTTCAACAACAAGACATCTATTTGCACATTGGGATTTGTGCAATGTCTTGGATTCCATTATCATTATTGGTGGTTTCCTCGCCTTTGTCAGCAATTTTCCTCATTGGATTCTATTCAAAGGGTATTTTTTGTGTACCGCTTTCACTTGGCACACATGAAAGACACACAAGGTCATTGGTTTGTGAACATGTTCTTCATCCGATTTCCTCCAAATCATGAAGCTCCTGCTTTGTACCTCGTGCTGAATGATGAGAGATTCCTTAATGCTCTCCTTTCAGTAGGTTACCTTACATCGAATTCATGTCATCTATTCTCGAAACGAGACCTAGAGTCTTGTGAGTACCTTGAGGATTGCAGTGATTAGTGGCAGGTTCTCTTACCATCAACAGTTGGGAATACATCAATGTATCCTGATTGATGGATTCTTCAAGTGTTCGACCCGAACTCATTTATTCACACTTGTAAGTATGTACTCAGTTCCTTGATACCTACTTTCATTATCGGTAGGTTGTCTCACATTTGTTAATGGTATACCTCAATGAAAGGTAATCAAATGATGTCTCATTGTGTTCGACCTCAACTCCTTTATTCACATGATGTAGACCTGAACCTTTGGTGGATTGTGTAGAAGACTTGAATAAATCAGTATGTAGCTACATATTTCTTGAGTTGTTGCTTACCTTTCATTGGACCAATACCTATATGACTTCAGTGATCATGGAGATCAAATTGTACTCCATTGTATACATATATCTTCAGATTGATTTCGAGACTGGTTCTACTGGGCCTTGTTCATGAATATGATGGCCTTTGGCATGTAACCACATTTTTATTTTCCTATTCATGGCCATAGAT
This sequence comes from Picea glauca, assembly GCA_000966675.3. Taxonomy (NCBI): domain Eukaryota; kingdom Viridiplantae; phylum Streptophyta; class Pinopsida; order Pinales; family Pinaceae; genus Picea; species Picea glauca. The sequence goes on along the minus strand of JZKD02S1946103.1, from coordinate 9,572 downwards.
AGTTTGGTATATTTTCACATGGATCTACAATGTAATTCAAATTGGAATCCATGTATGCAAAGTCAGTGCAGAATGTAATGAGCAACTAGTTCTTCCAACTGGTTCCCCATCACTCCACTTCTTGGTTTTTATAATGTATTTCATCCATCATAGATACTCCTCTGAAATCACACATTAGGGGGCATCTGTTATAGAATTGTTTTCCTCACCGTATGAAATCTTGCACAGAGGGCCTTTTTCCATTTCCCTATGCATACTTTTTATCCCTTTTTGCAAAATCCTAGAGCTAAAAAATACAAATTTCCACATGTACAAAGCTTTCCTACTATACAATATGTGTTTATGCAAGATGAACCACTAAAACCCATGCACATCGATATTTGTGCCCAAAAATGAAAATTGGTTTCGAGTTTCCATGTCACGACAGGAGATATACGATCCTTGGCCTTCGATATGCTAGAAAACTTTCGACTCAACCCTTCAGTTCCATTTTGAAGGCTATAAATGGGTGTTGTCCCTTGACCAAGTTTTGAGGATCCTTGGTTAGGTTTGACCTATTTTGGGACTTCGACAGATTGTCGAAGGAAGAGCGCAAGTCAAATCAAAGATCACGGGATCTCGACCCCTTTTTAGGGAAGTTTTAGGTTTTGGGATTATGTAACAGGTATGGGGATGTTGGCTCATGTGTTTACCCATTTTTTGGCCCTTTGTAATGTATACATAAATCTATAGGCAATGTAAGAAATATACAGGGGCCTATAAGAGCCAAGTTGTAAGTTGTGCTAAGTGTAGTGATGGTTGTAAATGCTTTATGCATACTGTGTGAGGTTTGCAAGGCTGAGTGAAAGTGAATGTAAGAGATGGTGTAAAGGCTTTGTGCTGTACCCTATCTTGAGGAAGGAGGATCTGGTGAGGTGCGCGCAAATCTCTTGTCTTCTGCGGAGTAGGATTTTGATGCTATGTTCCTGTAAGAAGATTAACTGAAGATAATAAAGAAGAGACGAGTTGGTGGACATAGCTCCAGGTTGGGGGTGAACCACATATATCTTGTGTTGTGGTTTCTTTGTGAATTATGGTTGTTATATTGTTTATATGATTCATTATTAGTGCAATGATGAATTCTTAGATGAATATGATAGCTTAGTGCCTAATGATGTGAATAAGATGCTAGATACGATCTTTGTTGATATGCTTAGTGCTTGAATATATTAGATCTGGATGAATACTGCGATGCTTTGTTATTAGGGTTTATCTTCACTGTAAACAAAGGCTAAATTCTAATAAAATATAACTGCTAAGTGCTCTGTTAAGGTGTTACAATCATAGATCTGTGTTCCATATAAGGTTGTAGACACTGGAGTCGTGCAACCGCCCCTGCCTCTACCTCAGCTGAGACTTCATCTGCTTCGCAGGTGTTGCTGAAAGGGCTGGTAGTTAGGGTATTGTTGGTGCATTGTTGAAGCATTGAACCCTGGGTATACCCTTGTGCCAGCAAATGGTTCCGTTGTCGGGACCTGAAACTGTGATTGTAGGGAACTGAGGAAAATAAAGAAATATATGTGCATAGATCTATTTCTTTAGTGCACAATATTCTACTTGACTGCAAGGCTCTATGCTAAGAAAGGAGGTAGATCTGAAGAAAAGAGGTAAGATCAGTGAATTTGTTTTATTAAAGAGGTAAGATCTGAAAGATTTGTGCTTTGATAAAGCTAATATAAGTGGCAATTTTTGTTTTGAAGCTATGGATCTAGGTATGTTTGATAAATTTTGTCCTAGTCTGAAAACTAGGGCACAGTTAGAAGAAATAATATTTGATATGAATAGATCTGATAGAAATAATGAAAGATATGTTATTCCTATGCATAGAAAGAATGTTTGGAATAAAAAATGGATGCAGGATCCTAGGAAGAAGTTTTTGCAGGCTAGATACCATGATCCGAGTGCGCATTACAAGAAAGGATGGGGATCATTTAAGAGAAAGAGAGGATTAATCCTTTGTTACAACTACAGAAGGTCGGGCCATGTTGCTAAGGATTTCCCTAATAGAAGACCTAGTTGTCTTTGTTGTAAATCTATGGAGCATGAGGTTTTGGATTGCCCTATGATGATTAATAAGTTTGGAAGAATGAATATGAAACAAGAAAACCCCGAGAAAGGCCAAGAAATTAAGACAATGGAAAAACCCCACAAAGAATCCGAGACTGTTTTACTACAAATGAAAGAAACCCTGAATGACCACAGAGATATCAACTTATCAAAGATCTTCAAATAGAAAGAGTGCATTGAGACAAGAATGTGAGACTTCGACATAGACTGTGCTCTGGATGAGGAAACACATGTGAATAATATGACGGAAAGAATGTGGAAAATTTTAGGAAAGCCTGCTATGATTCCTTCATTAGGAGGAATAGGATTATTTAGAGGAAAGCTAATAACCCTATGTGGAAGACTTCATGGATTATTTTAGGGGATAAATTTCACTCATGGGTTGTTTTCCATGGTTTGTCCCAAAAAAAGATTCTCTATTCTAAAAATGATTCGCCCAAATTCTCTAGGATAATATTATTTTACCTCAAACATCGTCAAAATTTTATACAAACTATACAAAATCCTTAGAAATTGGAATATTTTTACAAAAATATCGCCAAACATTTATAGTTGGCATATGAAGGATTAGTAAGATTCGCCAAGGTTTCTACATTTTAAACTAAATTTCCATCCTTAAAATCATCCTTGGAATACTTACCCAGATATCTATGAGTGCTCATAGAACTTCGACAGAGGAAGAATTTGAGGTTATTAAATTTGTTGATAACAATGCCCCATTTGATTTATTCCTAGGAAAACCCTAGATTGAGAAAGATCAGATATGGAGAAAAGAAGAAGAATCCCTAGAAAATAAAAAGAAATAATTAAAAATTATTCATGACTAGGAGAATCACACACTTTATAGTAGAACAAGAGAACTAGTACAAGATGCTAAAGACCAGGGATCTAGATGACGAAGCTGAAAGAACATAGAACGAATTGAAGAACCTGTCCACATACGAAATGAGAGAACCTACCTTAGACAGAGAAGAAGTATTGACCTTGAACTCTACGGAATACCATCAACAATGCAAAGTTACTATGCCAAGAGGAGATAAGAATTTGAATGGAAAGAGGAACCCAGTAATGCAAATTACAGGGAAGAAGGCTAGAAAGATCAACAAGAAGAAGGAAAAGTTGGAGAAATTACAGGAAGGTCAAGAGAATACTTCACAGAAGGAAGGTCCCCAAAATTTGAACTTCGCTAAAATATCAGAGCAACTCAGATTGGCACTTCGCCACCATAGAGTGATATAACCATTGGAGTTATTATGACCATTAGACCGACAATCCTGAACAGTTAGAACAATAGTTATGACCATAAATCTCGCCATCAGACTGTTGGGACCACACCGTAACGGACATAACTGCATTGATGAAGGATTCTTGACCATTAGAGAGATCCGTTACCTCGCTTTCTACTTAGTTCGTTGATTGTTGCACTGAGAACACTTTCGTGAATTGTATCCGAGCCAACAAAAGAACTCATTTCTAACACGCTATGTTTACTAAGATTTTGACACCTGTTCTATTACATTAATCATCCATTCATTGACCCGAGTTATCCGATCGAGAGCATGCATGTTAAACGTAATGAACACCATAGAGAAGTCAGTTTTATAAGTTCTAATTGATTTGATGATCAAAAAAGTAATGTTGGTAGGAATCCAAGCTTCATTGACACGAGGTTTCCAAGCCTACCCGTCGACTGCTTGCATATCTGGACCATCCTGAGATGCAACCAAGAAAGAACCAAGCATTGAGATGACTTGGTGAACGTGAATTTAATCTCGACTATATTGCCTGACTACATCTCACCTTTGGTTAGTGCGGTGAGTCGTGATAGTGTCCCAAGGGACTTCGATTACACTCTAGTTACCGTGTACCTCCCAAAGGGGATATGTGCAGTTTGACCGCAGTTGGATAAGATCATGGCATTAAAATTTAGTGAATTCAACCTAGGGGATTAGAAGAACTACAACATGTTCACTCCTCACAGGTATATGACTAGGATGGAGGGGAAGAAGTCGATAATAATCCCCCAACCATGGACTATGGACCTTGCTCAGTCCATCCTAAATGTAATGAAGATACCACATTTTGGAAGGCACTGGTAGGTTAACACATGTGTTAAGATCTTGATGTCATGCTTCCATGACATATATCTATGGCTATATATATGCATCACCGTCGATCTGGTGCTGATCCATAGGATCACTGAATTTAGTATGCAGGGACCCGACCCACAAGACTTCTACCCAAGGAAGGATGGAGACCACACCCTAGCGTAGAGGATTAAAGATACTTATGGAGATGTAGAAAAGGGTATGCAAGGCTACAAGGTAGCTTCCATACATAATGGCATAGTGTACCTGACCTGCTTGTTGATCACAAAAAATCTAGTGAGAAGTAACAAACCCACGCAGGTCATAGGGTTCGTTGTTGACCTTGCTAGAAAATGCGCGGAAGGACTACAAATAAACTGGGGAAAGTACTTAGTCAACCAGTTAGAATTGGATTTCCTCGAAGACTCCATAATGGTTACTTTTCTCAGTTAATCCAGATGAGATCGAAAAGCATAAATGCAGTCTCGCCGGATGTTTCTTTTGGATCTCAAAGCGAGCTTGAAAAACAACAAAGGTAGCCCATGATCAACACTTTGTGGGTCGATGTCAGGTATCGCTTCGTAAGACCAGGCAAAAACATCGCGGAACTCTTTGAAAAGATCCGTGTAAATCTGAATCTCTTCGAGCGAGAAAGTCGCTCCGACGAAGACATTCTCCACGATGCCAGGGTTTTGGGAGATATTGATAGGTATTGTTTCAGAAATAGTCACCATATTGCCCTCAGCATAAATATCCTATGTAGCCAAGAGGTTAATGGGACAAGGATGATCTCCCGTCATGGTGATAGTGAATTATCCTGCTTCGATTCGATGTAACTCTGGGAGGAAGTATGATCTGTGATGAAGATTGTCCCAAGGTTTGTCCAGACCAGTCATTGCTTCGATTATGGCTTCGTCAGAAGGAAAGACTAAGTCTAATGAATCAATATTGACAAGAGAATCCTGAGCCCAGATAGGCTCCAGTAACGGATCCAACTCTTGTGCAGGAATTGGATCAGGAGTAGCAGAAGTTTTTTGAACCATAGAGTATGCTACTTCAGCAGCCGACAAGGGCATAGACATGTTGGAGTGCCCTGTCTCATCCATCGTGGCTGACGGGGAAGGAAGAGTCCACGGATATTGAAAGTAAGTCGTGCAGAACGACGAAACATGGAAAATCTCAGCCTTGTGGTGAGTCAATATAAACTTGACATCGCCTTGAGGAGGTGGGTAGTCGAAGGTACCCATCAAAGATGGGCACAAACCAACTCCTACATTGATGACCCCGGCTTGAGGATTATCTACCATGGGAACCGTGGATGCCCCCAAGGCTGGGTCAGGTCGAGAGAAGGATAATTGATGAATAGTCACTATCCGACCTTCATGTGGGAACAGTAAGACTCGAAAAACTGTAGCGACCACCGCTTGCATTGCGTAATTCCAACTACGACCTAACAATAGATTGTAATCGATGGGGGCATCAACTACCTCTACTTCGACGCACATGGTCTTCCCCCCTAACTGCACAGGGAAAGAAAGGATGATGCCATGCGGTCGGAAAGAACGACCATCGAACGCAGTGAGAAGAGTAGGTGACAGAGACAACTCAGGTTGGCCAATGGCTTTCCAACATGCTAACGACATAACACAAGTCGAAGCACCCTCATCTACCACCGTGCGAAAGATATTTCGTGTAAAGGTTTTCGTGGGGTGAGCCACTACTATCTGAAACGCGACGTGGTAAGGTAAACGAGGTTTCAAGTCAATCGTATCTAACATGATCGTTCCCAGGTTACAAGTCTCAGTAGAGCCTAAAGAAGTCAACAAGGCTTTTCTCTGAGTAGGGCAACTTTGGAGGACTTCCAAAGCAGACATAGCACAAGGGGTTTGTGACAAATCTTCCACCACAGAGTAGTTCTGGGCGGCCCTTGCATTTGGATTATGAGAAGCTCGTTTAAATGCACCTTTTGGGATACGAGTCATTATTTCACCCAACGTCTTCTCGATCTGTAGAGGAAGAGATGGGATCTCAGCTTCTTTTCCCTTTTCAAAGGCACTTGGCTTGCTATAATCGTGAGCTCTAGTCACAATGAAAGCGTCACTTTTCATCATATAAACGTTCGCAGAAGATGAACTATTTGGGGGAGGGCAGTTTTCGTGGCTTCCCCCCTCCGTACTTGCGGAGGCTTGAGTCAAATTCTGCCCATGCTGAAAGGGATTAGTTAACACAGCTTGTTGTTGCTACGTGACAAACTTCTGGGCCTCTGCAAGTCGAGGGAATAGGTGGGTTGGGCGGTCTTCTGCACATAAGTTGCATGGGTACCTTTCCTTCTTTCTTTCTGTGGTGCCCTCACCAGCATTATCATTTGGTTTCTTATCCCCCTTACTCTTCTTGCGTTGTTTTTTCTTCCCCTCAGGCTGCTGGTTGGCCTTTGGGTTAGTCGTCTGTACGGAGTGTACTTCTGAATTTTGAGTAGGAGGAGCAGCCAAAGAAGGAGTCTGGCTGGCCGCTGAGTGTTGGATAGATAACTGCTGCAATTGTTTAGTCAATTGCTCAGCAGGCTTGGTTTGTGCCGAACCAATGATACCGTCAGCATGTGGTACGGCTCTCTGTCTGGTTTTGTCCAGAATTGATCTTGGCGCATCTGACAGGATGGTGTACAATAGACCAGACTCAGAATAGATAAGCTCAAACTGTTGAGCTCTCATGATGGCTTCTTCCTCAGAGAAGACCCCTGAAGTTGCGACGTCTTTGGATAATTGCGGAACTAAAGACTTAAGGAACCACTCTAGCAGGAATGCTGGTTCGACGGGTACCTTGATAAGGCTCTTTCGGCGTCGCCACTCTCGAATATGATCCGAGATATGGTTTGCGGACGTTTGCTCGAAATTGGCTAGCAACTCTGTGCCGACGTCGTATCTCATAGGTAACTAGAAATGGTTAAGGAAAGCCATAGCTAGTTCACCGAAAAAGGAATATCGTGAATGATCAAGCTCCATGTACCATTTTGTGACACTCCCAATAAAAGTGCGTTGAAACAATCGCAACTGGATGGAGTCATCTTTCAATGAGTTAGATGAACACCATAAGTGGAAAGTGGTCACGTGATCACCCAAATCTTCATTAGGCTTGGATTTGAACTTTGGGATGTCCGAAGGCAACTTCATCGGCATAGGAGGCCAACGCGGATCGTGACAGATAGAATCATTCAACAGCCATGTTAAATCCGAAAAGTGTAACGTCGCCAAGAAAGGTAGTTTAGGTTGTTGCTGATAGCCGGGATAAAAGGGTCCTGGGGTTTGAATGGCACCAGGTTGCCAGGAAAAGTTTGGATGCTGGCCAGGGTTTTGGTAGAAACCGTTGCCTTGACCAGCGTAAGGGTTTTGCATTTGAGGAGACATCGTTTGCTAATTCCCCATGAAGGACATAGGATGTTGGGTGTTCATCGTGTTTGATGGACTTTGTGATGGATTACCCCATGCCGGTCCTAATGGAAGAGGCATAGAGGTCTGTCTGAGGTTCCACTGGTTGTGGAAAGAGTTACCCCAGAACGACATTCCAGAGGATGGAACGGATCCTTGTGCTGAATTCCAAGGTCCTGGTATATGTGCCCCCAGCACAGGAATAGTACCCTGTGCCGGATTAGACTGTCCAAATATGGGGGTGCCCCCAGATGGGAAAGCACTAGGTGTGAGCGTGTTGTTACCAAACCCTCTGTTCCAAATGAACGATGATGAACCTACCGGCAGAGTTTGTGCAGGTTGTCCTTGACTCCCGACTCCAAGTGAACTTGTGTGTGCGGGCTGCCCGACGGTCTGCTGATGCGGACCACCGAGCGACGGGGATGAAGGAGGAATATGACCTCCAGCGTGGGGAAAAGCATTGAAAGGGACAAGAATGCCCCCAAGTTGACCCTACAGAGGAGCGTTAGAGCTCCCTACCCCCAGACCCAAAGTTTGTAAAGTGGAGTTTGTGAGTGCAGGACTCGTTCCTAAACTAGGCATACCATATGAAAACGGAGCGCCCGTCGCACTAGGTGTGAAGGGATTTGTGGCCACCGCGATAGATGGGGTCGGTCCACTTTGCGATGAAGTTGCAGCCTGGGCCATGGTGGTCTTGACCACTGATGGTAAGTTAGGAGAAGCTTCTCCTGTGGTAACAACAGTGATAGGAATGGAAGAAGTCCCAGTTGAAGTGATTTGTTCCATAACTGGGTTAGGTGCTGATAGGCGTTCGTAAAATTGAATTGGCACAATAATTTCTGGCCCAAAATCAGCGTTTGAGGTTTCAATCATGCCAATATTGGCGGTCGATTCCTCGGGGGGTTGTTCGGGCTCAAAATCCCCAGTTTCTTTGAAAGACCCAAGATGGTCTAGCTTACGCCTCAGTGGTGGCGGGGGTGGCTCCAGGATAACCGGCGGCAGGCCCAGAAGCCTTTGTGACCGGCGGAGATCTGAATCCTCCACTGTGTGATAAGATTCATGACACGCTAAGGTATTCTACATGAACAAATAGTAACACGCACTAAAATAAAGCCCCTAGAATATAAATCAAGCAAGCACTATATTAGTAGGAAGAACAGTTACCACAACCAACATTAGAGTACCTTACCGGTGCAAGTGCAACTCGAATACGGAAGCACTCTCCGGGTCTACTCTGCAAAGCGTTGGTCTGAATTCTATCCTAGGTACCGCGGTATACCCCCACAGTCACCTTTGTATGTTCCTAGAAAATATAGGAAACTAGTTTTCCAGCACGTGAACAACTATCAGGCGGGTACAGTCGACAGTCAGGTAGACCACAATGAGCAGGGTATCAAGCCCGAAACCTGTCAAGGGTATCGAGAGAAAGTGATCCGGAAGACAACTGAGGACCTCGAACAGATTCGAGACCCACGAAGCTCCATGGAAAATGCTAACGACGGAATCCCTTAACGGATCCTCTATATGTGTTCTCCGCAACGCTCGGTCCAGCTTTGGAGGGGTTATCTCCGCTGCCTTTCCTTACGCGACCTCGTGTTTAGCCCCTGTGTTAGAGGGGGGTACTGAATAACTTTCTGTAACTGAGCTTCTACACTCCCTATTGACAGACTCCAATTTTTGTTTTGGGTGGCCTTGGAGAATTTACTCTCCAACCTATTCCAAGGCCCTATCCTAAGCTAATGTGTGCACCCTACAAACAGAAAAGTCTACTTGATTTTATTTCGCATTGCTTTTAATGGGATTTTTAAATCTCAAGGTGCGGAGGTGAAACTGATGGTGTGGAAAACAGACTCAAAGCAAAATGCACAAAAATGCTTGGAAACAAAAACTTCTTCAAACAATGCAAAACCAACAACTTTTCAAAAATATTCTTTTTCTTTTCTTTTCAACTTTCACA
>JZKD02S1946092.1:23286-40743 GCA_000966675.3 Picea glauca | reverse complement strand
ATAAATCCTGGGGAGACAGTCGACAGTCTGATCCACACGCAAGGGCAAGGTATCTAACCTGAAATCAACTCAAGAGGCTTCCACTCATCATTGTGGGTATACCTCCAAGTGACCCCCGTAATACGTGCAATCTCTACACCGATATTGACGAAGCAAGGTGAGTAACTCTGTCAATATCAATGAGACCTCGGGTTTGACCCTTGTGTGAAAAGGGCTTCCCAGGACAAATGTTGTAAATGGAATTTGACACTCCTTAACACAAGATTCTATTGTGTGTTTTGTGCTTTGGAGAGTGTATCTCTCTGCCTATTCCAAAGCGTTAGCCTAGCTAAATGTTGGTTTAATAGAACCCTAGAAAAGAGTTACTAGTTAAATTTTAAAATTGCGTAATGTTATTAAGGGTTGTTGTTACTCAAAGGAAACGGAGATGAAACTAATGTTGTGTGAGACTCTGGCCCAACAATGCATAGATAGGAATGAAATATATCAATTTTCTTTTGATGAATCCTATGTACGGGAGGTAAAGAGAAGTGTTCCAGAACAATCTTTAACTACGATGCACAATTTTCTTTAAAATGCAATCTCAACGAATCACACAATAATGACAATTCTCTATTTGTTATTTTTCAATAATTTCAACAATTGATTTTCAATATTTTCAAAAATGAAAATGATTTTAAAAGAAAAATGTTTTTTACTTTTCAAAAAGGATCTACACCATGGTGGTGAAAGTGAGGAAAACCAATAACTAATGAACAAGCAATAAACAAAAACCCAAACCAATCTTTCAATGGAAACAAAAATGACAAGCAGACAAAACTAGTCTTTTCAATTGCATGAGAATAATAATCTTCCAAATAATGATCAAATGAGAAAGACAAAGAATCCCAACTTTCAAACCGATCACCGGCTCTTAAACAAACAAGCACTCAGATTCCAGGATCAAAGAGTATATCTTTGCCAAGAAAATTCAAGAGATGAGAGTTGAGAAAAAGATGGACAGGAAGAGCCTTTGATATCCGAAGACTGATCGTGCACAAAATCCAAAGACAAGAAAACATCAACCAATGGTCCAAGAAATTATTTTTAGACACATCTACTGATCTGGGCAGCTGAACATGCAAAAATCTTAAATCCAAACATTTTAAAAGAGGGTTCGCAGGCTATCAGTGTTGCACAGTGCAAGAATGGGTCATTCTCGCAGGCTAGATTTGAGCAGAGTGTGGGAACCTCGCACTGGACTTAAAATCAAAGTGAAAACTCAAGGTGTTCTTACAGGCCACTGTGGGGTTCAGTGCAAGAATGCCTGAAACTAGGAAAATTTTTGGAAAAAGACAAAAAAAATTGAAGGGATTTCTGGACCCAGAGGGTCTATCAGGGTGTCTTGAAGACTCAGAGATTGATAGAAATGGAGAAAGGTAAGGCAAGAGCAAACGACCAAGGAAAAACACCAAAAACCACAAAAAAATGGGTTGCATCCCCAGTGGAGTCGCCAATTTTGTTATCGGAATAATCGGTAGGTGCAGACACTAATAGATCTCCCTAGATCCACCTGGATCTAGAACAAAATAGGATAGGACATGACTCTTTCCCTAAGTTATGACCATTGAATTAGCTAGTAAGGAGGAACAAGTGACATACCTTTGTATCGCTTCCTAGGGTCTCTGTTGCTCCTGCTTCGCTCTGGTGCTCTCGTGAGGTCAAGACCAAGACAACACAAACCAACCAAAGTGAAGATAGTAAAATGTATTCAATTGCCAACTTATCTGTATGATCAAGGAATTACACAATAAAGTAAGAATGAATTTATAGGAAAAGGACATGCCACTGTATCATATTAATCGAAAGTAGAAGATACAACATGATCGCCTTGATGTCACAAGCTTCCTTTCGGTGACTCTTGGTCCCAACACACACACACTTGCTCGATCCTTGCATGAAGAAGATCCAATTCCTCTTGATAGAATTGCTAGAGTCTCCAAGCTCCTGTTCAAGTTGGGTTCTTCACACAATTCCTTCACCAATTCTCCAATTAATCTTGCTTAGCATTTTCCATGAGAATCCTATCAATATATAGGAGAGGATGATATGGTTACATAGATGAGAATGATCCCACCAAATCAGGGAAACCAGTAAAATGATAACCATTCGAATGCCAACCCATTCTCTAGAAGATTCCCTTATAGAACCCTCGAGACTTCTTCCTTTTTCCAATCTTGAGAACAAGTTCGCACCCTAGATATATAGCACAGTGCAAGAAGTTCGCACCCTAGCTGAAGGTAGCTTATGAGAATGGGTCATTCTCGCACCCTAGGCTATAATCAACCTGTGAACTCTCTTCAAAATATGTTTTCTGGGAAGAGATGAATGTCACTCTTCTTAGGAGAAAGTTCTTGTTGGGAGCCTGAGTATACCATCATCAATACACCATCAAGATGACCAAAATCATGGGTAACAATGGCATGGACCTGTTGTTGAGCCATGCACTGTTCTTGGGATCTTTTCATTTGCTCAACTACCGACAAGGGCTTCAACTGCACTTGTACTTTTTCTTCTTACTGCTTTGCTTCCTGGAGTTGTGACTCCAATGTCTTTAGTTCAAGGTCCTTGGTAAGGCACTCATAATTCTGTGCACTTCGACTACTAAGTTGTTTATGTTCCAAGGCTAATGCCTTGATTCTCTGGGTTGCGCTTCAGGCGGTTTCTTCTCACTAGTCTTGCACTTCCTGTAGAGTGCTTGGTACTACTTGTAACTTCAATTCTGTTACTCTCTGTTGAAGTTGTTGTATGGCTGAAACAATTTTCACTACTTGACTCTCCACTGGGTCTTCTTCTATCTACTCTAAGCCTGTCATAGAGTGAAGTGATCTATTGACTACTTCTTTAACTCCAACATATTCCATGAGCAGTTGTTCTTTCTCTTTCCAGATTTGCACTTTATCCTCTTCAAACTTGATTTGGAGGCCATCCTTCTCTTGTTGCGAAACTCGACGTTTCTCTATGACTTCCTCTTGTGCTTGCTTCAGGGCCACTGTGGCATGTTCTTTTTCTTCCTGTAGATGATGAAGGTGAGATTCGGTTGCATCATCTATTCTGCATATTTGGGCATGATCATATCCCAACTCTGTTTCTTTTGATGGCGGGGGCACAGTGGACACTGTGTGGCTAGAGTGAAGGTTTTGTTGTACCCCTCGCAACTCTGGTTCAATTCTTTCATACATGGCTTCCTGTTTTGCTTCATTTCTCTATAAAATATCTTCCAAGGCATCTGATACAATTGTGATAATGAAGTCAAAGTCATCGACCATGAGCACAGACTGCAACTTTGGACTTCTTCCATGATGTAGGTTTCGTTGGGGAAACCTTTCTTTTCCTAGATGTCTCTGCCTCTTCAAGGGGGTTCCTAAGTGGTGTTACTTCGCCATGCTTCTTCTTGTCTTCTTCCCCTTATTTCTCTTCTTTGTCCACTTCGTCATCTCCTCCTCTGCTAGGTAAATATGATGCAGTCTCCTTTGATGTTCTATGTATTTCTTGTACATCCTCCTTCTTTTTCTTCCTGCTATTGTTGGGTGCATCGTACTCTTCGTGAGTAACCACCAGACTTCCAATGAGGTCAGGTTCGAACAGTTCTGCATGGTTAACTGGCACTAGGAGTTCTTCACGCCACTCCTTGGTGATTTCCTCCATGTCCTCTTCAGTGATATTGTAATAGGACTGAAGCTATTCTTTATGCTCATCTCTGCGCGCAGTAATATATATAAAATGCCTAACTGCACGAAACTTCACAATTGGTCTGAATATGTCCAGGGTGTTCAGCGTCATATGAGGGAAAGACTCAATAACCCTTGTTAATTGTAGGTAGTAGGTATGGAACATCGCGTTCGACTGCCATTGTTTCTCCATATCGATCAAATACCATAGCATGGTGAAGTTTGCAGCTAATGGCTCAAATGGCTCAATGTCAGGGAAGGTCGCTCCTTCTGGCATCTCCCAAGAAATGAACGTGATGAGGATCAACAACCAGCTAAAGTGGAACTCATAGCCCTGATCCTGAGCTTCGTGACATTCTTGTTCTAACTGGTTGATGAGGTAACTCACCCAGTTCATTTGTAATCCTTCCACGCATTTTCCTACAAGGTCAACAATGAACCCTGTGACCTACGTGGGTATGTTCTTTCTTACTAGCTTAGCAACAATCAACTGGCAGGCTAGGCGCACTGCACCATTCTGGATGGAGGCTACCTTGTAGACTCTCTTCCCCTTTTCAACATCACCATAGGTGTATTTAATCTTCTGCGCCAGAGCACAATTTGCAACCTTCCCTGGATAAAATTCTTGTGGGTCTGGTCCTTGCATGCTTAATTTGGTGATACTGTGGATTAACACCAAATCAAAAGTGATACGCCTGTATAGCCATAGATAACCTTCATGGAAGCACGAAAATAGGAGTTTAATGTCTGCGTTAACCTCCTGATGCCTTCCAAAATGTGGTATCTTCATCATGTTCATGATAGTGGACCTTACGATGTCCATAGTCCATGGCTGGGGGATGATCTTTGACTTCTTCCCCTTGGTCTTGGTCAAGTATTTGTGAGGTGAGAGAATGCCATAGATTTTGTGGTCTCCTAGGTTATAGTCACTGATATTCAAGGTTGGAATCCTCTCCAATTGTGGTCTGACTGCTTGTATTCCCTTGGAGAGGTACGCAGTCATGACCATGTATTCGAAGTCCCTCGGGACACTGTCACAACTCACCACACCAGCCAGGGGTGGGATGTAGTCAGGAAATATGGATGGGATTAGCTTCACATTCACCAAGTCATCACAATGCTTGGTTCTTTTCTCAGTCGCAGATCAGGATGGTGCAGATCCATGAGCAATCGACGAGGAGGCTTGCACTCCTCTCATCAATGAGGCTTGGATGCTTGTGGACATCACCTTATCATCCATGAGGTCTATTAGAATCTCTTCGATGGATTTTTTTGTTGCGCTAATTTCGTCTGACATGCACACTTGAGATCTGATATATCANATAAATCCTGGGGAGACAGTCGACAGTCTGATCCACACGCAAGGGCAAGGTATCTAACCTGAAATCAACTCAAGAGGCTTCCACTCATCATTGTGGGTATACCTCCAAGTGACCCCCGTAATACGTGCAATCTCTACACCGATATTGACGAAGCAAGGTGAGTAACTCTGTCAATATCAATGAGACCTCGGGTTTGACCCTTGTGTGAAAAGGGCTTCCCAGGACAAATGTTGTAAATGGAATTTGACACTCCTTAACACAAGATTCTATTGTGTGTTTTGTGCTTTGGAGAGTGTATCTCTCTGCCTATTCCAAAGCGTTAGCCTAGCTAAATGTTGGTTTAATAGAACCCTAGAAAAGAGTTACTAGTTAAATTTTAAAATTGCGTAATGTTATTAAGGGTTGTTGTTACTCAAAGGAAACGGAGATGAAACTAATGTTGTGTGAGACTCTGGCCCAACAATGCATAGATAGGAATGAAATATATCAATTTTCTTTTGATGAATCCTATGTACGGGAGGTAAAGAGAAGTGTTCCAGAACAATCTTTAACTACGATGCACAATTTTCTTTAAAATGCAATCTCAACGAATCACACAATAATGACAATTCTCTATTTGTTATTTTTCAATAATTTCAACAATTGATTTTCAATATTTTCAAAAATGAAAATGATTTTAAAAGAAAAATGTTTTTTACTTTTCAAAAAGGATCTACACCATGGTGGTGAAAGTGAGGAAAACCAATAACTAATGAACAAGCAATAAACAAAAACCCAAACCAATCTTTCAATGGAAACAAAAATGACAAGCAGACAAAACTAGTCTTTTCAATTGCATGAGAATAATAATCTTCCAAATAATGATCAAATGAGAAAGACAAAGAATCCCAACTTTCAAACCGATCACCGGCTCTTAAACAAACAAGCACTCAGATTCCAGGATCAAAGAGTATATCTTTGCCAAGAAAAGTCAAGAGATGAGAGTTGAGAAAAAGATGGACAGGAAGAGCCTTTGATATCCGAAGACTGATCGTGCATAAAATCCAAAGACAAGAAAACATCAACCAATGGTCCAAGAAATTCTTTTTAGACACATATATTGATCTGGGCAGCTGAACATGCAAAAATCTTAAATCCAAACATTTTAAAAGAGGGTTCGCAGGCTATCAGTGTTGCACAGTGCGAGAATGGGTCATTCCCGTAGGCTAGATTTGAGCAGAGTGTGGGAACCTCACACTGGACTTAAAATCAGAGTGAAAACTCAAGGTGTTCTCACAGGCCACTGTGGGGTTCAGTGCAAGAATGCCTGAAACTAGGCAAATTTTTGGAAAAAGACAAAAAAATTGAAGGGATTTCTGGACCCAGAGGGTCTATCAGGGTGTCTTGAAGATTCAGAGATTGATAGAAATGGAGAAAGGTAAGGCAAGAGAAAACGACCAAGGAAAAACACTAAAAACCACAAAAAAATGGGTTGCATCCCCAGTGGAGTCGCCAATTTTGTTATCGGACTAATCGGTAGGTGCAGACACTAATAGATCTCCCTAGATCCACCTGGATCTAGAACAAAACAGGATAGGACATGACTCTTTCCCTAAGTTATGACCATTGAATTAGCTAGTAAGGAGGAACAAGTGACATACCTTTGTATCGCTTCCTAGGGTCTCTGTTGCTCCTGCTTCGCTCCGGTGCTCTTGTGAGGTCAAGACCAAGACAACACAAACCAACCAAAGTGAAGATAGCAAAATGTATTCAATTGCCAACTTATCTGTATGATCAAGGAATTACACAACAAAGTAAGAATGAATTTATAGGAAAAGGACATGCCACTGTATCATATTAATCGAAAGTAGAAGATACAACATGATCGCCTTGATGTTGCAAGCTTCCTTTCGGTGACTCTTGGTCCCAACACACACACACTTGCTCGATCCTTGCATGAAGAAGATCCAATTCCTCTTGATAGACTTGCTAGAGTCTCCAAGCTCCTGTTCAAGTTGGGTTCTTCACACAATTCCTTCACCAATTCTCCAATTAATCTTGCTTAGCCTTTTCCATGAGAATCCTATCAATATATAGGAGAGGATGATATGGTTACATAGATGATAATGATCCCACCAAATCAGGGAAACCAGTAAAATGATAACCATTCGAATGCCAACCCATTCTCTAGAAGATTCCCTTATAGAACCCTCGAGACTTCTTCCTTTTTCCAAGCTTGAGAACAAGTTTGCACCCTAGATATATAGCACAGTGTGAGAAGCTCACACCCTAGCTAAAGGTAGCCTGTGAGAATGGGTCATTCTCGCACCCTAGGCTATAAGCAACCTGTGAACTCTCTTCAAAATATCTTTTCTAGGAAGAGATGAATGTCACTTTTCTTAGGAGAAAGTTCTTGTTGGGAGCCTGAGTATACCATCATCAATACACCATCAAGATGACCAAAATCATGGGTAACAATGGCATGGACCTATTGTTGAGCCATGCACTGTTCTTGGGATCTTTTCATTTGCTCAACTACTGACAAGGGCTTCAACTGCACTTGTACTTTTTCTTCTTACTGCTTTTCTTCCTGGAGCTGCGACTCCAATGTCTTTAGTTCAAGGTCCTTGGTAAGGCACTCATAATTATGTGCACTTCGACTACTAAGTTGTTTATGTTCCAAGGCTAATGCCTTGATTCTCTGGGTTGCGCTTCAGGCGGTTTCTTCTCACTAGTCTTGCACTTCCTATAGAGTGCTTGGTACTACTTGTAACTTCAATTCTGCTACTCTCTGTTGAAGTTGTTGTATGGCTGAAACAATTTTCACTACTTGACTCTCCACTGGGTCTTCTTCTATCTATTCTAAGCCTATCACAGAGTGAAGTGCTCTATTGACTACTTCTTTAACTCCAACCTATTCCATGAGCAGTTGTTCTTTCTCTTTCCGGATCTGCACTTTATCCTCTTCAAACTTGATTTGGAGGCCATCCTTCTCTTGTTGCGAAACTCGACGTTTCTCTATGACTTCCTCTTGTGCTTGCTTCAGTGCCACTGTGAGTTGTTCTTTTTCTTCCTGCAGATGATGAAGGTGAGCTTCGGTTGCATCATCTATTCTGCAGATTTGGGCATGATCATATCCCAACTCTGTTTCTTTTGATGGCGGGGACACAGTGGACACTGTGTGGCTAGAGTGAAGGGTTTGTTGTACCCCTCACAACTCTGGTTCAATTCTTTCATACATGGCTTCCTATTTTTCTTCATTTCTCTGTAAAATATCTTCCAAGGCATCTGATACAACTACGATAATGAAGTCAAAGTCATCGACCATGAGCACAGACTGCAACTTTGGACTTATTCCATGATGTAGGTTTCGTTGGGGAAACCTTTCTTTTCCTATATGTCTCTGCCTCTTCAAGGGGGTTCCTAAGTGGTGTTACTTCGCCATGCTTCTTCTTGTCTTCTTCCCCTTCTTTCTCTTCTTTGTCCACTTCGTCATCTCCTCCTCTGCTAGGTGAATATGATGCAGTCTCCTTTGATGTTCTATGTATTTCTTGTACATCCTCCTTCTTTTTCTTCCTGCTACTGCTGGGTGCATCGTACTCTTCGTGAGTAACCACCAGACTTCCAATGAGGTCAGGGTCGGACAGTTCTGCATGGTTAACTGGCACTAGGAGTTCTTCACACCACTCCTTGGTGATTTCCTCCATGTCCTCTTCAGTGAGATTGTAATAGGACTGAATCTATTCTTTATGCTCATCTCTGCACGCAGTAATATATATAAAATGCCTAACTTCACGAAACTTCACAATTGGTCTGAATATGTCCAGGGTGTTCAGTGTCATACGAGGGAAAGACTCAATAACCCTTGTTAATTGCAGGTAGTAGGTATGGAACATCGCGTTCGACTGCCATTGTTTCTCCATATCAATCAAATACCATAGCATGGTGAAGTTTGCAGCTAATGGCTCGAATGGCTCAATGTCAGGGAAGGTCGCTCTTTCTGGCATCTCCCAAGAAATGAACGTGATGAGGATCAACAACCAACTAAAGTGGAACTCATAGCCCTGATCCTGAGCTTCGTGACAGTCTTGTTCTAACTGGTTGATGAGGTAACTCACCCAGTTCATTTGTAATCCTTCCACGCATTTTCCTACAAGGTCAACAATGAACCCTGTGACCTACGTGGGTCTGTTCTTTCTTACTAGCTTAGCAACAATCAACTAGCAGGCTAGGCGCACTGCACCATTCTGGATGGAGGCTACCTTGTAGACTCTCTTCCCCTTTTCAACATCACCATAGGTGTATTTAATCTTCTGCGCCAGAGCACAATTTGCAACCTTCCCTGGATAAAATTCTTGTGGGTCTGGTCCTTGCATGCTTAATTTGGTGATACTGTGGATTAACACCAAATCAAAAGTGATACGCCTGTATAGCCATAGATAACCTTCATGGAAGCACGAAAATAGGAGTTTAATGTCTGCGTTAACCTCCTGATGCCTTCCAAAATGTGGTATCTTCATCATGTTCATGATAGTGGACCTTACGATGTCCATAGTCCATGGCTGGGGGATGATCTTTGACTTCTTCCCCTTGGTCTTGGTCAAGTATTTGTGAGGTGAGAGAATGCCATAGATTTTGTGGTCTCCTAGGTTATAGTCACTGATATTCAAGGTTGGAATCCTCTCCAATTGTGGTCTGACTGCTTGTATTCCCTTGGAGAGGTACGCAGTCATGACCATGTATTCGAAGTCCCTCGGGACACTGTCACAACTCACCACACCAGCCAGGGGTGGGATGTAGTCAGGAAATATGGATGGGATTAGCTTCACATTCACCAAGTCATCACAATGCTTGGTTCTTTTCTCAGTCGCAGATCAGGATGGTGCAGATCCATGAGCAATCGACGAGGAGGCTTGCACTCCTCTCATCAATGAGGCTTGGATGCTTGTGGACATCACCTTATCATCCATGAGGTCTATTAGAATCTCTTCGATGGATTTTTTTGTTGCGCTAATTTCGTCTGACATGCACACTTGAGATCTGATATATCAGGTCTTGAACAATACTCAATCTAGCAAAATGGATGGTAAGGTCTCAATGATTACTGTGTGAAATCAACTAGTTCTTTGTGGGCTCAGATTATCACAATTGGAAAAAGTGTTCTCAGTGCAACTCTTGACGGGATAAATAGATATTATTGTAAGAAACTCTTCCAATGGGTAGGAATGCTTCAATCAATGCTATTCCATCCGTTATGGCACGCTCCCAATGGTCCAAGGGAGAACGTTCTGACAATAACTAAATTTCTATCCTTTCTGGAGCATCGTTCTAACGATCGAGATGCCTCCAACGGTCATATTGCTTCTGCATGACGAAGTGCCAATCTGTTCTATACTGATATTCCAATGAAGTTCGAGTTCTAGAAACCTTCCTTCTGCGAAGTCTTTCCTGGAACTTCTTACAATTTTTCAAACTTTTTTCTCTTCTTACTGAGCTTTCTGGCCTTCTTTCCTGTGATTTGAATCACTATTTTTTTCTTTCCATTATCGTTCTTATCTCCTCTTGGCATGATAAATTCGCACTATGGAGGGTCTTTCATAGGGTTCAAGGGTAATACATTGATCCGGATTATTTTCGACACGAAATGAGATCGGAGATATAATAAAGAAGTGCACAGATATTCAATAATATAACAAAAATGTATCAGAGATGCAACCATAAGCACAAACATACACTAATACATTATTTCTATTAATGAAATAAATGTACAGAGACTGTAAAAATATAGAGTGAAAGACTCGCTAGAATGGTGGCAACTTATCTCTAAGAAGAGATGTGACGGCCACTCGCATTCACAAGAAGATGATTATAATGAGGCTATGAAGGACCTTTTACAATAAATAGGAATGAAGAAAACCCTAGACATCCAAAAACCTAACCCTAGGAGATGAAATTCCAAAAGTCATGTGGGCCCCGTTTGGGTAAGTTAGTACATCAATTTCCTGGGGTCGTAACTTTCGCATACGATCTTCATTTTAGGCGTATAATAGCTCATTGGAAAGGTATAGAAGAGGAGATTCATTTTGGGGGCTCACTTATGCCTTTGGTTATCATTGAGAACCTCGATCTCGAAAAACCTTCATTTGGGCCCTCAAAATGACCCCGAAAGTTAAAACCTGCTAAAAATAGTAAATTGCCAAAATTGCTAGAAAAATGTTTTAAGCCAGTTGGAAAAGGTGGGTGGCCACCAATATCCACCTGGATCAATCCCCTCTCCTTAGGAAGCAATGGTCTCCATTGCGTTGATTTTCTGGGGAAGAGGGAAAAGCGTTAGCTAGATCTGCATCTTGCTGAGCTGCTTGTATTGTTGGAGACATCACGCTACTCAGTTTGTGGAAGTATGTCAAGAACCTGTTGAGGCTGAGGTTGTTCAAAAAGTTGAGATACATGAGAGGACGGTGTGCAAAATAAATCTTTGTGCTTTTCTATAGCCTTGTCGACCTGCTTCTGTTGGATAGAAGGTGCTTGGGGTGAGGCTGTAGTGGTTGCAGTGTCCTTCTATTCTCCTTTTGAACAGATTGTGAAGAAGCTAAATTTTGCAGTATGAGATACTACCTTGCGGAACTTTTTAGGTGGAACAATAGTCAGAACTACCTGTGGTATTCTGTAGAGATGACCCCCCAAAGTAACAATGACACTACGGGGTTGAGACTCATAAACAACATGGCGCTTCCACTGATCCGGATTATTTTCGGCATGAATTGAGATCGGAGATATAATAAAGAAATGCATAGATATTCAATAATATAACATAAATGTATCAGAGATGCAACCAGAAGCACAGATATATTGTAATACATGATTTCTATTAATGAAATAAATGTATAGAGACTGTAAAAATACAGAGTGAAAGACTCGCTAGAATGGTGGCAGATTATCTCTGAGAAGAGATGTGAAGGCTACTCGCATTCGCAAGAAGATGATTACAATAAGGATCTGAAGGAATTTTTACAATGAAAAGGAATTCCAAAAACCCTAGACATCCAAAAACCTAACCCTAGGAGATGAAGCACAAAAAGTCATGTGGGCCTCGTTTGGGTAAGTTAGTACATCAACTTCCCGGGGTCGTAACTTTCGCATACGATCTTCGTTTTAGGCGTATGATAGGTCATTAGAAAGGTATCATAAAGGAGATTCATTTTGGGGGATAAATTATGCCTTTGGTTATCATTTCAAACCTTTATCTCGAAAAACCTTCATTTGGGCCCTCAAAATGGCCCCGAAAGTTAAAACTTGCTAAAAATAGTAAATTGCCAAAATTGCCAGAAAACTGTTTTGAGCTAGTTGAAAAAGGTGGGTGGCCACTGATATCCACCTGGATAAATCCTCCCTCTTTAGGAAGCAATGGTTTCCATTGCATTGAGTTCCCCGGGGGAGGGAAAAGCATTTGTTGGATCTGCATCTTGGTGAGCTGCTTGTATTGTTGGAGACATCGCGCTGCTCAGTTTATGGAAGTATGTCAAGAACCTGTTGAGGCTGAGGCTGTTCAAAAAGTTGAGATACATGAAAGGACGATGTGAAGAAGGAATCTTTTCACTTTTTTGCAACCTTTTCGACCTGCTTCTGTTGGATAGAAGGTGCTTAGGGTGAGGCTGTAGTGGTTGCAGTGTCCTTCTGTTCTACTTTTGAACGGATTGTGAAGAAGATAAATTTTGCAGTCTGAGATACAACTTTGCGACACTTTTTAGGTGGAACAATAGTCAAAACTACCTCTGGTATTCTGTAGATTTGACCCCCCAAAGTAACAATGACACTACGGGGTCGAGACTCATAAACATCATGGCGCTTCCACTGATCCAGATTATTTTCGGCATGAAATGAGATTGGAGATATAATAAAGAAATGCATAGATATTCAATAATATAACATAAATGTATTAGAGATGCAAACATAAGCACAGATATACAGTAATACACGATTTCTATTAATTAAAGAAATGTATAGAGACTGTAAAAATACAGAGTAAAAGACTCGCTAGAATGGTGGCAGCGTATCTCTGAGAAGAGATGTGACAGCTACTCACATTCACAAGAAGATGATTACAATGAGGCTCTGAAGGCCTTTTTACAATAAACAGGAATTCCAAAAACCCTAGACATCCAAAAACCTAACCCTAGGAGATGAAGCACCAAAAGCCATGTGTGCCCCATTTGGGTAAGTTAGTACATCAACTTCCCGGATTTGTAACTTTCGCATACAATCTTCGTTTTAGGCGTATAATAGCTCATTGGAAAGGTATCGTTGAGGAGATTCATTTTGGGGGCTCAATTATTCCTTTGTTTATCATTGAGAACCTTGATATTGAAAAACCTTTATTTGGGCCCTCAAAATGGCTTAGGGCCATTAATAGAAAATGACAGTTTTTCTGTTATCAATTTATGTGTAATGGATATTTTGTGGTGAATGTCATTTGTATGCATTTGGATTGTAGATGAATGTTAGAAATCGTCTACAGGGATAGAGATATATTTTTCTATCTATGAGTGTGTTGGATTGATTATGGTTCTCTAGGATAAGTGCAAGGAGTGCCCGACAGAGTGTGGAAACTCTGTGAGCCGACGCAAAGAGTGTGTTTCTGAACTCAGTAGAGTCAGAAGGGAAATTTCCAGGAGGTCGCCCCAGGATAATTCACAAACTTGGGAGGAAATTTCAAGGTGGTTAGATACCTAGGAAAGAAATACTGTGTAGGGGGAAGCACAGTTCAGAGTTACTAACCACTCTGAAACACTTTTCCAGGAGGGCATAGAGAAAATATGAGAGTATACCAGAGAAACATGGTTGGAAGTGTTGGAATTCTTAAGAGAACCCCAAGGTTGTTGAACACTCTAAGGAAGAAAGGATTTGAAATAGTGCATCAACAAAGGAAAGGAGATGCCTTAAGATGCTCTGGTAGGCTAAGGGAGAAGTTGCCGAAAATATTAGTCAAGCGCAAGGAGTGCGCCAAGGAGACCGTAAGTCCATCTTACAAGCTCAGGACAGAGAGTGAGAAACTACTAGGAGGGCACAAGAAAGTTCACTGAAGGACATAGAGGAATGGGGAACCTTGAAGGTTTTCAAGCCGATCAAAGTCACAGAAGAGTCTGCGCATAACTCTGTAAGGAGTGTAGAAGAAGTTCGATAATAGCCTAAGTCTAAAAAAGGGAAAAGTGCACTAAGTGTGCAGAGGATTTGAGGACTTGTCGAAGTCCTGAAGACCGTAAAATCATCCATCGTCTAGGTAGACAGGTGGAAGCATACCCAAGAGTTCAAGGATTCAGACTTCGAAAGAGTTGCAAGGAGAATAATTCAAACTTCACGAAGGGAAAAGTGTGGAGTGATTCTGGATCGTTGGATCCAAGAGGACGCATGGCAGAGATCCACATGTTTTGGAGGAAGTCGGTCCAGAGGAAAATAAAAGGAGGGGAACACCCAAAGAGCTGGGAGCCAGAGCAATCCTAGTCGTCCATTGAGATAGAACACATGGCGAGAAATCAACACTTTGTTGATTCACAAATTGGGAAGGATAGAGTTGAGAGAAAATAGGACTCGTGAAGTCCAAACTCATGATTTGATCTCAGCCGTTGAGCGCAAGGATAAAGTGGACCGTAGATTTGGGCTTGAAGGATTCATCGATTCGGGAATCGGGAAAAAAGGGAGTAAGAAGCTCATGAAATATCCAAAGCACGGAATCTCGAAGGGAGCTAGCCCATGATCATAGTATGTGGTCACATCGAGAGGGGATCTTAGCATAGAGAAATAGCATCCATTGGTGTTAATATTTGAAGAGCTCTAAGGAGAGGGTTTGTGATTGCCACACAACCTGCGTCGAAAAGTTAGAAGGGCCTATGACAAGCTAAACTGGTTCCCATTAGGATCCTGATGATCCATTTGATTCGATCACTTGAATTATCTTAGACCGGGAGGTCGAGCAGTGCTTTGGAGGGAAGGGGGTCTGTGCCAATATGACAACATCACAACCTCATAGCATACCTTGAGAATAAGAAATATATTAAGAGAATCTTTTAGAGTTCCCTTAAACACCAGAAAGACACCCCAACACCTTGAGCACACTTTAGACTTGATCTCTTTGTTTCTTGCACTAAAAATGCAAAATTTTATTTTGTATTTATAGTAATTTTGTCCCCAAAAATTAGTTGAGCCGACCTCAATTTTATGGCCAGGTTATCAAACGGAAAAAATCATATCTCCTCATTACTAGGGAGATAGAGAGACTTCCATATACTATTGGAAATTTCTTAGAATAATATTTCCAACCATCTAACTTGTGCTTCCATTTGATTTAGTTATGTAGGGTAAAATTTTCCTCAAAGATAGGGTGTCCAAATTGACCAAAAATTAATAATTTTAACAATCTCCATCTTGCAATCTTTATCTTGGACATATGTAGGCTTGCAATATTTATATTGGACATCTTGTGCGATCAATTTGTGTACAAATCAAAGTGGGAATGTGGAAACAACCACATGTTATCTCATCTCGTGAGGGCCATGCTTAAAATCTACACCATAAGGGGAACACTTTGGAGTTATATACATTTATGTCAAGGCTCTTCAAGGCTTCTTCAAGTGGACACATCATCATCGCTTTTATGGGATTCTGGGATTTTCTTTAGGGATTCTTCTAGGGTTGAAATAAATGACAACCAATTTTCCAAAAATATCCCCCTTTGGTATTGATGACAACTTAGTAAAACAACCATGCTCCCCATGACTTCATGCTCTGATCCCAATGATTACACTATCCTCTTGTCTTGATGTTGGATACCCCTGTCTTCATGCTTCTAGATTTACTGATTTTATCTACCCCTTTGACATCAATTGAAAAGGGTAACTGCCCCTGATAGTATTCCCCTTTTTGTTCTTGCATAATATTATGGAAATCAATTTGGAGCAAAAATTACTTCCAATTTTTATCGAAGATACTCAAAAGTCTCCCTAGGAAGCGGCTTTGTGAAGATGTCTACAATATGTTCTTTTTGTTGCTTTTTCATAAGAGATGATATTGTATGTGAATGAATATCTTATTACAATGATGTATGTTCTATATATAAAGAACATATGGTGACCATCCATGAAGAGATGCCTCCCTTGGGTAATAATTATATTTATACTTTATATTATATTATACATATAATATAAATATACTTTATATTTATACTTTGTACTTTATTATATATATTTATACTTTATATTATAAATATATTATTACATTGAGAATATTATAATTAATAATATTGTTTGATAATTAATAATCATATTATTAATTATCAATCTAGTAGAATGTCTTTTCAATGCTTCCCAAACATCAACACTCCCTCTTAAGGAGGGAGACATTATACATTATGATAAGATTACCTCTGATGATTACCTTTGAAGATTACCTGTGGGTAGCTCTCAAATAGATTCAACATGTCACCATGGCATACATTACCTCGCAATGCATTTGTACCTCATCATGTGCACCATTGTGACTTCACAGGAAATGCATCTAAGGCTTGTGGGTAGTTTTCAAATAACTACAACATGTCCCCAAGACATCCACTACCCTGCAATGCATCGGTACCTTATCATGTGCACCCTTGGTCTCAGTGCTATCCCTTTTTCACGCTGGATGAGATCCACCTATCTCAATTCTAGCCCTTTTTCATGCTAGATAAGATCCACTTGTATCAGTGCCAACCCTTTTTCATGTTGGATGAGAACACTCAGTGCCAGCCCTTTTTCATGTTGGATGAGTTCCACCTATCTCAGTGCCAACCCTTTTTCATGTTGGATGAGAACACTCAGTGGCAATCCTTTTTCATGCTGGATGAGTTCCACCTATCTCAGTGCTAGCCCTTTTTCATGTTGGATGAGAACACTCAGTTCCAACCCTTTTTCATGTTGGATGAGTTCAATCTGTCTCTGTGCTAGCCCTTTTTCACATTGGATGAGAAAACTCAGTGCCAACCCTTTTTCATGACGGATGAGTTCCACCTGTCTGAGTGCCAGCCCTTTTTCATGTTAGATGAGAACACTCAGTGCCAGCCCTTTTTCATGCTGGATGATTTCCACATGTCTCAGTGCCAACCCTTTTTCATGCTAGATGAGAACACTCAGTGCCATCCCTTTTTCATGCTAGATGAGTTCCACCTATATCAGTGCCAACCCTTTTTCATGTTGGATGAGAACAATCACTTCCAACCTTTTTTTCATGTTGTATGAATTCTACATGTCTCAATGCCAGCCCTTTTTCATACTGGATGAGAACACGCCCTCTGAAGAGGGACCAAACCAAGCTTGTCCCTAAAGTACTAAAACTTCATCCTTGATAGCATCTTGGTAAACACGTCTGCAACTTGATCCTCTGTAGTCACGAAACTGGAGCCTCAATGCTCCCTTATACAC
>JZKD02S1946092.1:10799-23276 GCA_000966675.3 Picea glauca | reverse complement strand
TGGTAACTTAAATAGATCAATAATGTAGAGGAAAAAGGATCAAATCGGATGACTTAGTAAACTCACATCCATTTAGAAACATATAAATCCACTTGAAAGACCAAGGCTTTCAACTGTGTTGCTCAGAAGGTTTAAATCAATGTGTGGAAACATGAAGAAGACTCATTATGCTAACAGAAATACTCATACAATAGCATATGTGAATGGTCAGTAATGATGGGTAAAATACTCATCATACCAGCAGAAACATATATAAGATTGCATATAATAGATGGCCAGACATAACAGGTAAATACTTGCAGCTCTATCTTATGAATGAAAAGATAGGATAACAGCTATCAGGCATTAAGACAAACATGAGAAGCAATGTATATAAGTATAATATATCAACGAAGAGATGAGATGACATTCATATTTCATTGAATATATATAAACATAGAAAGAAAGGAGATGAAAACTAAACAAACACAGTGAAAGAAGCTCGATGTCAAGATGTATTCATGAATATCTCCAAAGGATGAAATGTAGTTACAAGCCTTCAAGGATCAAACCAAATTCCTCATACTGCTTCCCTCCGATCCATGTTACAATGATGCCTCATATAGTTATTGAGGTTGAAATCCTCCCTAGGAGCTCAAATTCCCTTCCAAATCTCAAAGATAAAAATAGTTCCCTTCAATTTATGGAATTGTCTGACATAAAAAATGGGCCAGACTGCTAAAACTGGGGGCTGCAGTTAAGATTTTGTATCTCTCAAATCATGATAGTTGTGTACAAACTGGAAGATATTTTTTTATATTGTTTTGTTGTGAGAAAACACCTCTCTCATTTCTTTGATATTCGTTTTCATTTGCCTGGGATCTACATTTCAAAAACATGTGTCAAACAGGGAAATTCTGAGATCTGAAAATTAGGTCTCAAAGATGGATTTGATTCTCCCAATATATGACACTTGTAGGAAAATTGAGAGACTTTATTGGTTTTTGATGTGTTAGTAACAAAATCCTCCGCCTGTTTCTCAAAATGATTCTCCAGTCGCTCAGAATCGTCATTTGAAAATGATGACTCAGCATAGTAAAAATGCAGTATTTTTTAAAACGCAGCTTCATCTTCTTATCATATGCCTCCAAAGCTTGCAAAGGAGAATGATCTGTATCCTATAATTATTATCCTTCATTAAACATCATTCCCACAGAATCTGGAAACCAAAAAATGTGATCTGGGCAGAAACAAGTTCATTCTTGACTCTTCTGCGATTTCGGTGGCCAAACAGTCTTGTGTTTATCCTTTTAGCTATCGAAAGTGAGAGCTTTTCAGCGGCTCTCAACACTGTCAAATTGATTTGTAGCCACCAAAAGATAAAAATTAACTTTTGGCATGAACTGAGATATGAATTCTTTTATTTATTGATCTGATATTATTTAGAGCCTTTTTTAAAACTTAAGATTCATAAATAATCTTCTATCTCAAATCATCTTATCATGTGATGTCAAGATAATTTGCAAATCATTTTTTATCGCTAACATCTGGATCCTATTGGGGATGAAATCTTCCCTATGACGTTTCAAGAACCACATATCTAATGCCTTTCCTGGAAAAAATAAAAATCTGAATTTAATATCTAGTGTTCCATTGGGCGTGGAGCCATTGTTCCATTGGGCGTGGAGCCATTGTTCCATTGGGCATGGAGTCAATGTTCCATTGGGCATGGAATCAGCCATATTACCTCTTTCTGAAAATCTTTCAAGACGTGTTAATCAATCTATGTACACCTTCAAAACCTTTTTTTTTTCACACGGGTTGACTGATACATCTGTTGCAAAATGAAAGAAAGAAATGCTTGGGCAATGAGCTTATTTACTACCCTATTCTACTCTAACCAGCCCTACAATTTGATTAAGTAAAAGTTGATTTCCATAGAAACCATCCAAGCAATTTTAATATGTAATGATATCATCTTTCTTACTGATCAATAGCTGATGTTTGAAATGCAACAATGGTGATAAAAAATTATTCACACAACCAAACTCATTTGGAAACACTGATAAGTTTAAAAAATATTAAGTCTTCATGTTCTCTGAGATGTATGATTCTATGAAGGCTGCCACTGGATCTTTGAAACTGAGATTAGAAACCTGCTGGTGTTCATGAAACAGTTGCACCTCTATGAATGCTTCTCTACTAGAATATTGATGACCCTTTTGTTGTTTTGTGATTACCTTGTGATCATCAAAAACTATATCTTCCTCTTCAGAATAGTGCTCAGAGGAATATGATAGAGCAGTGTTTGAATGAAAAAGAGTATGATCAGCTAAAAACATGTAGTTACTTATACAATCATCAATTATTATAGGTTTCACTTGGCTTTCAAACTGATTATACACTTCAGACTTATGTCTGTCTTTGAGGCACTATGTAAATGTTGAAGAATTTGATTTACAAACTGAAATAAATTTACCTTCTTGTTGTTGTTCCAAAACTACTTCACATTCATCACTTTCTTGTTCCAATTTGGAAACATACTCACATTCAGTCTGCTTAAGTAGATTCATATTTTTGAAATCAACCTGGTCTTGGATCTTTCTGGAAGCATGGATGTTTTCTTCCACCTCTACTGCATATTCAAACAAACTTCTTAATGATGAAGATTTCCTTTCTAGCAGAAGAAGGGCAAGTTTTGAATGCAATCCCATAACATAATATATCATGGAAGTTGTTTTTGTAGGCCTGATCTCCAAAGGCATACCATGGTAGATGCTACAAAATCTTCGGTTGAAAACAGGCAAAGTCTCAATATGTTCTCTTTTTAAAGCATAAAAATCACCAAGGTATGAATCTAGTGATTTGTTTTCACCCCGATGTTTCATAAAAATGTCAAAAAAATCGATCCAAGAGCCAATGGACTCGGCTCTTAGACTCTTAAACCATATGGCAGCATCTCTAATCAATGACTTAGAGAAAAATCTCATAATGACATATTCATGAACAATCTGAAAGCGATCAACAAAATCCTCAAAGGATTCCAAGTGCCTCTTAGTTGAAACTTGATTCTCTCGAGAAAACCATGGAAGATATCCATAACAGTCAAGAGGATAAGAATGAAAAAGATAAGGCAACTTCAAAGGCTTGAACATCTTCATCCTGATTTTAATTTGAAAGGTTGTGGGCTGATCATGAGGGATAGCAAGTTGTTGACAAGGTTCAGAAATTATGGCAAAAGGGGTTGAGATCTAACAGGGTCTTGAATCAATTTTAATCTCCTGAAGATCACATGATTTATCTAAGTCAAGAGGTACTAAATTGCAGAACTCATTTTTAGAAATAGATGGTGAGGAAGATATCAAATCAACATCTACAATACAAGTAGGCTATAAATCTTCTTCTAAAGATGGATATATGAAATAAGGTTGATAATCATCGGAATATACAAAACAGAGGATAATTATCTTAACATGTGAAGGGAAAAGTATGAAGGAGATGATAAATAACAACAACAACTCAAGAAGCAAACTAATGAACTAATACCTGGATTTAGAACCCAGTCTCTTCATATTCTATCAATTGGATCCCTCCCAGTGGAGTCTTTGAATGTGGAGTTTCCAGGCAGATGATTACAGTCAGATTTTATGTATGTCTCTTGTTTTCCATCAAGAATCAGATCTATATCGTTCTCCCATGGAAACTTTGCTTTCACTTTCGTTCCCCAACAACGACGCCAATTTGTTATCACTCCAAGAAATCACTCCCTGATTGTAAGGGGTGTAAGCTTGGTAACTTAAATAGATCAATAATGTAGAGGAAAAAGGATGAAATCAGATGACTTAGTAAACTCACATCCATTTAGAAACATATAAATCCACTTGAAAGACCAAGGCTTTCAACTATGTTTCTCAGAAGGTTTAAATCATTGTGTGGAAACATGAAGAAGACTCATTATGCTAACATATATACTCATAAAATAGAATATGTGAATGGCCAGTAATGATGGGTAAAATACTCATCATACCAGCATAAACATATATAATATTGCATATAATAAATGGCCAGACATAATAGGTAAATACTTGCAGCTCTAGCTTATGAATGCAAAGATAGNAAACCCACATTTGATATAGTAAAAAGTAATTAAAATGAGTAAATAACTAAATTTACCATATCATTTCACATTTTTACCATTGAGTTCCAAAAACCCTCATTTTACCCTTTGCATTTGGTGTCGATTTCCGGGATCTACGGGTGATCATTTGACGAGCCATCAGCAGCATCTTGGTAAGTTCTTCATTCCTGATCTTTTCATGGTTTAAAAATTTGATTTCATTGGTTAAAAGTTCTGTTTTAAGTTAGTTTTTTGAACCATATTTGCGTGCAGGCATTCTCGCAAGTGGCCCATACGGGACCTGCGAGAATGAATCATTCTCACAAGTGGGCCTTAAGATTCCTATGAGAAGTTCGCACTGTGCATAATATGGCACCTGCGAGCAGCAGCGCAGAACTCAAAAAAATTTAAAAAGTTTAGCCAATAGAAAAGATTCATTTCATGAATAAGATCATTAATCATGTTTGTATGTTTCTTATGCAGGTAAATAGCCACAACCATGGTTCTTGAGTGGCAAGAACAAGAACATGAGGAAGATAACGCAAATGCCGAGAATCACCCTCCCACCATAGCTGCACTAAGAGACTGTGGTCTCTTAAAATACTTCTGTATCCCGGGCATGAGAGCCCAAGTCCGATTACTGAGTATCTAGTCCGAATGTGGGATCCAGACTAGCAAGTTTTCATTGTAGGATCTCGCACATTAGCCATTGACATCGAGGACATATATTTCTTGACCGGATTATCCAGGCATGGGTCCTATGTCAGTTTGACCGGCAGCAGAGCAGGCGGGTTAAAAATGAGTGAATATTGCAACCAATACTGCGTACCTGAGGCTAAAAGAAAGAAAGGGAAAGTGGCAATCTGGGGAGTAACTGACTTGACTCTCCGCACTATTCTCGTCACGATTGCTCGGATGGCTGGAAGTGTCGCTCCCCATATGGTATTGCAGATCTATTTCCAGTACGCCATCAAGTGTACTGAGCCTTGAGTATTTAACTGGGCTGATGCAGTGTTGCGCAGTATTAAAAGACAACTGACCAAGTGCAGGCGGGGTGAACTGAAACAATTTGGATATGGATCTTTGTTAGTGTCTTTCTTCCTCGAGCGAGTCCCTGTGCTTAGACTACAGGCTGAGTGGAACTTTTCGGGTCCTAGGGATCTGAGGATGTTACGATGGTGTCGGCTCATGGCCCGACACGTGGTAGGACCAATCGTCAAATATGACGATATTTTCTTTGACTGGTTGCAAAACCAGATGCTGATGGTCGATGACTACGCATATGCCGGTTTGGATTTCCGAGGAGATCCAGATCTAGCACTACTTGAGGACGCTCAGTGGGGAGACCTCAGTAAGAAGAACACAAATTTTTTTGTTTTTAAATGTTTTTGAATTTTTATCATATTTAAATGTTTTTGTTTTATAGATTTATCCGAAGACTAACATAAAATATTTGTTGATAACACAGACGTTGGACCGTATAGACCTGCTGGCAGTTCTCCTATCCAGCGACGAGGAGAAGAAGCAGCAGTATTACCTCAGTATGTCGAAGATTACCAAGTGGTGGAACAGAACCTAGAAGGCCTGACAGCAGACATTCCAGATATGACTCTAGAAGAGGTTCCACGACGTGATCAGCATCATACTGTAGGGGTTTCAGCAGCTATGGGTTGATTGCTCTGCAGGGTAGCTAGGGAAGTTATGTGTTACTGTGAACGTCATCTGTGACGTCACTATGTAGAAGCTATAAGCTTCAATTTTTGATATTTTGGTCTTCGGACAAACATTTTGTAAAAACAAACTCTTTTGATCATTATATATATACAGACGGCTTCTACCRGTTTACTTTACATTGTGTGAATTGTAATGTGTTTGATTTATAAATGATTTAAATGTCTRTCCAATACATAATTAKCYAAAGCATCTGTTAATGTATTAAGACATCTAGGAATATGTTGATATTCAATGTGATCAAAATACCGTTCCAAGAGGCGAATCCGCAAATATACCCTTAATAAAGTAGGACTTCGAATAGAGTAGACATTACTTAGCTATAGTACTACAAGGTGCGAGTCAAGTCGCACAACCAAATGACGAATTCTGAGAGAGATAGCATCAACCAATAATTCAATAACGGTGCTATACTCTGCGATGTTGTTGGTTGCTCGGCCAAGACATACACCTCATAAAGATATAAGCTCGTTTGTTGGGGCATAGATTGCCCATGCAGTGGAAGCTAGATTCTGAGTACTACAGCTAGCACCATCGGCGAAGCCAATATAAGGTAGCGAATATTCCAACATCTGGCAATCAAACACAACGTCATGTAAGGGCAGAGACCAGATAACGTCAAAAGCAAACTAAAGTAACACACACATAGTATGATACATAAAAATACAAGTACTCTTGCACAAATAAATTATGCATAGTACTTCTTCAAGTACAACCCATTCCTGGTTTCACTCAAAGGTATACCATCGTAATCAACCAGCTCATACGCTCCTTTTTCCAAAACTTTGTGAACAATGTAAGGACCACGCCACATTGGTTTGAATTTCCCAGCTCCTAAGACATCTTTATCTTTTTCATACAGAAGAACAAGATCTCCTTCAGAGAAAACACGAGGCTTGACATGCTTTTCATACCATGCCTTAACACATTTATTTTGGGCTTCTATTACTAGAGTAGCATCACGGCGAGTCTCGTCTAATCGCATCAGATACAACAAACGTTCCTCTTCAGTAGAAGTATTGGGTAAGAGTTCAACAGCTAGCTTCAGAGAAGGTATTTCACATTCTATTGGAAGAATGGCTTCCATGCCATAGAATAATTGACAGGGCGTAAACCCCATAGCGGATTTAACAGATGTTAGATATGCCCACAATGCCAAAAACAACATCGTGTGCCAGCTGGTTTTATGAATTCCTATCATCCATCGAATCAAAGTTATAAGAACCTTATTGATTGCTTTGACCTAACCATTATCTTGCGGATAATAGGGTGTTGAGCTATCATGACGAAGACCCAACTTTTCCGTAAGTTCAGACATCATAAAATTCCTAAAATGACTATCGTTATCGGTAACGATAGCCTGAGGAACACCAAAACGAGTTATGACATGGTTGAAAAGAAATAACATTGTAGTCTTTCCAATATTATCGAATGTTGGCATCGCCTCGGCCCACTTTGTAAAGTAATCAATAGCTACAATAATGTAACCATGCCCCCCAGCTGAGTGAGGGTGACATGTCATGAAATAAATGCCCCATTTTTCAAAAGGACTAAGTGAGACTACAGGATGAAGGGGAGCAGGATGCGACCAAATTTTCTGGTTGTAGGTCTGGCAGGCATGACACTTCTGAATAGCAGTAATGCAGTCATTGAACAAGGAAGGCCAAAAATATCCCGCGCGTAAGATCTTCTGGGCAGTAGCATACCCAGACATATGACCACCACATGCTCCAGAATGTCAGTCATTCAAAGCTTTCTCGGCTTCGTCAAAAGTCAAACAACGTTGAAAAACAGAGTCAATGCCTCGACGGTAAAGAGTATCTCCAAGGATAATATATTGACATGCTTGATAACGGATACGACGTCGTTCGGTGCTAGACAAAGCAGGCCAAAAAGTTTGAGTTTGGAGATATATAATGATATCTCCATACCAAATATCGTCAGTACTAATAAGGAAAAGTGATTCATCAGGTAATGAATCTACTGCTACATTTTCCGTGGAAGAGTGGGGAAAATCACAAATTAACTCAGCAAAAACTAAGGATTTCTTCGACGTGGCGTGATTTAATTCCAAATCAAACTCCTGGAGAATAACAATCCACTTGGATTACTTTCCCCCCAGCAATTGACGTGTCAAAATATGTTGCATGGGGTTACAATGTGAAATCACTGTAGTTTTCCTGGAGAGAATATAATGGCGAAAACGTTGAACCGCTTGAACAGTAGCCAAAGCCAGTTTTTCAACATGTTGGTACTTGATTTCAGTTGAAGTAAGACTTCGACTCAATTAATATATAACATGTTCATCATGTGCATCATCCTCTTGAATGAGAACCATGTTGATAGTATACTCGGAAGCAGCTAGATAAAGAAAGTAATCCCGACTATAATCAGGAGGGAAAAGAAGTGGAGCTTTCGTGAGGGACAACTTCAAAGCTTCAAAAGCGTTGTTGGCAACTTTATCCCAGACAAACCCTGAACCTTTCTTTAGAAGACGTGTAAAACCACAAGTAATCTCGGTGTAATTAGGGATGAAACGACAAAGAAAGTTTGCTTTCCCCTGCAAACTTTGTAACTAGCACAGTGAAGAAGGAGGAGGAAGGTTAAGAATCAGCTCAACCTTTATAGGATCTACCCGGATCCCTTGACGTGAAACAATGAAACCTAGAAGACGGTCGGACTCTACGCAAAAGATGCATTTATGAGGGTTTAAATGAATGTGATAGAACCGACAATGAACGAAAATTTCTTGGAGATGATTGGGGTGATCGACTCAATGTAAAGAATGAGTTGTCAAATCGTCCAAATAAGGTTGAACGATATGCTCTATATCGTGAAACGCATAAGACATAACACGTTGAAACGTCGTGCCCGCATTCTTAAGATCGAAGGGAAGTTTTCTATAGGAAAAAGTACCCCAAGGACAAATAAAAGCAGTTTTATGTTGGTCCTCAGGAGCGATGTTAATTTGATTATAGCCGAAAAATCCATCCATGAGAGAAAAGATTTCACTGTCGGCACAGTCATCGATGATCTGGTCGACGAAAGGGGTTGGAAAGTTGTCTTTCGGACAGGCTTTGTTAATATCCCAATAATCAACACAAACACGTATACTACCACCTTTCTTATCAATTGGTACAGGGTTGGAAACCCATTCTGTCAGAGCCACGGGATAAATAAAATCGGCTTTGAGAAGTTTTTCAACTTCGAGTTTGATAGTTTTCGCTTTACGTGGATGGACCGGACGAAGGCGCTGCCAGACTGGTTTAGCTCTAGGTTATGTTTTTATCTCATGCACAACAATAGCAGGGTCGATACTTGGCATCTCTTCGTAACTCCAGGCAAAGATATCACGAAATTCTTTAAACAGGAAAGTATAAGTGACAATTTCTTCGGGAGAACACGAAGCTCCAATATGAACATTTTCAACTATCCCAGGTTTAACTGATATATCAATGGGTATCGTAGGAGAAATATTACTGAGGTTCCCTTCCGCAAACACATCACATGTAGATCCGGGAACGGTCGATATGACAACAACGGTCGACGAAGTCGAAATCCGCTGATAATTTTCGAGAGTGTGTTGTTCCAGAAACAGTATGGAACGATGATTCCCATCATCCCAAGGGGTGTCCTCCATGACGTACATGATCATATCGTTAGTGGGAAAGATGACACAGAAAGGATCAAGAGACAACTCCTCAAGAGAGGGCATAGAAGGTGTTGTCGATTGAATCGCGTGATAAGCAGACTCAACTGGACTTAACGGCATGGTGTCGCCGAAACGAGTATGATCTCCAGGATCAGGGACTATCCAAGGGTCGACAGACACAGGAAGTTCATGAGGTATAGCAAAGATCATATTAATAGAAGCAATTGACGAGCGTGGAATATCGGGTGGTGGTGGTATGGGGAAAGTGCCCATTAACGAGGAGTCTTTTAAAAGTCCTACACCGACATTCTCGTAACCCGGTGGATTTTTAGCTATAAACGGCACGTTGCCAGTACGAGTATCAGAATTAAAGAAGGCAAGTTGATCAACCGTAACCACCTTTCCTTGATGAGGAAATCGCATGACACGGAAAAGTGTTGACACAACAGCACGCATAGAATCTATCCAGCGACAACCAAGTAGAAGATTATAATCCAGGGGAGCATCGAAAACTTCCACTTCAACTTGGACTGTATTACCTTCTAGAGTAACAGGAAACGATGGAAGAACATTGTAAGGCTTGACACCTGAGCCATTAAAGGCTTTCAAAGTATTTTGTGATTCATTTAAAGGAGGAGAGCCAATGGCTTTCCAACAAGTAAAAGACATTACACATGTAGAGGCACCCTCATCAATAACAGTTCAGCAAATATTTTTGTCTGAGACAACAACTTGTATCTAAAATGAAAGTTGAGGGGGTAACCTTGGAATATGATCTTCCAAGTCAAATACTATTAGATTCATATCTGTAGGATCAATTCCACCTATAGATTTCAACAGAGCCCTTCGTTGTGTAGGACAAGACTGAAGGACTTCAAGGGCAGACATCGCTGAAGGTGCTTGGGCCAGATCTTCGACAATACTATAGTTTCGGGCCACACGAGCATGCGGATTGAAGGACGATTTGCGAATAACACCCTTAGGGGGTCGTAGGACTGTATCAGAGCTCGGTCGTTCGATATGAAGAGGACCGTTGGTAGGTGGAGTCGGTGGAGAGGGTTGTACCAAAGCAGGAGGTAAATCGTCAACCTTCTCCTTAGATGGAGAATAATCTTTGGCTCTAGTTGTGATGGCAACGTCATTGTTCTTAGAATCACCAGTGCACATCAAAACATATGATGTCGTAGAAGTAGATGGTTGGTCGTGGATGACCAACTGGGCATGTTGCTGAGATGGGAAGGGTTGGGACAAGACTGTCGGCGTAGATGGTTTCGACGTTCCTTGAAGGAACTTAGTAACTTTGGCACGTCGAGGACAATCCTTCGTGTAGTGATCGTCACCACAGATAAGGCAAGGGTAGCATAGTTTGCGCTTATCCCGGTCTTCAACAGCAGAGGTTTTAGTTTGCTCGTTTTGATTATTATTTTTACTCTCCTTATTCTTGCCTCTTCCTTTCTTTGATTTATTTTTACCGGTCGGTGTAGACTGAACAACATTCACTTCAGAAGTTTTACCGGTGGAAGGGGCAGGAGACGGATAATTTTGAACATTAGAAGAATTGGATTTAGGGGTTGTAGTTGAAACAGAATGTGAGTGGGTATGAGCAGTACCAATCACACCATCAGCTGCATGTGAGGAAGCTAGAGCAATTGAAGTGTTGGAAGTACCAGGACGAGGTAGTTCAGGTAGTAAATCATAAAGTGTTCCCGTTTGCGAATAAACGAGATCAAGATACTAAGCCCGACTTATAGCCTGCTCCTCTATAACAACACCACCCATAGCAATGTCTTTACCAATTTCGTTCACGAAATATTTCGTAAACCATTCTGCCAGTAACTGATCAGGGAGTTCAAGTTTAATGAGACGTCATCTCCTTCGCCACTCATGAATATGATCTGAGATATGAGTGCCTTTAGTTTGTTTGAAAGAACTCAAGATCTCAATCCCAGTATTGTAACAGATCGGTAACTGGTAATGTGTGAGAAAATCCATAGCTAAGGTGTTGAAATCAGAAAAGAAACCTCGTGGCAATTCAATATACCACTTTGCGGTCGAACCGGTAAGGGTTCGTTGAAAAATACGTAGACGAATGGATTCATCCATCAGCGAGTTGGACGAACACCATAAATTAAAATTCATGACATGATTATTTGGGTCCTCTCCCGCTTTGCCATCGAATTTCGGAATATTCGATGGAAGTTTAGCAGGAATAGCAGGCCATTGGGGAGAGTGACGAATAGGATCGTTTAGAATCCTAGGACAAAAACAATGTTTTTTGAAAGAAAAGATTATTGTTCACTTTCCAAAAATAATTCTCACTATATCAATGAGAAAGCATAAAATCAAATCATAAAGAATTAAGCAATAACAACCCAATCAACTCTTTCAATGAAAGTAAAAACAAAGAGCAAACCAATGAGTCTTCTCAATGCAAATAAAAATTTTCTTTCAAACCAACAAGAAAATGAGAAACACCAAGCACTTAACTCTCTACCAATCACTGGTTCTCAGCCAATCAGACACACTCAACTCTAGAAGTCAGAGAGAATGAATTTTCCAATAAGAGCCAAGAAACGAAAGTCAAGCTACAAAGGGCCAAAAAACCTTGAAACCCTAAAACTGTTCAAGCATGCAAACTAAAGCAAGAGATATATAAATCAATGATCCAATAAGCCCAAAAGAGGTAATTCAACTGATCTGAGCAGTTGAAAAAATCAAAACTCAATTTCAAAATTTTCAAAAATCTTGCTCGCAGGCAAGCAGTGTTACACAGTGCGAGAAGATAAGATTCTCGCAGGCAACCTTGTAGCAAGGTGTGAGGTGTTCTCACTGGACCCTATGTACAGGGTGCAAACCTGACTAGTTCTCACAAGTTGCAGTTAAACACAGTGCGAGAACTTCTGAACATGACAAAAATTTTGAAGAATGGAGTAAAATTCAAATAGGCTTCTGAACCCAGTAAGTCTATCAGGATATCATGAAGACTCAGAGACTGACA
>JZKD02S1946081.1:56544-67915 GCA_000966675.3 Picea glauca | reverse complement strand
TTTTGTTAGCCATTATTGGAAATACATGAAGAAAACCCTCTCAATTCCTTCATACCTTAGATCTCAT
Organism: Picea glauca; assembly: GCA_000966675.3. NCBI lineage: Eukaryota > Viridiplantae > Streptophyta > Pinopsida > Pinales > Pinaceae > Picea > Picea glauca. The sequence goes on along the minus strand of JZKD02S1946081.1, from coordinate 67,848 downwards.
AATCAAAATGGCCTACAAAAGTAGATGAGCACTCACAAAAAATCATCGATAACCTCATATGCTCCATAATAGTTAGTATAGATCCATAGCCATACATCATTAGATGGGGTACTCAAGGGTCTAGTAAATACAACATAAAAGAGGTCTATGCACTAACAACAAAATTTAGTAGCCTAGAAAAGGAAAAAAAATGGCACTAGATCTAGAACCAGGAGCAATTCCYATAAGTTTMTACATTTCTTTGGCTCTTKTCCAATAGGAAAACTCTTACATAGGACAAGATCACCAAAAGAGGATTTGATGGTCCATCATTATGTCACATGTGTAGACTAGCAGAGGAAAGCATTGAACACCTTTTCAATGGATGCCCAGAGGCAAGATTATTGTGGGATCATGGATTCAAATTGTTTAGATAGTTAGATAGAATATGAAATAATATTCTTAGATCCCTAGAATACTAGAAAATAATTCCTTATAAAAATGCCATTATCAATAAGGCATGGATTCTCTTCCTAAGCTTTGCAATGTTGACGATATGGAAGGAACGTAACAAGTGTATCTTCAAAAGCAACATAAGGGATATAGAGGTGTTATGGGGGGAATCAAAACAAGTATCCAAGAAATAATCAAGAGTCTCCCTTAGCCTAGAAAAGCTATAAAACTCAAAGACATTGAAAAAAATTGAACGACAAGTGTTTTGAAATCCCACCCATCCACATCACCCACTCCAAATACCCTCCACTAGAATCATGGAGATCACCCCCTTAACAGATTGTCAAAATAAACTTCAATGGGGCATAAAAAGGTAACTTGGGCCCATCAAGGGTAGTTGGAGTGTTCAGTAATAACAAAGGAAACATTCTATGCATTTATTCTACCACTTAGGAAACAACAAAAACAATGGAGTTAAACTAATGGCTATCGCCATAGGTTTGAAAATTGCTATTGATTAGGGTTTATACAATGTATTGTGGGAGGGAGACTCCTAGATAATGATCCAATCACTTGCCAAAATCCTGAATGATTTGTCAAATACTGTGGATATTCCACTGGAAAATTCATCACAACAAATCTAATAAAATACTGAAATTTTTACTGTTAAGGTTAATTTCCTTTAGATTTTAGATTCTTTAATTACTATTTTGTTTTTCTTAAAATATATGAAATAGATTAAATACAAAAAATAAAGAACATAAACAAATATTCACATACACCATCACAGACAAACATAATATATAAAATGGGAAACCCAATACGGGAGAAAACTTAGCTAGAAGGTGAGGTTGCTCTGCTCTCTTTTCTTCAAATGTAAGTACAAAGAAACGTGAACTCTGTATGGAGTTTCCTTTGACATTGTGGCTTGTATGGATACTAGAGAATCTCTCCTCCTCTTCTATTCTCACAATATACCACTCTCAGTTGTTATGGTAAATTATTGAACAAGATACAATGCAAAAGAATGGAACCCCTTCTCCTCCTAGCAACCCAATATTTAACATAGCCCAATAGTTGTCTAGGGTTAGGGTATTGAATTCCTTAACCCTCAATTAGTGATCAGATTTGGACCTTCTATATGTTCTAGAAAATACACTACGTGGCTATCCCCACACATTATTATTGGATTAATCGGTAAATGGAGACATAAACAGATCTCCCTAACTTCCACAAGAAGCTAGAACAAAACAAGATAGTATACTAAACATTCCTTAGATTTCAGTTATCAAATAAGAAGAGGATCCAAACCATACATTTTAAATGTTCTAGACCTTACCTCTCCAAGGTGATCCCAGCTCCGTTGTGAGGCTTATGGAGAAATATCTGCAAAGAAACACAAGCCAACGAAGACAAGAATAACAGAGTCTATTTGATATGAAAATATGTACATGATCAAGGAATCATACAATATGGACAAATAACATTCATATAGGAAATAAAAGTATATCTATATTAAATAATGTGGAAGAAAGATACAACCAGATGCCTCGATGTTTCCAGGTTCCTTCCAACAGTTCCTTGCTTCCCACACACTTCTGCTCCAAGAATTCTGAGATTGTGGATACGAAAATCACTCACAATCTATCTTGACAAAGAAAATCTCAAAGCCAATGTAACCAAGCTGCCAATCTCCAAAAACTCAAACTCAATCCAATCTAACTTTCTCCATGAGAGATCCTCTCCTTTTATAAGATGAAGAGGATAAGGTGAGGAGGTTAGGATGATCCCACTAAATTAGAAAAGTGAGTAAGATTCAAACGGATCGGAGGCCACCTCACCGTAGAAGCTTCTCCTTCTAGAAGCATTGAGAAGATGCTCGTTTTCCCCACGTATGAAAATATTTACACCACTAGAACTAAGCAGAGTGAGACAATGTTGCATGCCAGGTTTAGTATAGCATGCGGCGATCCAGGATCGTTGAACCTTTATAACTGGAGAGGGTGTGACAATCCTCTTTATTAGGGTTTTTTCAAAGGAAAATATGATTTCATCTCTTAGGCAAAGTTCTTCTCCCTTCTTTCCTCAAGAATTTAGGCCACTGATCCTTTTGAAGAAAACATATAGGTTTACATCATTAACAGTCATAAGGATGAAGAATATAATGTGTAACAAAGAGCCCCCCAAATTATGAAGTTAGAACATAGTTATAGCTGAAATACTTTGTTGTTGTGTGTGTAGGGAACAAGGAACAGTCGGTCGAAAACCTGTCAACAAACAAGGAAATACAATACGATGATATATCATCATTGAGGTAGGCATTCCCATACTCAGAATACAAATGATTCAAAGCATAAATGCCGACATGCAAAGATCCATGTCAAGTAATACAGGTCATGGCCACCAAATATACACTATGAATCCATGCCAATATGACTCAAATATGAACATAGCCACCAAAAATACATTGTGGATCTATGTGTTAAAGACTAAAATTTAAACATATCCATGAGACATACAATGTGGATCTATGCAATAGTACAAACTGAATATACTCCAATGCAACCTGAATCTGTCAAAAAAGATCCAGGGTCTTCATCTCCACCACTTTATATTACAAATCTAACCATGCGAATACATGTGTTGAAGTCGAACATGGTAGAAACCACTTGATCACCAGACATTAGTGTATACCGTTAACAAGTGTGAGATAAATCACCATTAATGTCAATGACTCCCAAGGTACTCTAGTACAATCCAATGAGTGTGAATTAATGAGATGAAGTCGAACACTCGGAGCAATATTCCGATCAGGGGTCAATAATGAAAACCCACTGTCGAAAGCGAGGAAACCTACCATTGAGGCATGCACGTTCCAAGGTACAAATTAGTTTCTAAGTCTAATTCCTAGATAATGAGTTGAAGTTGATAGGAAAAGACTCGTCACAGGAGGGCCTTAATATATCCCCCATCAATGACATGAACCAGGTAACAAGATTTGAAGTAGATCAGAGTAACATGTGATTGAGGAATGAGTCAAGGATGGTAAATGCAATAGAAGGCTTAAGGACTGCAGAAATGGCTGACACAATAGAAGGATTTTTGAGTTGAACTTCTCTTTAAAAATATTGACGACAGGACAACTGTCTTGGAAAAAATGACTCAACAAAAGGGATCACAAACCAATTTGTAATCTTATAAAGGAGTATGATCAAGAGAAAAGTAGATTTTATAACCTATACATAAAGCAAGTGAAAGGGTGTCATGTTCAAAAGCGACTCTTCCATGGAATACAAGTTTAGGTACATTTCTTTCCTAATTCCCCCCCACGATTTTTGGCGAGTACCTCTTTATTTTACACAAGCTTGAGGAGATAACATATGCTTGAACTGTAAGCTCATTCTTCAGATGAGTCCTTCGGAGTATTTTTAACGAACCATAGGAAGGAGTGGTTGAGTTCCATATGGGTCTTTCGATGCTTGTTTTACGAGTCCAAAGAAAGAAAACTTAGGGTTTTTTCATATTTATAGAGTCTGAAAAACACTTAAAGAAAAATCCAAAATGTTATTTTTCATAAATTAGTCTGATGAGACCGAAAAAGAGATAAACTACCGCACAACAGACATTTTCTTCAAATACTTTAATGAGCGTGAACAGAACAAGGTCGCTCAACAATCTTTTCATGTTTAGAGATTTTGAAAAGAGCTTAAAGGGAACTCCAGGGTGTTCCTTTTTTGTATAACCTTTACGAGTCCGAAAAAGTGATAAAAGTATACTCGGTTACATTCTCAGGTATTTATGAGCACGAGAAAGAACAAAGACTAAGCTCAAGATTGTTTTCATTTTTACGCAAGGTTAAAGAAAACCAAAACTATGCTTGGGATAGATTTTATTTTTTGCACAAGCTTAAAACTAACCAAAACTATGCTTGGACCTAGTTTCATTTTTACACAAGCTTGAACCTGAGGAAGCTATGCTTGAGGTAGGTGGTTTCATTTTTACACAAGCTTGAACTAGAGAAAATTATGCTTGACGCTTCCCAATACATAATCCATGGATTGTTGGTACTTAGCCCCTAGCTTAAGAAGCTAGCATCTTTACTTCAGCATGAAGTCCAGAGGCTGTAAGAAAATTCCCCCCAAGATTTGTTTTTTCCAACTGCAAAGGAGGATGAAATGAAGCTTCAAATACTATACGGAATGAAGTACTTTACTCAATCGAAGAAACGGGAAATGTATTTCATTTTGTAACGAGCTTGACATAGGAAAAAAACTATGCTCGTAACCTCTATTTCATTTTTTAACGAGGTTGCTACAGAGACGCGAAAAATATCCTCACAACTGGTTTCATTTTTTTAACGAGCTTGAATTCAGAAAACCATGCTCAAAGATAGTTTCATTTTTTAATGAGCTTGAAATTAGAAAACCATGCTCAAAGCTGGTTTCATTTTTTAATGAGCTTGAAATAAAAAAACCATGCTCAAAGCTCTCTTCTTGATCATGGCTTACAAGAGGACAATACTTCGAAAGGAAACAGTGTCAGGGGACAAAATTCGATCATGGCCTCCAAGAGATATTCACTTGACGGAAGAAACACACTCTGGAAGGCACACATGTTTAGGGTCGTGATAGGGGTAAGGAGTTCAGGCTCCAATAGCCCTACTGAAGATATCACCATGTCAACTACCGGATCCAAGTCATAAGAGATTGAGCTTACAATGAGATTCTCATCTTCATCGATAGTTGAAGGCATGGGAGACAACGCCACATAATTGACCTGTGGTGGGGCGATACCGTCTGCATATAAGAACTATTTAGGGAGGTCATTGAGTTGATTGTAAAGTCAGGGCCAACGAACGAAAGATGATCAATAGTCATAATTCTTTCATCGCGAGGGAAATATATCACATGAAAAAGAGTGGACACGATAGATTTCATGGCATATACGTAATCTCTCCCAAGGAGTAAATCTAAATCCAAGGGGTCTTGGACTACCATAACATCAATAAAGACAGTTTTCCCTCCCAAAGTTGTAGGAAACTGAGGAAGGACTCCTAAAGGGTGATTGGTTCTTCTGTTAAAAGATAACAGATTCTGCGTAATCGACACAAGCTGAGGATAACCCAAAGCTTTCCCAGAAATATAGAAAAAAATACTAATGGACACACCTTCCTCTATTAGCGTCTGAGGAACGTCCCAACCACAAACCTGTACGGTAATATTGAAAGGAATGTGAGAGGGAAGACGAGGTCTAGTTAAGGCAGCCTAATAAAAAAGGATGGCCTCATTACTTGGAGGAGGTTCCATGGGAGAAGGTGGAATTCCCCCTAGCATGGTAGATTATGTATCAACGAGAGAAAACGTGGGCAGTATCGGGTTTACTCTCTAGCAGTAAAGTAGGATCAACCGATGATGAGATCAGATCGACCACTTGGGTTTTATTCTCCAAGGGGGGAATGGGGTCGACGGGTGGAAATAGATCGACCGCTTGGGTTGCTCTCTCTATCGAGAGAGTGGTCTTGACTGATGAAAGGGATCGGATCAACCACTTGGTCAACTGGTTCAAATAAGGACATGACCAGATTGACTACCTTATCAACCGGATTGACCGATTAAGGGACCAGATTGATTATTCCATCAACTACAGATGGGTTGAGAGAAAGCTTGCGATAAGCAACCAGAAGTTGGGGCTGGGAAACATACATGTTTTCCAATAATTTTGAGGCTTCATCCATACGAGGGAAAAGGTGAGTTTGATGACTACCTCCACATAACATACAAGGGAACTTGACTCTAGTTTTCTTCTTCCCAGTAATATATTAACTAGTTGACAAGAGGTCATCAACATGGTGATCAGAGGCCGATGACAGAGACTGGCGAAGGTGTGTAGACCATGCTTTTATAACCTTGGATAGACCAAAGCAATATTTAAGAAGATGGCTACCCTTACAAAGACTACAAGGGTACTTTGGCTTAAGGGTTGTTTGGGTGATCTTGGAATCATCAATACTCCTAGCACGATTATCAGTAACTGGTTTTTTTCCAACATGTTTGGTAGAGGTTGGAAATTTGGACCCTTGCTTATTTTTCTTCTTCTTAATCTTCCTTTTCTTCNCCAATCTCCAAAAACTCAAACTCAATCCAATATAACTTTCTCCATGAGAGATCCTCTCCTTTTATAATATGAAGAGGATAAGGTGAGGAGGTTAGGATGATCCCACTAAATCAGAAAAGCGAGTAATATCCAAACTGATTGGAGGCCACCTCACCATAGAAGCTTCTCCTTCTAGAAGCATTGAGAAGATGCTCGTTTTCTCCACGTACAAAAATCTTTACACCACTAGAACTAAGCAGAGTGAGACAATATCGCAGGCCAGGTTTAGTATAGCATGCGACGATCCAGGATCGTCGCACCTTTATAACTGGATAGGGTGCGACAATCCTCTTTATTAGGGTTTTTTCAAATGAAGATATGATTTCATCTCTTAGGAAAAGTTCTTCTCCCTTCTTTCCTCAGGAATTCAGGCTACTGATCCTTCTGAAGACAACATATAGGTTTACATCATTAACGGTCATAAGGATGAAGAATATAATGTGTAACAAAGATCCCCCCAAAGTATGAAGTTAGAACATAGTGATAGCTAAAATACTTTGTTGAGTGTGTGTAGGGAACAAGGAACAGTCGGTCAAAAACCTGTCAACAAACAAGGAAATACAATACAATGATATATCATAATTGAGGTAGGCATTCCCATACCCAGAATACAAATGACTCAAAGCATAAACGCTGACATGCAAAGATCCATGTCAAGTAATACAGGTCATGGCCACCAAACATACACTATGGATCCATGCCAATATGACTCAAATCTGAACATAGCCACCGAAAATACATTGTGGATCTATGGGTTAAAGACTCAAATTTGAACATATCCATGAGACATACAATGTGGATCTATGCAACAGTGCAAACTGAATATACTCCAATGCAACCTGAATCTGTCAAAAAAGATCCAGGGTCTTCATCTCCACCACTCTATAGTACAAATCTAACCATGCGAATACATGTGTTGAATTCGAACATGGTAGAAACCACTTGATTACTAGACATTAGTGTATACCGTTAACAAGTGCGAGGGAAATCACCATTATTGTCAATGACTCCCAAGGTACTCTAGTACAATCTAATGAGTGTGAATTAATGAGATGAAGTCGAACACTCGGAGCAATATTCCGATCAGGGGTCAATAATGAAAACCCACTATTGAAAGCGAGGAAACCTGCCATTGAGGCATGCAAGTTCCAAGGTTAAAATTAGTTTCTAGGTCTAATTCATGGATAATGAGTTGAAGTCGATAGGAAAAGACTCGTCACAGGAGGGACTTAATATATCCCCCATCAATGACACGAACCGGGTAACAAGATTTGAAGTAGATCAGAGTAACATGTGATTGAGAACTGACTCAGGGATGGTCAATGCAATAGAAGGCTTAAGGACTGTAGAAATGGCTGACGCAATAGAAGGATTTTCGAGTTGAACTTCTCCTTGAAAATATTGACGACACGACAACTGTCTTGGAAAAAATGACTCAACAACAGGGATCACAAACCAATTTGTAATCTTATAAAGTAGTATGATCAAGAGACAAGCAGATTTTCTAACCTATACATAAAGCGAGTGAAAGGGTGTCATGTTCAAAAGCGACTCTTCCATGGAATACAAGTTTAGATACATTTCTTTCCTAATTTCCCCCCACAATTTTTGGCGAGTACCTCTTTATTTTTACACAAGCTTGAGGAGATAACATATGCTTGAACTATAAGCTCATCCTTCAGATGAGTCCTTTAGAGTATTTTTAACGTAGCCTAGGAAGGAGTGGTTCAGTCCCATATGGGTCTTTTGATGCTTGTTTTACGAGTCCAAAAAAAGAAAACTTAGGGGTTTTTCATATTTATAGAGTCTAAAAAACACTTAAAGAAAAATCCAAAATGTTCTTTTTCATAAATTAGTTTGATGAGACCGAAAAAGAGATAAACTACCGCCAAACAAACGTTTTCTTCAAATACTTTAATGAGCGTGTATAGAATAAGGTCGCTCAACAATCTTTTCATGTTTAGAGAGTTTGAAAAGAGCTTAAAGGGATCTCCAGGGTGTTCCTTTTTCGTATAACCTTTACGAGTCCAAAAAAGTGATAAAAGTATACTCGGTTACATTCTCAGGTATTTACGAGCACGAGAAAGAACAAAGACTAAGCTCAAGATTGTTTTCATTTTTACGCAAGGTTAAAGAAAAAAAAAACTATGCTTGGGATAGATTTTATTTTTTACACAAGCTTAAAACTAACCAAAACTATGCTTGGACCTAGTTTCATTTTTACACAAGCTTGAACCAGGGGAAGCTATGCTTGAGGTAGGTGGTTTCATTTTTACACAAGCTTGAACTAGAGAAAATTATGCTTGATGCTTCCCAATACATAATCCATGGATTGTTGGTACTTAGCCCCTAGCTTAAGAAGCTAGCATCTTTACTTCAGCATGAAGTCCAGAGGTTGTAAGAAAATTCCCCCCAAGCTTTGTTTTTTCCAACTGCAAAGGAGGATGAAATGAAGCTTCAAATACTATACGGAACGAAGTACTTGACTCAATCGAAGAAAGGGGAAATCTATTTCATTTTTTAACGAGCTTGACATAGGAAAAAAACAATGCTCGTAACCTCTATGTCATTTTTTAACGAGGTTGCTACAGAGACGCGAAAAATATCCTCACAACTGGTTTCATTTTTTTAACGAGATTGAATTCAGAAAACCATGCTCAAAGCTAGTTTGATTTTTTTAACGAGCTTGAATTCAGAAAACCATGCTCAAAGCTAGTTTCATTTTTTAATGAGCTTGAAATTAGAAAACCATGCTCAAAGATGGTTTCATTTTTTAATGATCTTGAAATAAAAAAACCATGCTCAAAGCTCTCTTCTTGATCATGGATTACAAGAGAACAATACTTCAGAAGGACACAATGTTAGGGGACAAAACTCGATCATGGCCTCCAAGAGATCTTCACTTGACGGAAGAAACACACTCTGGAAGGCACACATGCTGAGGGTCACGATAGGGGTAAGGAGGTCAGGCTCTAATATCCCTACCGAAGATATCACCATGTCAACCACCAGATCCAAGTCATAAGAGATTGAGCTTACAATGAGATTCTCATCTTCATCAATAGTTGAAGGCATGGGAGACAACACCACATAATTGACTTGTGGCGGGGCGACACCATCTGCATATAAGAACTGTTTAGGGAGGTCATTGAGTTGATTGTAAAGTCAGGGCCAACGAACGAAAGTTGATCAATAGTCATAATTCTTCCATCGCGAGGGAAATATATCACATGAAAAAGAGTGGACACGATAGATTTCATGGTATATACGTAATCTCTCCCAAGGAGTAAATCGAAATCCAAGGGGTCTTGGACTACCATAACTGAGGAAGGAATCCTAAAGGGTGATTGGTTCTTCTGTTAAAAGATAATAGATTCTGCGTAACCGACACAAGCTAAGGATAACCCAAAGCTTTCCAAGAAATATGGGAAAAAATACTAATGGACACACCTTCGTTTATTAGCGTCTGAGGAATGTCCCAACCACAAACCTGTATGGTAATCTTGAAAGGAATGTGAGAGGGAAGACGAGGTCTAGTTAGGGAACCCTAATAAAAAAGGATGGCCTCATTACTTGGAGGAGGTTCCATGGGAGAAGGAGGAATTCCCCCTAGCACGGTAGATTATGTATCAACGAGAAAAAATGTAGGCAGTATTAGGTTTACTCTCTAGCAGTAAAGTAGGATCGACCGATGACGAGATCAGATCGACCACTTGGGTTTTATTCTCCAAGGGGAGAATGGGGTCGACGGGTGGAAACAGATCGACCGCTTGGGTTGCTCTCTCTATCGAGAGAGTGGGCTTGACTGATGATGGGATCGGATCGACCACTTGGTCAACTGGTTCAAATAAGAACATGACCAGATTGACTACCTTATCAACCGGATTGACCGATGAAGGGACCATATTGATCATTCCATCAACTACAGATGGGTTGAGAGAAATCTTGCGATAAGCAACCAAAAGTTGAGGCTGGGAAACATACATGTCTTCCAATAATTTTGATGCTTCGTCCATACGAGGGAAAAGGTTAATTTGATGACTCCCTCCGCATAACATACAAGGGAACTTGACTCTACTTTTATTCTTCCCAATGATATATTAACTAGTTGACAAGAGGTCATCAACATGGTGATCAGAGGCCGATGACAGAGACTGGTGAAGGTGTGTAGACCATGCTTCTATAACCTTGGATAGACTAGGGAAATATTTAAGAAGATGGCTACCCTTACAAAGCCTGCAAGGGTACTTCGGCTTACGGGTTGTTTGGGTGATCTTGGTATCATCAATACTCCTAGCACAATTATCAGTAACTGGTTTTTTTTTAACATGGTTGGTAGAGGTTGGAAGTTTGGACCCTTTCTTATTTTTCTTCTTCTTAATCTTCCTTTTCTTCTTCTTCTTATCCACCGTGTTACTAGCTGCAGAGATGTAACTCAGCGAAGAAGATGAAATGGAAGAATACCTTGCAAGTGAATAAGGCGACGTAGATCTTACTGGAGAAGAAGTTGAAGGATCAACATGAGGTTGATGTTATTTGGGGGAAGGTCTCACAACCGAAGAACTAGTTTCAATCAAGATTACCTGAGTGGAAAACAACCATATCGGTAATCCAATTGTGAGACCAATGAAGCAGGGGTTTCTTCATTGGTCATTATAGGAACTGATGCCATTAAACACAAATCCAACCTAGAGTTTTCTAGGGGAAATAAACAACACA
>JZKD02S1946081.1:0-27060 GCA_000966675.3 Picea glauca | reverse complement strand
GACAAAGAAAACATTTAAAGCATGATATAGAGTGTTGGCGTGCAGGTGTAAGACCCTAGGTTCAAGTGACTTTAACCAATAAACCCTTAAGACACCGACCCTTTTTGCATCACCTGCAGGAAGGTGAAGTCTCACTTGATGTATCTATGGGGACTACAAGAACCAATATTATACAGAGAAGACGGAATGTGAGACAATCACTTTATTCATCACGACTTGTCTATCCTCAGCAAAATATTAAATGTCTATTTACCCTTAATTAATTCCTACATTTAATTGTAATTCATCTTACCATATACATTAGTTATTGATCCATCCATGCTTACTATGCAACATCATATCATCCATAGAGCTATATCTAAACATTCTTAAAAAAAGGCTACGTCCAAAATGGTTGGATTCTTTATTATTCTTCTTTATGTAATTATCCTCGAGCTTGCGCACTGCGCTACAATAGATACATCATGGTCAATCCCCATCATCCCACCTAGCCATTATGCAGTGCAATATTTTCTCTTCTCACTACTAATTCTCAGACATAGACTCTTTTCTCTTAGTCTATCCTCACACTCAAAAACACGTCAAGGAGACTGTTAACAAAAAAATAAATATTCGAGAACTCAACCCCTATTCTTCCCGACCCATTCCATATTTATACATGAAAAATAGGGCTAAAAATGCTATGACACCTCATCATGAGTCAATTACAACTCTTGGCTCGGGTTTCTTTTTCCTTCTTTTGTGCTCACATGTGTTGTGCAAGTCCGAGTTGTTGTTATTTTGTTTCCTTGATTTTCTTTCTTTTCTTTATCATCTTGATTTTGTTGATTTTGTTGATCTTCTTGATTTTGTTGATATTCTTGTTTTTGTTGATCTTCTTGATTTTATTACAAATGTTCTTTTACTACGTGATCTACTCCTACCTTATCTACTTTCTTCTTTTTCTTCGCATGTCCTCCATACTTAGTATTTTCCTCAGAACTATATCCAAAATTTCCTATCCAATAGGCCCCCAACACTCACCCGGGGCTCAGCCAAGCCACTCAGGCTTGTTGTGTTGCACTCCTCCATGCTTCCATCAACTTTTGGAGGGTCTCCCTAGCTATCTATACTTGTTTTGTGAATTCCACTTCCTTACTCAAAATTTTCTCCACGGTCTATGTAGTCAAAGACATGATCTTCTCCTCAGTGTCATGCACTTCTTGCTTCATCATGCCCTGCATAGTGGCCAAATCCCCTATTAATCTAAGTGCTTCACCTTACAGGGGTTCCAATTTATGAAAAATACTCTTTTGTTATGCTTTCATCTATTCTACTTCATTGTACAATTGTCTATTTTCCATAGTTGTTGTCATCTGTTCCGCAGGTGGAAAAGTGTTAATGCTTTCATTTGCTTGCTGGGCCTTCTCCTATGAACTCCTTATTTTATCCTCCTTGGCCTTCAACTCTGGATTCATCGTGAGTTGTGTACAATATGTGTGCTTTCTTCACACATCATTATGCAATCTTGTTCTAGACTCCAACTACCATTTACACTATCCTTTCCCTTTGCTCCCTTTCTTCTGGTGGTGTCTCTGGTACTGTGGGCGATTCAAAGTCTTCAATCTTGGTGAAAAAATATTTAATGACTTAAACAATATTTTCCACATGTTCTTCCATTGTGGCATCTACTATCATTGACACTTCTATAATTTCTTTATATAGTTTTTGGATGACTGTTTGTATCTGCTGCACCATTTTCTTGGATTTGTCCTTCTCTTTCAGTGCTTTCTCGGCCTTTTCCTTGACCTCACTCTTCTTCTTCAATGTGCTTTCAACTTTTTTCTCCACTGCACTCTTTTCCTGTAGATAAGTTGTGTATTCCTTCTGTAGCTCGGTCTTCTCTACTGCAACATTTATCAACTCACTAAAAGTGAAATCTGCACGAAATTGTAATTCCTACGTGATACCTGTTTGAAATCCTTGTAGCACCATTGTGGTAATCTGTGAGACAACTAAGTCTATGTGAATTATTCCTTGTTCTTGTTATTTCATCTTGGTCATGGGGAACCTGATTTCATCTATTGATATCTTTATCACTTTGTGCCCTACAACCATTTGGGAGAAATATGAAGTGGTGCCCCTTTCTTCCTTAGTTGTGCTTGTTGATGGCCCTTCACCTGAGTCTCTCTTTTGTGCTATTCATACTATCTCTAAGAATTTTTATATCATCATTAATTGGTCTTGCACCTTCTAGTGCAACTCCTCTTGTTTTTGTGCTTCTTCTTCATCTATCTCTTCTGTGGCATCCCTTACTTGGTACCGATTCTGTCCATGCGTTGTTTGTGAGGTTGTATATCGATGATTCTTTATGTTCCTTCTCTTTTTTTCTCGTAGATGGCCCCTTACCCTTGCCTTTTATTTTATCTCCTATCTTGGGTACTATCTGCTACGTTTGTTCTATTAATGGTCTTGTCTCCGACGCATCTCCTGTGCCATTTCTTTGATGGTGTTCCTAATCATTCCTTGGATCATTGCATTGTTCTTCCTCTTAATTACCATGTTTCTCTGTCTCAGTGCCATTGGTAAGAATCTTCCAATATGGGTCCCAATCCTACATGTTCAGTTGGATATCTTCTTCAGTAACCTTGTACTTCATCTGGACCCATTCCTCTCTCGGGTCCTTCTTTTCCTGTACATATATATGATTTCGGTCTACTAGAAACTATGTGACTAATGCGTATTCCTCCACCAACTGCGGTCTGATGCACAGTGTGTCCTTAATGCACTGTCGAATCCTTTCAGCGTAGAGAAAAAAATCTATGTTCTTGTATATTTGTCGATGTTTATTCGTTGTATATAAGAAGTTGTGGTACTTTGTTGTTAAGCATGGATTCCCTCTTAGCCCTAAGAAATACATGTCCTCTAGATCTTCCCATGCTGTGAACACAAGAAAAAATAATATCCATGGATAATGGAATTCCGTGCCTCTATCTTGTGCTTCTGTGCAGTAAAAAATAAATTGGTTTAACAGGAAGGGTGCCCAACCCATCATAGTCCCTTCTACACACTTTTCTGCCACAACTATCGCTCTTGCTAGCACTTGGTCCTTCCTACATTTTCGTAGCATCTTTCATGATAATATATATGTTTTAAGTATGATATTTGGATCACATATGCTTGGCACATCCATATCGTGCACCCCTCTAACAGTGCTAAAATTTCATCTCAAGGCCTCTAACAAAGCTCTGCCATTCTTTTTGTCAACAAACAACAGGGTGGGAACTTCCCCCTATGTTGGTAGTCCTAGGATCCTTTCAATAAAGTATGTAACTATTGATATTGGCCTATCTAGCCATAGATACCCTCCATGCACAAAATATAGGAGAAAATTAACACATGCATTTACTTCGTTGCTTCATTCGAAGTGTGGGATGTCGAACATGTTGAGTAGGCCTGCTCACTCCAATCCTCAGACCCATACCTGGGGCACATGTATGATATGGTTTGTTGTGGGGTCTATTCTCAACTCCAGATAACAATGGGGTGCAAGTTCATGGAACTTCTCTGTGTATGTAATGTCATAGTTTGCATATATGAGTTGTGTCACCTTCCCCAACATATATTCATCAATGATGACCCCCTCTGGTATGTCAGGCATCACCAATTTGTGGTTAACATTCTTCGATAGTTTCACTGATGGGGCATCATTCTTTCTTAGTGTAATGTATTCATGGGGAAACCTTGGCTCCGATGATGATGCTCTTGGGGTATCCTCAATCTCTGGTGATGCTTTTGTGAGGGCCTTCTTTGGTATGAGCATTGGTTCTTTTGATGGTGCCATTTATGTAAACTGGTAATCCTTGATAGCTTCTTTGGCTCTTTGTCTCCTTCTTGGCTCTGATATTGTTCTCTATTCTCTCTTAGTTGCATGCATATCATAGTAACAATAACCAACCAATGATTGTTGACCCTCAACTGCTTTTGCACCCCCTTGCTAGTTATTCATGTCCCTTCGTGCCTTAAATAGTTTTTCCAATCTGCCAAAAGGGTTGATGAATGCTTGATTTAATGTTTCTTTATTACCAAATACGTCATTGGATTTTTTCCTTGTACTACCATTCTGTCAATATTTGTGGTGGATTTTATGATTTATCATCATACAACGTATTTATTAATTGTCATTACCACTTTGTAGCCATCGTTTCCTCCCTTTTAGTAATTTTAATGGTCTTTTTAGTGATAACCTGTGCACTTGTTTTGGTTTCTGCATTCGTTTATTGCATAGTATTTTGCTTCTGCGTATTATTTCCTTAATTGGCACAAATTTGTCCTTTTGCACGACAATCACTCCTTCTGCGCAATTTCATATGCCTTTGTACCCTATAACTATTTTTATCTTTATCCTTTTGTACTTTTTATTTGTTTTCTCATTTCTCTAAATTTTGTTTGTTTTTCTGTATTGTATTTCCCTACTATAGTACAACTATTATGGTACATGTCTTCTTCTGCATCTCACATTATTGTGAAAATTGTCGGCCCTATTTATAGAGTTTCAACCAACTTCCATTCACCATTCCTCCCAGGACTTCTCCATTCAGTGTTTCCAACTGTGCAACAACAACTACTCTTGAAAAATCTGCAAGTGAGTTTCTCAATCCAAAAGGCATCACTGTATACTAGTAACTTCCCCATTCTGTCACAAACATTGTCTTATGCCTATCTTCTTACGCAATTTTTATTTGATAATATCCTAAGAAGCCATTTGTGAAAGAATATACTTCCTTCCCTCCTACACTTTCTAACACTTCATTTGTAAATGGTGTCGTGAATGGATCTTGTAGGAATGCATAATTTAGTTTCCTTACGCCAACGTAGATCCTTATTCACCCTTTTTTCTTGACCTGCACCACCATGGGACTTATCCATTCTGATTCCTCAACTAGCTCAATGATTCATGCTTCTAGCATACAGTCTATCTCTTCCTTTACCTTCTCTTTATATCTTGAATTCAATCCATAAGGTCTTCAAATTATTGGTTTAGTGCCTGGTTTCAGTGGGATATTCATCTCTCCTATCTCACTATCTATCCCTTTCATCTTTGAAAATGTAGTGGGGAATAGATCTTGATATCCGCATAATAAATATCCAATCTTCTCCACGGTTTCATCACTCCAATAATCTCCTATCTGCACAAATTTCAAGTTTCATTTTGTCCCAATATTTACTTTCCATGTCTTTAGTGGTTGTGCATATGCCATAGATTCAAGCTCTGGGAATTCTACAACACATTCCCCCTATGTTTCATGCACTTGAAAATTTTGGGGATCTTCCTCATCCTGAGCTTCTTGTGCAACATTGTAACATTCCATTAAGTTGTGGACTGTCATATAGGTGTTGTGAACTCTATAGACATATATTACATCCATTGACTCTTCTTCTAATAAAAGTTTGCGTCTAATCACCTACAACACTACATCTACTAAAGGAGATTCATGCTCAAAAGTAAATGTTATTTTAAACCTTTGAGTCATGTATTTCCAGTCTGTTGTACCTCTGCACATTTTCAATTCCAAGTACCAATTCTTTGGAATCACATCCAATGTGTGTATGAACCTGTGCATCCATTCTTTCTTCAGTGTCCACCTCCATATATTTTCACACTGTGTGGCATGATCTATTGGATTTCCTTCCCCAGTATATTTCTGCATGATATATTCCACATTGGTACCAAACCTAACTTGTATAATGTTTCTACATTGTTTCCATTCTTCTATGCCTTCTTTATGCGTGGCCCACCATCTGGCCGGGGTGGCCTTTAAAACAACATCCAATGCTAACAATCTTCGTTGTTAAGGTATCTGTAACTCAAACTTCTATAAAACAATTTCTATATCAGTCAATCCATCATACTTGGATGGGTCACATATCTACGTTCCAATCTAGCACAATGATCTAGTCATGTGGTCACACCACCATGTTGAGACTTCATGCATCCTCTGTTGCCAATTTTCTAGACCCTCTAAGTCTGACGCACATGAGATAATGCTTCTCGAACATAGTGTGCCATCTGCAGTGGGGTTAACATAGTCGTCCATTCGTGCAATCATATTATA
The DNA here is from genome assembly GCA_000966675.3 of Picea glauca. Lineage (NCBI taxonomy): Eukaryota > Viridiplantae > Streptophyta > Pinopsida > Pinales > Pinaceae > Picea > Picea glauca. The sequence continues at coordinate 20,965 of JZKD02S1946081.1, read as the reverse complement.
CAAGTTGTCAATTTCATCCCCTTTTTCTAGCTCTATGTACCTCTTTCCTTCTTTTGGATCCAATGGCACAATAAACTTCAAGTCCCCTACTTCGAAAATAATTTCTCTCCTCTTAGAATTAATGATTTCTTGGTTGTCGAAGGCCCATTCTAATTCCAATAATGTTGGATATGGTTGTATATCATACACGATCTCAATAACTTCAAAATATACTATACTGCACACTCCATCTATATTCACAGGTACCCCTGTCAATAGGCCAATCCATACTATCTTGTGCTTATTTTCTAATCTTAATTGGACAGGGGACCAAATTAACTTGGGCTTCCCCATAATTTCCCATGTTTGTTTTGGAAACACATTCACATCAGAACCCAAGTGTAAAATCACATTGTCCACATCATATTCCCCAATCTCCACACTCAATTTTAACTCTCCATTGGTTCTTTTCTTGCGCAGTACTTGATTCACTACCCTTTGTGCGGTAGGACTTTCCCTTTATTGTGCACAATGATAAATCATGTTTTATAACATATTCCATGCATTTTCATCCTTCATCTACTCTAAACAACTCTTCAAAAACTCTCCCAAAGTATTTTCTTTCTCCAGTGGCCCTTTAGGTATGGCATGATCATAGGCCGGAGGCATGTCAACCATAGGTGGTGCTGATGATGTTGATGCTACCCAATTCGGTCCCAATATCTCCTTTCTTTTCTTCTTATAGGTATTTTTTTATTTTTGTGGGTCGAACATTGACAAAGGTCCTCCTGCTTTCTTTACCCATTTCTCATCCCGGCTTCTCCCAATGGTCGTATCAATCCCTTTTTTAGCTCCTTCACATGTAACAACTGTTATTTTGGGTCCTTCATCATGTACCTCTACTGGTATGTTTTGAACATTCTGATTTGCGTTTCGGTTTTGATTCCCTCTTTCCTCCCACTTTCCTAGTAATTGAGGGAAATCTTCTTTCACATGCTCCAATTCCTGACAATACATGCATGTGTATAGGGGTTATGGAAATCACGAGGTAAGTGTCTTGGTTAGTTACAATTGTAACATATTATTGGGCCTCTTCCTCCTCTTCCAATTTTTTCTCTTCTTCGACCTCTGCCAAATCCTCCATAGTTTCATTGATTAAATTCTCTTTGATTATTATACTGACCTCCTTCTATCACAACATTTTCGTCTTGAATTATGTATATTTCGGAAGTGTGCTACCTCATCAAATTAAATGCGTGACAATCCTTAACTTCATGTCCTACTAACTTGCAAAGCATGCATAATAAATTTCTTGGCATAATTTGGTATTTCTATAGCAATGGACAACCATGTGGATTATGTCTCCATTTCTTACATATCTCACAATATCATCTTCTTGGTAATGGATTCAGTGCTCCAACTGCCAAATACTGTGCAAAGGCCATACATTCATTTTTATGGTGACCTTCAGTCCTCCACTTGGTGCATCATAATTGTTATCATTTCTCTTTCCCTTTCGTAAGCTCCACTAACTAAATTGCCAAGGCAACTAACTACATTTATGCCTGCGCCATCCGCCCAGTGTCTTCGACATGAGATGATTCAAATTTCATTGCAATATCCAAGGCTTAAAGCTACGACGTAACCTTTTGTTGTATCAATGGGCAATATATCTATAGCAAGAGTCCCACAATAAACCATTCCCTGTGTTGATGATCGAAGATTTCAAATGTTAAACTTCCCATCACGTCCTTGAACCTATTATCGTAGTCCAAAATGGATCCAGTCTACACCTGTTTGATTTGTCTTAACTCTGTTATGTAATACAAATCATATTTTAGTTTCTTGAATTCTTTCATCAACGCTTGTGTAATTTTCGCTAAATTCCTCATTTGGCCTATCGACTTAGTACTATGTAGCTTCATGTACTGTACTAGTGTGTGACTTCTAAAGGTTGTTTCCAATTGTGCAATATTCACAACCTCATCTTGGACATTCTTCCTAGCCCAAATTGTTTCACATACAAAGAGATGTTGTTCTAGGTCCTTTGACCCAATTCCATAAAACTCAAGTAGTCTCAATGTACTATCCAACCCTGCCATGTTGTTGGGTGTCATACCTCCCCTTTTTGATACAATTTGACTCTGACTCGACGTGTTTCTTCCAAAGATCTAACTATTACTATTCTGACTTCCTCCACTGATTATAAGGAATTTTGAAAAATATTCGAATGTGGTTTCAGATCTAGGTGACACACACAAGGTTGTGGATTCGACACAGGATTTAGCCTGAGTAGGACTTACCAGTTCTTCTATAATAATATTTCACCAAGGATCCTCTTCTTCTCCTTCTATACATTGTACTTCTACAATGTGGACATTTTCACAAGGTTCTCAGTACTCACTGTGCTACTCTCTCTTCTTAGGCTCACTTTTCAATTTCTTGTACCTTCTTCCACTGCACAATACCCCAAATTCTTCTTCTCCTTTTGATATTCCTTCTTTGTTTTTTTTCATCCTTAGTCTTCTCCTTCCTTATTCATTTCTTCCATCCTAACTTCAGACTACCCCCTGGTCATCCCCAAGTTCCCCTATGTGTGTGTATCCCCCTAGTAGTCAGATTCCATCATCATGACACACTTGTCACACAACAACATTTTTATCCAGGTACCCAGTGATTTCATAAAATTTCCACATGGACCCTTGAAGAAATCCCTCTCCACNTCGGCCCTATTTATAGAGTTTCAACCAACTTCCATTCACCATTCCTCCCAGGACTTCTCCATTCAGTGTTTCCAACTGTGCAACAACAACTACTCTTGAAAAAAATGCACGTGAGTTTTTCAATCCAAAAGGCATCACTGTATACTAGTAAATTCCCCATTCTGTCACAAACATTGTCTTATGCCTATCTTCTTACGCAATTTTTATCTGATAATATCCTAAGAAGCCATCTGTGAAAGAATATACTTCCTTCCCTCCTACACTTTCTAACACTTCATTTGTAAATGGTGTCGTGAATGGATCATGTAGGCATGCATAATTTAGTTTCCTTAAGCCAACATAGATCCTTATTCACCCTTTTTTATTGACCTACACCACCATGGGACTTATCATTCTGATTCCTCAACTGGCTCGATGATTCCTCCTTCTAGCATATAGTCTATCTCTTCCTTTACCTTCTCTTTATATCTTGAATTCAATCTATAAGGTCTTCATATTACTAGTTTAGTGCCTAGTTTCAGTGGGATATTCATCTCTCCTAACTCACTATCTATCCCTTTCATCTCTGAAAATGTAATGGGGAATAGATCTTGATATTTGCATAGTAAATATGCAATCTTCTCCACGGTTTCATCACTCCAATAATCTCCTATCTGCACAAATTTCAGGTTTCATTTTGTCCCAATATTTACTTTCCATGTCTTTAGTGGTTGTGTATATGCCACAAATTCAAGCTCTTGGCATTCTACAATGCATTCCCCCTATGTTTCATGCACTTGAAAATTTCGGGGATCTTCCTCATCCTAAGCTTCTTGTGCAACATTGTAACATTCCATTAAGTCATGGACTGTCATAGAGGTGCTGTGCACTCTACAGACATATATTACATCCATTGACTCTTATTTTGATAAAATTTTGCATCTAATCACCTACAAAACTACATCTACTAAAGGAGATTCATGCTCAAAAGTAAATGTTACTTTAAACCTTTGAGTCATGTATTCCCAGTCTATTGTACCCCTGCACATTTTCAGTTCCAAGTACCAAGTCTTTGGAATCACATCCAATGTGTGTATGAACCTGTGCATCCATTCTTTCTTCAGTGTTGACCTCTATATATTTTCACACTATGCAGCATGATATATTGTATTTCCTTCCCTGGTATATTTTTGCATGATATATTCCACATTGGTACCGAACCTAACTTGTATAATTTTTCTACACTGTTTCCATTCTTCTATGCCTTCTTTGTGCATGGCCCACCATCTGGTTGGGGTGGTCTTTAAAACAACATCCAATGCTAACAATCTCTGTTGTTAAGGTATCTGTAACTCAAAATTCTGTAAAACAATTTCTATATCAGTCAATCCATCATACTTGGGTGGGTCACATATCTCCATTCCAATCCAGCGCAATGATCTAGTCATGTGGGCACACCACCATGTTGAGACTTCATGCATCCTCTGTTGCCAATTTTCTAGACCTTCCTCTGAGTCTGACGCACATGAGATAATGCTTCTCAAACTTAGTGTTCCATATGCAGTAGGGTTAACATAGTCATCCATTCGCGCAATCATATTATACAAGTTGTCAATTTCATCCCCTTTTTCTAGCTCTATGTACCTCTTTCCTTCTTTTGGATCCAATGGCATAATAAACTTCAAGTCCCCTACTTCGAAAATAATTTCCCTCCTCTTCAAATTAATGATTTCCTAGTTTTCAAAGGCCCATTCTAATCCCAATAACGTTGGATATGGTTTTCTATCATACATGATCTTAATAACTTCAAAATATACTATACTGTGCACTCCATCTATATTCATAGGTACCCCTGTCAATAGGCCAATCCATACTATCTTGTGCTTATTTTCTAATCTTAATTGGACAGGGGACCAAATTGACTTGGGATTCCCCATCATTTCCCATGTTTTTTTTTGAAACACATTCACATTAGAACCCAAGTCTAAAATCACATTGTCCATGTCATATTCCCCATTCTGCACACTCAATTTGAACTCTCCATTGGTTCTTTTCTTGCACAATACCTGATTCACTACCCTTTGTGCGGTAGGACTTTCCCTTTATTGTGCACAATGATCAATCATGTTTTATAACATATTCCATGCATTTTCATCCTTCATCAACTCTAAACAACTCTTCAAAAACTCTCCCAAAGTATTTTCTTTCTCCAGTGGCCCTTTAGGTATGGCACGATCATAGGCTGGAGGCATGTCAACCATAGGTGGTGCTGATGATGTTGATGCTACCCAATTTAGTTCCAATATCTCCTTTCTTTTCTTCCTATAGGTCTCTTTTTATTTTTGTGGGTCGAACGTCGACAAATGTCCTCCTGCTTTCTTTACCCATTTCTCATCCTGGCTTCTCCCAATGGTCGTATCAATCCCTATTTTATCTCCTTCATGCGTAACAACTATTATTTTGGGTCCTTCGTCATGTACCTCTATTGATATCTTTTGAACATTCTGATTTGCGTTTCGGTTTTGATTCCCTCTTTCCTGCCACTTTCCCAGTAATTGAGTGAAATCTTCTTTCACATGCTCTAATGCCTGACAATACATGCATGTGTACAGGGGTTATGGAAATCACGAGCTAAGTGTCTTGGTTAGTTACAATTGTAGCATATTATTGGGCCTCTTCCTCCTCTTCCAAAGTTTTCTCTTCCTCGACCTTTTCCAAATCCTCCATAGTTTCATTGATTAAATTCTCTTTGATTATTATGCTGACCTCCTTCTATCGCAATATTTTCTTCTTGAATTCTGTATATTTCGAAAGTGCACTCCCTCATCAAATTAAATGCGCGACAACCCTTAACTTCATGTCCTACTAACTTGCAAAACATGCAAAATAAATTTCTTGGCATACTCTGGTATTTCTACAACAATGGACAACCATGTGGATTATGTCTCCATTTCTTACATATGTCACAATATCCTCTTCTTGGTAATGGATTCAGTGATCCAGCTGCCAAATACTGTGCAAAGTCCATACATTCATCTTTATGGTGACCTTCAGTCCTACACTTGGTGCATTATAATTGTTATCATTTCTCTTTCCCTTTCGTAAGCTCCACTAACTAAATTGTCAAGGAAACTAACTACGTCTATGCCTGGACCATCCCCCTAGTGTCTCTGACATGAGATGATTCCAATTTCATTGCAATATCCAAGGCTTCAAGCTACAACGTAACATTTTGTTGTATCAATGGGCCGTATATCTGTAGCAAGAGTTCCACAATAAACCATTCCCTGTGTTGGTGATAAAAAATTTCAAATGTTAAACTTCCCATCACGTCCTTGAACCTATGATCGTAGTCCAAATGGATTCAATCTACACCTATTTGATTTCTTTTAACTTTGTTATGTACTACGAATTGTATTTTAGTTTCTTGAATTCTTTCATCAACACTTGTGTAATTTTATCTAAATTCCTCATTTGGCCTATCAACTTAGTACTCTATAGCTTCATGTACTGTACTAGCGTGCGACCTCTAAAGGTTGTTTCCAATTGTGCAATATTCGAAACCTCATCTTGGACATTCTTCGCAACCCAAATTGTTTCACATACAAAGAGATGTTGTTCTAGGTCCTCTGACCCAATTCCATAAAACTTAAGTAGTCTCAGTGTACTATCCAACCCTGCCATGTTGTTGGGTGTCGTACCGCCCCTTGTTGATACAATTTGACTCTGACTTGATGTGCTTCTTCCAAAGATCTAAATATTAGTATTCTGACTTCCTCCACTGATTATAAGGGATTTTGAAAAATATTCAAATGTGGTTTCAGATCTAGGTGACACACACAAGGTTGTGAATTTGACACAGGATTTAGCTTGAGTAGGACTTACCAGTTCTTCTATAATAATATTGCACCGAGGATCCTCTTCTTCTCCTTCTATACATTGTACTTCTACAATGTGGACATTTGCACAAGGTTCTTAGTACTCACTGTGCTACTCTTTCTTCTCAGGCTCACTTTTCAATTTCTTGTACCTTCTTCCACTGCACAATACCCCAAATTCTTCTTCTCCTTTTGATATTCCTTCTTTGTTTTTCTTCATCCTTAGTCTTCTCCTTCCTTATTCATCTCTTCCATCCTAACTTCAGACTACCCCCTATTCATCCCCAAGTTCCCCTATGCGTGTGTATCCCCCCAGCAGTCAGATTCCATCGTCATCACACACTTGTCACACAACAACATTTTTATCTAGGTACCCAGTGATTTCATAAAATTTCCACATGGACCCTTGAAGAAATCCCTCTCCGCGACACTGTATGATTGTGTACAGTCTATTTCAAATTCCATAATGTATCCCCCCAATATGACATCCAACCAAAAATAAACTGTGCGAGATGTTTGATTACTTACACACTTCAATTTCCCTACCAATTCAAGAGTCCAGTTCCTCGACACAATTGTTCGGTATCTTCCAGTATTCTCCACTAATATTTCCAACCATTTAGTCAAGATAATAAAAAATTTGACAAAGAAAATCTCATTCATTTTGGTGTACACATATCTTTTCATCCATTTTTCATCCTTCATCCAAGGGTTTCTATTCTCTTTTCAAGAAAATTATCATTCTTTCCCTTCTATCCACTTGGTGATGTCTTTCTTAGTCAAACTCCAAAACATTCCCTGAACTATAGATTCTGGGTCCCGACAATGGAACCATTTGTTGGCATGCAGGTGTAAGACCCTAGGTTCAAGTGAATTTAACCAACAAACCCGTCAGACACCGACCATTTCAGCATCACCTACAGGCAGGTGAAGTCTCACCCGAGGCATCTATGGGGACAACAAGAACCAAGATTTTGCAATGACGAAGGAATGTGAGATAATCAATTTATTTATCACAAGTTGTCTATCCTAAGCAAAATATTCAGTGTCTATTAACCCTTAATTTATTCCTACATTTAATTGTAATGCATATTACCATATATATTAGTTATTGATCCATCCATGCTTACTGTGGAACACCATATCATCTATAGAGCTAGATCTAAACATGCTTAAACAAAGGAGACATGAATAATCACATAACCAGACAATCAACATAGACTTTAACGTGGTTCACCCAACTCTNCTCCAAAACATTCCCTGAACTATAGATTCTGGGTCCCAACAATGGAACCATTTGTTGGCGTGCAAGTGTAAGACCCTAGGTTCAAGTGAATTTAACCAACAAACCTGTCAGCATCACCTGCAAGTAGGTGAAGTCTCACCAGAGGTATCTATGGGGACAACAAGAACCAAGATTCTACAATGACGAAGGAATGAGAGATAATCAATTTATTCATCGCAACTTGTCTGTCCTGAGCGCAATATTGAGTGTCTATTAACCCTTAATTTATTCGTACATTTAATTGTAATGCATATTACCATATAAATTAGTTATTTATCCATCCATGCTTACTATGGAACACCATATCATCTATAGAGCTATATCTAAACATGCTTAAACAAAGGAGACATGAATAATCACATAACCAGAAAAACAAACATAGACTTTAACATGGTTCACCCAACTCTGGGATACGTCCACAATGGTTGGCTTCTTTATTATTCTTCTTTATGCAATTATCCTCAATCTTATGCACTGCGCTACAATAGATACATCATGATCAATCCCCATCATCTCACCTATCCATTCCACAATGTAATATTTTCTATGCTCACTCCTAATTCTCAAACATAGACTCTTTTCTCTTGGTCTATCCTCACATTAAACAACTCGTCAAGGAGACTATTAACAAAACAAAACTATGCGACATCTCAACCTCTATTCTACCCAAACCATTCCATATTTATACATGAAAACTAGGGCTAAAAACCCTATGACACCTCATCATGAGTCAATTACAAATCTTGGTTTGGGTGGCTTTTTGATGATTTTGTGCCTACATGTGTTGTGCAAGTTCGAGCTTTTGTTCTTTTGTTTCCCTGCTTTTCTTTTTTTTCTTTATCATCTTGATTTTCTTGATCTTCTTGATCTTCTTGATTTTCTTCCATGTCTTCTTTTACTATGCGATCCTCTCCTGCCTTCTCTTGTTTCTTCTTATGTTGCACATGTCCTCACTACTTAGTATTTTCCTCAAAATTGTATCCAAAACTTCCCATCAAACATAGAGTATGGTTACAACTGAATAAGGAAAGACTGCAAGGTCCTAGTAATAAGATAAAGGCTCAGTGGTATGGTCCTTTTGAGGTATTAGAAAAGGTGGGAGATTATTNCAGTGGCCCTTTAGGTATGGCATGATCATAGGCCGGAGGCATGTCAACCATAGGTGGTGCTGATGATGTTGATGCTACCCAATTCGGTCCCAATATCTCCTTTCTTTTCTTCTTATAGGTATTTTTTTATTTTTGTGGGTCGAACATTGACAAAGGTCCTCCTGCTTTCTTTACCCATTTCTCATCCCGGCTTCTCCCAATGGTCGTATCAATCCCTTTTTTAGCTCCTTCACATGTAACAACTGTTATTTTGGGTCCTTCATCATGTACCTCTACTGGTATGTTTTGAACATTCTGATTTGCGTTTCGGTTTTGATTCCCTCTTTCCTCCCACTTTCCTAGTAATTGAGGGAAATCTTCTTTCACATGCTCCAATTCCTGACAATACATGCATGTGTATAGGGGTTATGGAAATCACGAGGTAAGTGTCTTGGTTAGTTACAATTGTAACATATTATTGGGCCTCTTCCTCCTCTTCCAATTTTTTCTCTTCTTCGACCTCTGCCAAATCCTCCATAGTTTCATTGATTAAATTCTCTTTGATTATTATACTGACCTCCTTCTATCACAACATTTTCGTCTTGAATTATGTATATTTCGGAAGTGTGCTACCTCATCAAATTAAATGCGTGACAATCCTTAACTTCATGTCCTACTAACTTGCAAAGCATGCATAATAAATTTCTTGGCATAATTTGGTATTTCTATAGCAATGGACAACCATGTGGATTATGTCTCCATTTCTTACATATCTCACAATATCATCTTCTTGGTAATGGATTCAGTGCTCCAACTGCCAAATACTGTGCAAAGGCCATACATTCATTTTTATGGTGACCTTCAGTCCTCCACTTGGTGCATCATAATTGTTATCATTTCTCTTTCCCTTTCGTAAGCTCCACTAACTAAATTGCCAAGGCAACTAACTACATTTATGCCTGCGCCATCCGCCCAGTGTCTTCGACATGAGATGATTCAAATTTCATTGCAATATCCAAGGCTTAAAGCTACGACGTAACCTTTTGTTGTATCAATGGGCAATATATCTATAGCAAGAGTCCCACAATAAACCATTCCCTGTGTTGATGATCGAAGATTTCAAATGTTAAACTTCCCATCACGTCCTTGAACCTATTATCGTAGTCCAAAATGGATCCAGTCTACACCTGTTTGATTTGTCTTAACTCTGTTATGTAATACAAATCATATTTTAGTTTCTTGAATTCTTTCATCAACGCTTGTGTAATTTTCGCTAAATTCCTCATTTGGCCTATCGACTTAGTACTATGTAGCTTCATGTACTGTACTAGTGTGTGACTTCTAAAGGTTGTTTCCAATTGTGCAATATTCACAACCTCATCTTGGACATTCTTCCTAGCCCAAATTGTTTCACATACAAAGAGATGTTGTTCTAGGTCCTTTGACCCAATTCCATAAAACTCAAGTAGTCTCAATGTACTATCCAACCCTGCCATGTTGTTGGGTGTCATACCTCCCCTTTTTGATACAATTTGACTCTGACTCGACGTGTTTCTTCCAAAGATCTAACTATTACTATTCTGACTTCCTCCACTGATTATAAGGAATTTTGAAAAATATTCGAATGTGGTTTCAGATCTAGGTGACACACACAAGGTTGTGGATTCGACACAGGATTTAGCCTGAGTAGGACTTACCAGTTCTTCTATAATAATATTTCACCAAGGATCCTCTTCTTCTCCTTCTATACATTGTACTTCTACAATGTGGACATTTTCACAAGGTTCTCAGTACTCACTGTGCTACTCTCTCTTCTTAGGCTCACTTTTCAATTTCTTGTACCTTCTTCCACTGCACAATACCCCAAATTCTTCTTCTCCTTTTGATATTCCTTCTTTGTTTTTTTTCATCCTTAGTCTTCTCCTTCCTTATTCATTTCTTCCATCCTAACTTCAGACTACCCCCTGGTCATCCCCAAGTTCCCCTATGTGTGTGTATCCCCCTAGTAGTCAGATTCCATCATCATGACACACTTGTCACACAACAACATTTTTATCCAGGTACCCAGTGATTTCATAAAATTTCCACATGGACCCTTGAAGAAATCCCTCTCCACAACACTGTATGATTGTGTACCGTCTATTTCAAATTCCATAATGTATCCCCCCAATATGATATCCAACCAAAAATAAACTGTGCGAGATGTCTGATTCCTTACACACTTTAATTTCCTCACCAATTCAAGAGTCCAGTTCCTCGACACAATTGTTTGTTATCTTCCAGTATTATCCACTAATCTTTCTAGCCATTCAGTCAAGATAATTGGAAATTTGACAAAGAAAATCTCATGCATTTTGTTGTACACATATCTTTTCATCCATTTTTCATTCTTCATCCAAGGGTTTCTATTCTCTTTTCGGGAAAATTATCGTTCTTTCCCTTCTATCCATTTGGTGATCTCTTTCTTAGTCAGCCTCCAAAACATTCCCTGAACTATAGATTCTGGGTCCCAACAATGGAACCATTTGTTGGCGTGCAAGTGTAAGACCCTAGGTTCAAGTGAATTTAACCAACAAACCTGTCAGCATCCCCTGCAAGTAGGTGAAGTCTCACCAGAGGTATCTATGGGGACGACATAAACCAAGATTCTGCAATGACGAAGGAATGAGAGATAATCAATTTATTCATCACAACTTGTCTGTCCTGAGCGCAATATTCAGTGTCTATTAACCCTTAATTTATTCCTACATTTAATTGTAATGCATATTACCATACACATTATTTATTGATCCATCCATGCTTACTGTGGAACACCATATCATCTATAGAGATAGATCTAAACATGCTTAAACAAAGGAGACATGAATAATCACATAACCAAAAAAAAAAACATAGACTTTAACATGGTTCACCCAACTCTGGGATATGTCCACAATGGTTGGCTTCTTTATTATTCTTCTTTATACAATTATCCTCAATCTTATGCACTGCGCTACAATAGATACATCATGATCAGTCCCCATCATCCCACCTATCCATTCCACAATGTAATATTTTCTATGCTCACTCCTAATTCTCAAACATAGACTCTTTTCTCTTGGTCTATCCTCACATTAAACAACTCGTCAACGAGATTGTTAACAAAACAAAAACTATTCGACATCTCAACCTTTATTCTACCCAAACCATTACATATTTATACATGAAAACTAGGGCTAAAAACCCCGTGACACCTCATCATGAGTCAATTACAAATCTTGGTTTGGGTGGCTTTTTCATGATCTTGTGCCTACATGTGTTGTGCAAGTTCAAGCTTTTGTTCTTTTATTTCCCTGCTTTTCTTTTTTTTCTTTATCATCTTGATTTTCTTGATCTTCTTGATCTTCTTGATTTTCTTCCATGTCTTGTTTTACTGTGTGATCCTCTCCTGCCTTCTCTTGTTTCTTCTTATGTTTCACATCTCCTCACTACTTAGTATTTTCCTCTAAATTGTATCCAAAACTTCCTATCAAACATAGAGTATGGTTACAACTGAATAAGGAAAGACTACAAGGTCCTAGTAAGAAGATAAAGGCTCAGTGGTATGGTCCTTTTGACGTATTAGAAAATGTGGGAGATTATTCCTACAGATTCAGTCTACCCCCATACATGTGCATTTATTTAGTAGTGAATGTGGAGAATCTCAAACTCTATGAGCCCTCCATGTTGGATTAAGAGGAGGAGAAGGTCCTACCTTCCATAGAGGATTTAACACCAGATGCTTAGCCAGAGTTGACATAAGACACAATTTTATAGAAGTGTTCTAGAGCTACAAGATAGGGGCAACATGACCTTTGGCATATTAGGTTGAATGGACAAATTCCAGGCAAAGAAAAATGGTACCCCAAGGAGAAAATACAAGAAACATTTCCTCACATCATTCAGTAAATTTTTTAGGGACAAAAAGCCTTCGTAAATGGGGAGGTATGATATGGATTGGATCATTATATTGTTTTTCATCTATCTTGATCCTTTTAGAATGGAAAAAATTGGAGGAATCAACTTCCAAGACCATTTTAGTGGCATGTCTTAGTTTGGAAAATTGGGGTTTGGAACCTTCTAGGACCATTTTGAGGCATCAANTCAATCTCTGGTGATTCTTTTGTGAGGACCTTCTTTGGTATGAGCACTGGTGCTTTCGATGGTGCCATTTATGTAAATTGGTAATCCTTGATAGCTGCTTTGGCTTTGTGTCTCCTTCTTGGCTCTAATATTGTTCTCTATTCTTTCTTAATTGCATGCATATCATAGTAACAATAACCAACCAATGATTTTTGACCCTCAACTGCTTTTGCACCCCCTTGCTAGTTATTCATGTCCCTTCGTGCCTTAAATAGTTTGTCCAATCCGCCAAAAGGGTTGATGAATGCTTGATTTAATGTTGCTTTATTACCAAATCCGTCATTGGATTTTTTCCTTGTACCACCATTCTATCAAGATTTGTGGTGGATTTTGTGATTTATCATCATACAACATTTTTATGAATTGTCATTAACACTTTGTATCCGTCGTTTCCTCCCTTTTAGTAATTTTAATGGTCTTTTCAGTGATAACCTATGCAACTGTTTTGGTTTCCGCATTCGTTTACTGCACAATCTTTTGCTTCTGCATATTATTTCATTAATTGGTACAACTTTGTCCTTTTGCATGACAATCATTCCTTTTGTGCAATTTCATATGCCTTTGTACTCTGTAACTTTTTTTTATCTTTATCTTTTTGTACTTTTTATTTGTTTTCTCATTTCTCTAAATTTTGTTTGTTTTTTTGTATTGTATTTCCCTACTATAGTACAACTATTATGGTACATGTCTTCTTTTGCATATCACATTATTCCAAAAATTGTCGGCCCTATTTATAGAGTTTCAACCAACTTCCATTCACCATTCCTCCCAGGACTTGTCCATTTAGTGTTTCCAACTGTGCAACAACAACTACTCTTGAAAAAAATGCATGTGAGTTTTTCAATCCAAAAGGCATCACTGTATACTAGTAACTTCCCCATTCTGTCACAAACATTGTCTTATGCCTATATTCTTATGCAATTTTTATCTGATAATATCCTAAGAAGCCATCTGTGAAAGAATATACTTCCTTCCCTCCTACACTTTCTAAGACTTCATTTGTAAATGGTGTCGTGAATGGATCATGTAGGCATGCATAATTTAGTTTCCTTAAGCTAACATAGATCCTTATTCACCCTTTTTTCTTGACCTAGACCACCATGGGACTTATCCATTCTGATTCCTCAATTGGCTCGATGATTCCTGCTTCTAGCATACAGTCTATCTCTTCCTTTACCTTCTCTTTCTATCTTGAATTCAATCTATAAGGTCTTCATATTACTAGTTTAGTGCCTAGTTTCAGTGGGATATTCATCTCTCCTAACTCACTATCTATCCCTTTCATCTCTGAAAATGTAGTGGGGAATAGATCTTGATATTTGCGTAGTAAATATGCAATCTTCTCCACGGTTTCATCACTCCAATAATCTCCTATCTGCACAAATTTCAGGTTTCATTTTATCCCAATATTTACTTTCCATGTATTTAGTGGTTGTGCATATGCCGTAGATTCAATTTCTTGGCATTCTACAATGCATTCCCCCTATGTTTCATGCACTTGAAAATTTCGGGGATCTTCCTCATCCCGGGCTTCTTGTGCAACATTGTAACATTCCATTAAGTCGTGGATTGTCATAGAGGTGTTGTGCACTCTACAGACATGTATTACATCCATTGACTCTTCTTTTGATAAAAGTTTGCGTCTAATCACCTGCAACACTAGATCTACTAAAGGAGATACATGCTCAAAAGTAAATGTTACTTTAAACCTTTGAGTCATGTATTCCTAGTCTGTTGTACCTCTACACATTTTCAGTTCCAAGTACCAAGTCTTTGGAATCACATCCAATGTGTGTATGAACCTGTGCATCCATTCTTTCTTCAGTGTTGACCTCCATATATTTTCACACTGTGCAGCATGATCTATTGGATTTCCTTCCCTGGTATATTTTTGCATGATATATTCCACATTGGTATCGAACCTAACTTGTATAATTTTTCTACACTGTTTCCATTCTTCTATGCCTTCTTTGTGCATGGCCCACCAACTAGTCGGGGTGGTCTTTAAAACAACATCCAATGCTAACAATCTCTGTTGTTAAGGTATCTGTAACTCAAAATTTTGTAAAAAAATTTCTATATCAGTGAATCCATCATACTTAGGTGGGTCACATATATCCATTCCAATCCAGCACAATGATCTAGTCACATAGGCACACCACCATGTTGAGACTTCATGCATCCTCTATTGCCAATTTTCTAGACCTTCCTCTGAGTTTGACGCGCATGAGATAATGCTTCTCGAACTTAGTGTTCCATTTGCAGTAGGGTTAGCATAGTCATCCATTCACGCAATCATATTATACAAGTTGTCAATTTCATCCCCTTTTTCTAGCTCTATGTACCTATTTCCTTCTTTTGGATCCAATGGCATAATAAACTTCAACTCCCCTACTTCGAAAATAATTTCCCTCCTCTTCAAATTAATGATTTCCTAGTTGTCAAAGGCCCATTCTAATCCAAATAATGTTGGATATGGTTGTCTATCATACACGATCTCAATAACTTCAAAATATACTATACTGTGCACTCCATCTATATTCACAGGTACCCCTGTCAATAGGCCAATCCATACTATCTTGTGCTTATTTTCTAATCTTAACTGGACAGGGGACCAAATTAACTTGGGCTTCCCTATCATTTCCCATGTTTGTTTTTGAAACACATTCACATTAGAACCCAACTCTAAAATCACATTGTCCATGTCATATTCCCCAATCTGCGCACTCAGTTTGAACTCTCCATTGGTTCTTTTCTTGCACAATACCTGATTCACTACCCTTTGTGCGGTAGGACTTTCCCTTTATTGTGCACAATGATCAATCATGTTTTATAACATATTCCATGCATTTTCATCCTTCATCAACTCTAAACAACTCTTCAAAAACTCTCCCAAAGTATTTTCTTTCTCTAGTGGCCCTTTAGGTATGGCACGATCATAGGCTGGAGGCATGTCAACCATAGGTGGTGCTGATGATGTTGATGCTACCCAATTTGATTCCAATATATCCTTTCTTTTCTTCCTATAGGTCTCTTTTTATTTTTGTGGGTCGAACATCGACAAAGGTCCTCCTGCTTTCTTTACACATTTCTCATCTTGGCTTCTCCCAATGGTCGTATTGATCCCTGTTTTATCTCCTTCGTGCGTAACAACTGTTATTTTGGGTCCTTCGTCATGTACCTTTGCTGATATCTTTTGAACATTCTAATTTGTGTTTCGGTTTTGATTCCCTCTTTCCTGCCACTTTCCCAGTAATTGAGGGAAATCTTCTTTCACATGCTTCAATGCCTGACAATACATGCATGTGTACAGGGGTTATGGAAATCACGAGCTAAGTGTCTTGGTTAGTTACAATTTTAACATATTATTGGGCCTCTTCCTCCTCTTCCAAAGTTTTCTCTTCCTCGACCTTTGCCAAATCATTCATAGTTTCATTGATTAAATTCTCTTTGATTATTATACTGACCTCCTTCTATCACAACATTTTCCTCTTGAATTCTGTACATTTCAGAAGTGCACTCCCTCATCAAATTAAATGCGTGACAACCCTTAACTTCATGTCCTACTAACTTGCAAAACATGCAAAATAAATTTCTTGGCATACTCTGGTATTTCTACAGCAATGGACAACCATGTCGATTATGTCTCCATTTCTTACATATGTCACAATATCCTCTTCTTGGTAATGGATTTAGTGATCCAGCTGCCAAATACCATGCAAAGGCCATACATTCATCTTTATGGTGACCTTCAGTCCTACACTTGGTGCATTATAATTGTTATCATTTCTCTTTCCCTTTCGTAAGCTCCACTAACTAAATTGTCAAGGCAACTAACTACGTCTATGCCTGCGCCATCTCCCCAGTGTCTCTGACATGAGATGATTCCAATTTCATTGCAATATCCAAGGCTTCAAGCTACGACGTAACCTTTTGTTGTATCAATGGGCCGTATATCTGTAGCAAGAGTCCCACAATAAACCATTCCCTGTGTTGTTGATAAAAAAATTCAATTGTTAAACTTCCCATCACGTCCTTGAACCTATGATCATAGTCCCAAATGGATACAATCTGCACCTGTTTGATTTCTTTTAACTCTTTTATGTACTACGAATTGTATTTTAGTTTCTTGCATTCTTTCATCAACGCTTGCGTAATTTTCGCTGAATTCCTCATTTGGCCTATCGGCTTAGTACTCTATAGCTTCATGTACCGTACTATCGTGCGACCTCTAAAGGTTGTTTCCAATTGTTCAATATTCACAACCTCATCTTGGACATTCTTCGCAACCCAAATTGTTTCACATACAAAGAGATGTTGTTCTAGGTCCTCTGACCCAATTCTATAAAACTTAAGTAGTCTCAGTGTACTATCCAACCCTGCCATGTTGTTGGGTGTCGTACCTCCCTTTGTTGATACAATTTGACTCTGACTCGATGTGCTTCTTCTAAAGATCTAAATATTACTATTCTGACTTCCTCCACAGATTATAAGGGATTTTGAAAAATATTCAAATGTGGTTTCAGATATAGGTGACACACACAAGGTTGTGGATTCGACACAGGATTTAGCTTGAGTAGGACTTACCAGTTCTTCTATAATAATATTGCACCGAGGATCCTCTTCGTCTCCTTCTATACATTGTACTTCTACAATGTGGACATTTTCACAAGGTTCTTAGTACTCACTGTGCTACTCTCTCTTCTCAGGCTCACTTTTCAATTTCTTGTACCTTCTTCCACTGCGCAATACCCCAAGTTCTTCTTCTCCTTTTGATATTCCTTCTTTGTTTTTCTTCATCCTTAGACTTCTCCTTCCTTATTCATCTCTTCCATCCTAACTTCAAACTACCCCCTAGTCATCCCCAAGTTCCCCTATGCGTGTGTATCCCCCTAGCAGTCAGAGTCCATCGTCATCACACACTTGTCACACAACAACATTTTTATCTAGGTACCCAGTGATTTCATAAAATTTCCACATGGAACCTTGAAGAAATCCCTCTCCGCGACACTATATGATTGTGTACAGTCTATTTAAAATTCCATAATGTATCCCCCCAATATGAAATCCAATCAAAAATAAACTGTGTGAGATGTCTGATTACTTACACACCTCAATTTCCTCACCAATTCAATAGTCCAGATCCTCGACACAATTGTTCGGTATCTTCCAGTATTGTCCACTAATATTTCTAGCCATTCAGTCAAGATAATCGAAAATTTGACAAAGAAAATCTCATGCATTTTGGTGTACACATATCTTTTCATCCATTTTTCATCCTTCATCCAAGGGTTTCTATTCTCTTTTCAGGAAAATTATCATTCTTTCCCTTCTATCCATTTGGTGATGTCTTTCTTAGTCAGCCTCCAAAACATTCCTTGAACTATAGATTCTGGGTCCTGACAATGGAACCATTTGTTGGCATGCAGGTGTAAGACCCTAGGTTCAAGTGAATTTAACCAACAAACCCGTCAGACACCGACCATTTCAGCATCACCTGTAGGCAGGTGAAGTCTCACCCAAGGCATCTATGGGGACGACAAGAACCAATATTCTGCAATGATGAAGGAATGTGAGATAATCAATTTATTCATCACAACTTGTCTGTCCTAAGCGCAATATTCAATGTCTATTAACCCTTAATTTATTCCTACATTTAATTGTAATGCATATTACCATATACATTAGTTATTTATCCATCCATGCTTGCTATGGAACACCATATCATCTATAGAGCTAGATCTAAACATGTTTAAACAAAGGAGACATGAATAATCACATAACTAGACAATCAACATAGACTTTAACATGGTTCACCCAACTCTGGGATATGTCCACAATGGTTGGCTTCTTTATTCTTCTTCTTTATGAAATTATCCTCAATCTTATGCACTGCACTACAATAGATACATCATGATCAGTCCCCATCATCCCACCTATCCATTCCCCAGTGTAATATTTTCTATGTTCACTCCTAATTCTCAGACATAGACTCTTTTCTCTTAGTCTATCCTCACATTAAACAACTCGTCAAGGAGACTATTAAAAAAACAAAAACTATTCGACATCTCAACCTTTATTCTACGCAACCCATTCCATATTTATACATGAAAACTAGGGCTAGAAACCATATGACACCTCATCATGAGTCAATTACAAATCTTGGTTTGGGTGGTTTTTTCATGATTTTGTGCCTACATGTGTTGTGCAAGTTCGAGATTTTGTTCTTTTGTTTCCTTGCTTTTCTTTCTTTTCTTTATCATCTTGATTTTCTTGATCTTCTTGATCTTCTTGATTTTCTTCCATGTCTTCTTTTACTGCACGATCCTCTCCTTCCTTCTCTTGTTTCTTCTTCTGCTGCACATATCCTCACTACTTAGCATTTTCCTCAAAATTGTATCCAAAACTTCCTATCAAACATAGAGTATGGTTACAACTGAATAAGGAAAGACTACAAGGTCCTAGTAAGAAGATAAAGGCTCAGTGGTATGGTCCTTTTGAGGTATTAGAAAAGGCGGGAGATAATTCATACATATTCAATCTACCCCCATACATGTGCATTTACTTAGTAGTGAATGTGGAGAATCTCAAACTCTATGAGCCCTCCATGTTGGATTAAGAGGAGGAGAAGGTCCTACCTTCCATATAAGATTTAACACCAGATGCTTAGGCAGAGTTGACATAAGACACAATTTTACAGAAGTTTTCTAGAGCTACAATATAGGGGCAACATGACCTTTGGCATATTAAGTTGAATGGACAACTTCCAGGCAAAGAAAAATGGTACCCCAAGGAGAAAATAGAGGAAAAATTTCCTCACCTCATTCAGTAAATATTTTAGGGACAAAAAGCATTCGTAAATGGGGAGGTATGTTATGGATTGGATCATTATATTGTTTTTCATCTATCTTGATCCTTTTAGAGTGGAAAAAATTGGAGGAATCAACTTCCAAGACCATTTTAGTGGCATGTCTTAGTTTGGAAAATTGGGGTCTGGAACCTTCTAGGACCATTTTTAGGCATCAAATGACATTTTTGGGGGTTAAAACTTTCCTAGCACAACTTGGGACCCGAGACACTATTCTACACATCGAGACCTTTCCAATGGTGNGATCCTTTTAGAATGGAAAAAATTGGAGGAATCAACTTCCAAGACCATTTTAGTGGCATGTCTTAGTTTGGAAAATTGGGGTTTGGAACCTTCTAGGACCATTTTGAGGCATCAAATGACATTTTTGGGGGTTAAAACTTTCGTAGCACAACTTGGGACCTGAGACACTATTCTACACATCGAGACCTTTCTAATGGTGCAAACCGTTTTCCAATCAATGCTTGTATGAAAAATTTATGCCTCCCGCAAGTTGACCTACTGTTTTGACCACCATGGTATGAGAGGATGCCACATCATCCCCCATTACTCATGTATATGGGGCTATCCATGTTTGTAGTTTCAATAATATTCTAGAAGGTTCAAAACCTATCGCAATTGAGGGTTGAGGAAGTCAAAAACATATCCCTAGATGGCTATTGGGATATGTTAAATATCAGGCCACGAGGAGGAGAAGGGGTTCCATTCTTTTGCATTGTATCTTGTTCCATAGCTGAGAAAAACATCTGAGAGTGGTATTCTGTGAGCATAATAGAGGAGAAGAGATTTTGTATCAGACATACAAGCCACATGTCAAAGGAAACTCCACTGAGAGTGCCTCTCTCTTTGTACTTGCATAATTTATTTACTAGAGAAAAGAGAGTAAAAAAACCTCACCTTCTAGATGGGTTTTCTCCCATATTGGGCTTCCCAAGTCATATCTTGTGTTTATTTGTGGATGTTGTGAATGATTTTTCTTATCTCTATTTTTCTGCATTTTATAT
>JZKD02S1946070.1:57685-67918 GCA_000966675.3 Picea glauca | reverse complement strand
ATATAGATTACTATCAGTGTTACCTTTCCTGAATCCTTGCTGCCTCAAGTAATTGTCAAGTCTGGAATACCAAGCCCTTGGTGCTTGCTTAAGGCCATACAATGCCTTTTTCAACATGTAAACATATTGTTCTGCTTCTTGTACCTAAAAACCATCTGGTTGTTCCATATATACTTCTTCCTCTAAATCACCATTCAAAAATTCAGACTTTACATCCATTTGGTAAACTTTAATCTGTTTAGAACTAGCATAACCTAGAATCAGTCTAATGGATTCCATTCTTGCACCAAGAGCAAAAGTTTCTCCAAAATCTATTCTTTATACTTATGCATACCATTTACAAACCAATCTAGCCTTGTTTCTAGATATTTTACCTGCTTCATCCATCTTATTTCTGAAAACCCATTTAGCCCCTATGACATTCTTATTCAAAGGTCTAGGAACCAATTCTCATGTCTTGTTCGTTTCTATTTGACTAATTTCATCATTCATTTCTTTCATCCAATACTCATCTTTAATTGCTTCTTCAATATTTTTGGGTTGAATCAGAGAAATTAAAGATACATGTTCATGAGTTGAGGCAGATTCTTGCCTTCTTCTTCTTGTTCCAACACTTGTATTTATGTCACCAATTATTTGTTCTTCAAGGTGATTTTTCTATATTCTCTTGCTTGGAGTCTTTGATGGAGTCATGCTTTTGGATGGATTTGTACCCTATATCAAAGTAGGAATTAATTGTTCACTGTCAGCAGCCTTAGTTTCTTCTGTTTCACTTACCTCATCTATCATTTTATGCTTGTCATCTATCTCATATATTTGATGATTCTTTTGTTTAGATTTAGACTTCAAAAATGAGGACTCATCAAATTTCACACCTATGGCTTCAACTATTTTGCTCAATCTGAATTTTTAACATTTATAAGATTACCTTGAACAAGAATACCCAACTAAAATACCTTCATCTGTTCTAGATTCCAACTTACCCAAATGCTTGTCAACTCTTTTGATACAACATTTACTGCCAAAAATTCTAAAATGTTTAACACTAGCTGGTCTTCCTTTACATAACTGATAGGGTGTCTTAAAATGATTGTTTCTCATCAAGTTTCTATTTAAAATGTGAACAGTAGTATGAATAGCTTGAGGCTATAGTATATTACTTAGTTAAGTTTCATTGAGCATAGTCCTAGCCATCTCCATAACAGTCCTATTTTTTCTTTCAACCACTCCATTTTGTTGAGGTGTTTCGGTAAGAGAAAAATGTCTTCTTATCCCATTTTCATCACAATATCTGTTGAATTATTTAGACACAAAGTCCCCTCCATTATTTGATCTTAAACATTTAATTTTCATGTCACATTCATTTTCAGTTGACTCCTTGAATGTTTGAAAACAGCTAAAAGTTTCAGATTTCTTTCTCAATAAAAACATCCATGTCATTCTAGTAAAGTCATCCACAAATAGTAGAAAATATTTTTCTCCTTTTAACCCTACTGTTCTCATAGGTCCACAAACATCACCATGTACTATTTCCAATGGTTTAGTTGTTGAATGTTCTTTCGTTTTGAATTTAACTCTAGTTTGCTTACCATGTTGACATTGCTTGCAGACAGAACTTGAAAGATCCTTTCTGACAGGTAAATCTCTTATTGCTTCCTTTTTATTCAACTGAATCAGATTTTCAAAGTTAATGTATCCAAGTCTTTTGTGCCACAACCAACTTTCATTTTCACTCCCAAGATAACATTTTTCTTTTTCTTCATCTAGTATGTAAATGTTGCTTGAAGTTCTTGTGGCTGTTCCAACTAGTTTATTTCATTTTATATCCCTGATTTGACATCATTTTGAATCAAAAATCATAAAGAGACCTTTATCATAAGTTTGACTTACACTCAATAAGTTATGTTCCATTTCCTCAACCAATAAGACATTTTTAGCCATGATTTTCTTGTTGTTTAGACATACAGTTCATTTTCCAACTATCCTAGCTGATTGATCATTTCCAAAGGTGATTGTACCTTCTTTTCCTTCATCTAGTTAAAAAAATAGTTGCTTTCTACCTATCATATGCTTTGAACATCCACTATACACAACCCATTTTACTTTATGTTCTACTTGTAGAGATATAGTGCATTTTTCAATGTTCAGATTTTCACTTTTCTTTTTCCAAAATTTGGTTTTCAAATCTTTGTAAGTGGGTTCATTAAATTTCTAAAAACTCATAGGACAATTTCTTGACACATGCCCAAAGTTGTTACACTTGTAGAATTCAGTCTCATATCTTAAGATGTCAAATCCGTTGTAAGAGTAGTTCATATTGTTTTGACTAGTTTTACCATGTCCTCTTCTATATTCAAAATTAGACCTTTCATCACTATTATGTGCATTTATATTTCTTGAAAAACTATTACAAAATGCAGCCTTATGTCCATACTTATAACAAAAGAAACAGTGGCCTTCAAACCTATTTTGATGTCTTTGATAACTTCTTCTATGCATTGTTGAACCCTGATTTTCTTCTTGCCTTTCTGATTCCATCTTCTTGCTAGAAATTTTATCATGATTATCCTATGTACCTGTTTTCTCAACACCTGAACTAGAACATCCATTAGTTACTGCAGATTTATAACCATTTCCATTCTTATCATATGTCGATCTTTGACTACTAATAATTTTATATAACACTTGAGAACTTTGATTCATGTTATTTTCTTATACTTTCTTTCTTAATGAGACTACTTCAATTTTTAAACCTTCATTTTCCTTATCCTTTTCTGCAAACATTTTAGTTAGAGCTTCTTCAGTCACTCTAGCCTCTTGTATTTTAAGTTTTAATTCAACTACCATGATTTCAGTGCTATCAATCAAACCATTTGATTTTTGTAATTCAAATTCTAGATTCTCATTTTCTCTTTTAAAATGTTTGCATTCCCTTGTCACTTTTCTTAATTCACTTCAATCACTTACCAACTCAGCTTCTAGATCAACTTCACCTTCTTCTTCTTCACTAGACTGATCATCCTTTTTTTCTATAGCCATAAAAAGTTGTACATCTGAACTGTCATCACTCTCACCAGATTCTGAAATATCACTGTCATCTTTTATACACAGGCTTTTATTTTTGTAAGTTTTTTCAAATGTCTATTCTTGAATTCCTTAGGTTTTCTATCACTGTTTTCTTCATTATTAGTATGCTTATTGTAAGGACACTTAGATGCAAAATTTCCTATTCTACCACAACCAAACCATTTCAGAGGAATCTTACCTTTATACTTACCAGTACCTCTTTTCAGATTTTTAACAAAATTTGCTTCTTCCACATCACCTTCTAACTCCTCATGACTATTTATTTTTGCTTCAACCTTTTTCTTATCTTTCTTTGCTACCTTAAAAGATGCTTCTTTCCTGAAAGAATTTTCACCAGTGGTTCTCATCTCATATGTTGTTAGTATTCCATGTCATTCATCCATTTATAAAGTATCAAGATCTGTTCTTTCTTCTAATGCAGATATTTTTGAATCAAATGTTGTAGGAAGTGATTTAAGTACCTTTTGCACAATAATATTATTATTAATTACTTCTCCTAGACCTCTCATGGTATTAATAACTTCATAAATGCGAATAAAGTAGGTAGCTATATCTTCAGATTCTTCCATTTTCAGGCTTTCAAACTGACTTCTATATGATTGTAGCTTACCACTCTTTACCTTAGCGTCTCCTGCATATACATTTTTCAATTTATCCCATATTTCTTTTGCTGATGCACAATGCATAGCTTTAAAAAGTTCTGACCTTGCTAGACCTCCTAGTATTGGATACATAGCTTTGGAATTACTCTCATAGAGTCTCTTACCTGTAACATCCACTGGAATGGTTGTTGGGACTTTATATTCATTTAGTATAGCCTGCCAGATATCTACTCCTTGAGTTTGTAAAAAAAACTTCATCCCGATACTCCAAAAAGCATAATTATGACCACCAAACAAAGGCAATCCATGTTTTGTAAATTCTGACTTCTTATCCATTATGAATGATCAAAAAATTCTAGTGGTTAAATTGATATCTTGAAGTAACCTACTCTGATACCAATTGTTGTACAGGATAAGTCAACTTAGAGGGGGGGGGGGGTGAATTAGTTGTATAAAATTTCTTTATTTTTATAAGAGAATTAATTATTAATCAATAAATCATGCCTTTAACATTTAACTTGCAGTAATACATTTAACGAATAAATATACAATAACATAAATGAAACAGTGACACAATGATTTTTCATGAGGAACCCAAAAAGGGGAAAAACCTCTTTTTCTTATGAATGAAAGGCAAGATCCAAATCCTCTTTACATTCTTATTTTATCTAAGCTACAGCCCAGATGAGGCTGCTACCTCTGTTTTTTCAGCACCTAATGAATGGAAGCTACAACTCCCAGATGTACAAGCACCAACCTGTACAAGATACTTTTACAGTCTCCCATTGCTCCTCCCTACCACCCTGGAATCCTTCTCTGTCACTAAGAACCTGCAAACCAACTCTTTATATTCTCCGGAAAAGGATTCATCATTCAAGTCTTCTCTGTTTATATAATCATATCAAAATCCATTCTTCTCCCCTTCATCTCTGCTATATCTTCATCATTTCTTCTCACTATCATTGTATGATTTTATTTCGGTTTTATATTCATTTATAGAAATGAATTTTACCATAGAGATACATATGTACCATTAATTCCATACGCACCAACGCCAGACAATCACTGTGTGTTTCTTTTTATCTTCTAAAACCCCTTTGGTTACCCCTCAAATCCCTAGAACAATGGTTCAGCAACTGAAAAGATAACCATCCAAGAACCACGATTTGGTTCTGCTAACTAAATCGTAACTAAACAATTAATCATGAAGAGAAACAATAGCCCTTCGATCAGATTTCCAAGTATCCAACACCATTGGATTACAAGCACAGGGTCTCGCGTTGATTTCGCCATTTTGCATTTCAGTATTTCAGCATTCCTATGGTGAGGAGTCTCGACACTCCAAGTCACAATCCTCGAAATGGAGCCAGATCAATAGTCCAAAAAACTTCATAATCTGATCCCTTCTTTCCTTAATTGAACGACTAACAGGATTTCGGTGTTTTTCCCTTCGAGTCATCGCGACTCCAACATTATAAAATTCATGATCACAAAATCTTCGAAGTGATCGGACGGTTAACATAACCCACTGAGATGGACGTTTGATAGGATTTTGGAGTTTTTCCTTTCGGGTTTTCAAGACTCACAATAGTCCCTTTCGGCATTTCGGAGTTCGAGACTTTGTGATGGTGGAGTTTTTTCTTTCTATGTAAAAGCCTGAAATAGAAAGTTCCGATATGACATAAACGTGCTGATGTCACACGTGGATTGACACGTGCCAAATAGATGCCATTTGTCACTCTGATTTGTGACTTACATGTGCCTGAAATGTTGAATCATCTTGACACTTGTCATTGCATGATTGTGACACGTGTCCTTAGCTGACATGCTTTGCTGACGTGGTATGTTGATGTGTCTATTTTAGGATTTCAAGGTTCGCTACTTCAAAGGTTAAAGTTCCTTTGATCTTTGATTTCCCGGTCTGCGAAACTCCAAAATGGAGTCTTTGACATGCTCTGATCTTTCGCATTTCGCGATTTCATCATTCTTGTCGTGAGTGTCCTTGACACCTCCAACTCTCGGTATCCAAAACTCCAAAATGGATATTCAGTCGTGGTTTTTCATTTCTCTATTTCATAATTCTTGTTGTAGTGTCCTTGACACCTCCAACTCCTGGTATTCAAAACTCCGAAATGGAGATTAAGTCGTGGTTTCACATTTCGTGATTTTCTACCATCAGTTGCTTCCATGACTCCTGGAGTTTACACTTCTGATCTTTCCATGCGATCATTGTTGTGCTATTGATCTTGCCACTTTCTCTTGTTTGTCATCGTTGAGCCAAGCTTGCCATCAATGACAAACAAATACTATGCCTTATGTCTGCCCATAATAAATATGCCAACAGTTTCGCGTTTTAGTATGTCGAGAGACATGCTGATCTCCAAATTAGGAACCACCATGCCTGTGAAAACTAATCCACGGTGCATGTGCAAACTAACCAAAAACTCCCCCTCTGTCATTTTAATGTTTGACATTAATGACAAAACCAAGCCCTGTGTGAAATGCCCTATTGTGTAAACTACCCTGTGCAAACTTCCCTACTATGTAAACTACCCTATGCAAACTACAAGCCCTGCTAACAAACTCCCCTTTGGCATTGATGGAAAAATTTAAATCTCTTCTCCCCCTTTTGACATCTATGGAAAAGGAATCAACCATACTCCCCCTAAGCAAAGAAAATCACTTGCAAAGATGTATCATTTCAGCAACAACTTCCCCTATCAATAATATTCAATAAACCTATGCAGTTTGATTTTTATAATGAAGCTCGTGCAATATTTGAGAATGAAATGAAATTACAGAGGGTAAAACCCCAACTGATCCCTAAGACTTTCAAATTGCATTTTAGATAAAGGTTTATTAAATACATCTGCTATCTGATCCTTTGTGCCAACATATTCCACTTTAATAACTTTAGACATAGCCTGCTCTCTTAGAAAATGAAATTTAATGGGAATGTGCTTTGTTTTGGAATGCATAACATGGTTTTTAGAAATACTAATTGCACTGGTATTATGACAGAAGATAGGTATACGTTCATTACAATGAATATGTATATCTTCCAACATCTATTTCATCCATAGAACCTGAGTGCAACAAGTTGCAACTGCAATTTATTCTGCTTCATCAGTAGACAGACACAATGCTGATTGTTTTTTACTTGAGAAACTTACAAGACATCCTCCAAGAAAAAATGTTGCTCCACTAGTATTCTTCCTGTCATCAACACAACCTGCCCAGTCAGCATCAGTGAAAGAATATAAATCAAGATGATTACCTATAGGATACCATAAACCATACTCTGTTGTCCCCTTAAGATCTCTGAAAATTCTTTTGATTGCAAATAGAGGAGAAGTTTTTGGTGAAGCCTGAAACCTGCCAACTTGACAAACTACATGCATAATATCAAGTCTTGTAGATGTAGCATAAAGAAGACTACCAATCATAGGTCTATATATTGTCTGATCAACATCTTTAGTATCATCAAACTTACTTAATTTAGAACCAGTAACCATGGGAGTGCCAACAGGTTTAGAATATTCCATCTGAAATTTCTTAAACATTTCATTGATATACTTGGTTTGAGAAATGGAAATACCTTTATCAGATTGAGTAATTTGCAAGCCTAAGAAAAACTTCATTTCTCCTAGCATGGACATCTCAAACTCTTTCTGCATACTTTCAGCAAACTGTTTACTGAGCCTATTATCATCACTACCAAAAATGATATCATCTACATATATCTCAATAATGATCAGGCCATCATTTTCTTCTTTAATATATAGATTACTATCAGTGTTACCTTTCCTGAATCCTTGCTGCCTCAAGTAATTGTCAAGTCTAGAATACTAAGCCCTTGGTGCTTGCTTAAGGCCATACAATGCCTTTTTCAACCTCTAAACATATTGTTCTTCTTCTTGTACCTGAAAACCATCTGGTTGTTCCATATATACTTCTTCCTCTAAATCACCATTCAAAAATTCAGACTTTACATCCATTTGGTAAACTTTAATGTGTTTAGAACTGGCATAAGCTAGAATCAATCTAATGGATTCCATTCTTGCACCAGAAGCAAAATTTTATCCAAAAGCTATTCCTTCTACTTGTGCATACCCTTTACAAACCAATCTGGCCTTGTTTCTAGTTATTTTGCCTGCTTCATCAATCTTATGTCTAAAAACCCATTTAGCCCCTATGACATTCTTATTCAAAGGTCTAGGAACCAATTCTCATGTCTTATTCTTTTCTATTTGACTAAGTTCTTCATTCATTGCTTTCATCCAGTATTCATATGTAATTGCTTCTTCAATATTTTTGGGTTCAATCAGAGAAAGTAAAGATACATGTTCATGAGTTGAGGCAGATTCTTGCGTTCTGCTTCTTGTTCCAACACTTTCATTTATGTCACCAATTATCTATTCTTCAGGGTGATTTTTCTATATTCTCTTGCTTGGAGTCTTTGATGGAGTCATGCTTTTGGATGGATTTGTACCCTATGTCAAAGTAGGAATTAATTGTTCAATGTCAGCATCCTTAGTTTCTTCTATTCACTTACCTCATCTATCATTTTATGCTTGTCATCTATCTCATATATTTGATGATTCTTTTGTTTAGATTTAGACTTAAAAAATGAGGACTCACCAAATTTCACATCTATGGCTTCAACTATTTTGCTCAATCTGAATTTTTAACATTTATAAGCTTTCCTTGAACAAGAATACCCAACTAAAATACCTTCATCTGTTCTAGATTCCAACTTACCCAAATGCTTGTCAACTCTTTTGATACAACATTTACTACCAAAAATTCTAAAATGTTTAACACTAGCTGGTCTGCCTTTCCATAACTGATAGGGTGTCTTAAAATGATTGTTTCTCAACAAGATTCTATTTAAAATGTGAACAACAGTATGAATAGCTTGAGTCCATAGTATATTACTTAGTTTAGATTCATTGAGAATAGTTCTATCCATCTCCATAACAATCCTATTTTTTCTTTCAACCACTCCATTTTGTTGAGGTGTTTCAGTGACAAACAAATGTCTTCTTATCCCATTTTCATTACAATATCTATTGAATTCTTTAGACACAAATTCCCCTCCATTATCTGATCTTAAACATTT
Source organism: Picea glauca (assembly GCA_000966675.3). NCBI lineage: Eukaryota > Viridiplantae > Streptophyta > Pinopsida > Pinales > Pinaceae > Picea > Picea glauca. The sequence continues at coordinate 59,107 of JZKD02S1946070.1, read as the reverse complement.
AATTTTCATGTCACATTCATTTTCAGTTGACTCCTTGAAGGTTTGAAAACAACTAAAAGTTTCAGATTTCTTTCTCAATAAAAACATCCATGTCATTCTAGTAAATTCATCCACAAATAGTAGAAAATATCTTTCTCCTTTTAACCCTACTATTCTCATAGGTCCACAGACATCAACATGTACTATTTCCAATGGTTTAGTTGTTGAATGTTCTTTGGTTTTGAATTTAACTCTAGTTTGCTTACCGTGTTGACATTGCTTGCAGACAGAACTTGAAAGATCCTTTATGACAGGTAAATCTCTTATTGCTTCATTTTTATTCAACTGAATCATATTTTCAAAGTTAATGTATCAAGTATTTTGTGCCAAAACCAACTTTTATCTTCACTCCCAAGATAACATTTTTCTTTTTCTTCATCTTGTATGTAAATGTTGCTTGAAGTTCTTCTGGCTGTTCCAACTAGTTTATTTGATTTTATATCCCTGATTTGACATCCTTTTGAATAAAAAAACATAAAGAGACATTTATCACAGGTTTGAATTACACTCAATAAGTTATGTTCCATTTCCTCAACCAATAAAACATTTTTAGCCATGATTTTCTTGTTGTTTAGACATACAATTCATTTTCCAACTATCCTAGCTGATTGATCATTTCCAAAGGTGATTGTACCTTCTTTTCCTTCATCTATTTCAACAAAGATTTTTTTTCTACCTATCATATGCTTTGAACATCCACTATACACAACCCATTTTACTTTATGTTATTCTTGTAGAGATATAGTGCATTTTTCAATGTTCATATTTTCACTTTTCTTTTTCCAAAATTTGGTTTTCAAATCTGTGTAAGTGGGTTCATTAAATTTTTGAAAACTCATAGGACAATTTCTTGACACATGCCCAAAGTTGTTACACTTGTAACATTTAGTCTCATATCTTAAGGTGCAAATCTTTTCTAAGAGTAGTTCATATTGTTTTGACTAGTTTTACCATGTCCTCTTCTATATTCAAAATTAGACCTTTCATGACTGTTATGTGCATTTATATTTCTTGAAAAACTATTACAAAATGCAGCCTTATGTCCATACTTATAACAAAAGAAACAATGGCCTTCAAACCTGTTTTGATGTCTTCCATAACTTCTTCTATGCACTGTTGAACCCTGATTTTCTTCTTGCCTTTTTTATTCCATCTTCTTGCTAGTAATTTTCTCATGATTATCCTATGTACCTTCTTTCTCAACACTTGAACTAGAACATCCATTAGTTACTGCATATTTATAACCAATTCCATTCTTATCATATCTCGATCTTTGACTACTAATAATTTGATCTAACACTTGAGAACTTTGATTCATGTTATTTTCTTGTACTTTCTTTCTTAATGAGACTACTTCAATTTTTAAACCTTCATTTTCCTTAT
>JZKD02S1946070.1:40954-57675 GCA_000966675.3 Picea glauca | reverse complement strand
GTTGAGCTTCTTCTTGATGTAAGAGTTCCAATAATTCTTGATCTCGTTGTCTGTGCGTCCAGGCAAATGGGAAGCAATTTGAGACCACCTGCGTTGTCATTGCCATTCATTTTGCCGAATCAATGGACAGAAAGCAGGGAATCCTTTGTGTACAATTATTACTAGAGAAATAATATAATAAAGGAAAGCAGAGTGAAAACGAAAACCTGTTCCCCAGAATGGAGTGTAAATTTATGATCAATTGTTCTTCCTGGAGCGAAATTGCACCGTGTTTAAGCCCAGGTCGTAAGTAGTTAATCCATCTCAACCTGCAGCTCTTTCCGCATCTCTGGAGATCTGTATGGCGTACATTCATCGCCATACTATTATGATGTGTTCCAATAACACCTTGGGTGGGGAAGATGTGTATCTCTTAAAAAGTTCTATAGTGTAAAATCCAAAATATATAATTCTAATCATCAAAATCTGTAATTTTTATAAAACTTTGTTCTGAGTTTGAACACAAAAAACTTAAAAAAAAATAAAACTGCTAGAATCTAAAAATCTTGCTGAATTTGTATAAATTACGGAGATACTCTATTCGTAAAGAAGCAAGACTGTAAAAATAAATAAATAAATTTGCATAGGAGAAGAGGGTAATCGCTCAGAGTTACTAGATTTGCACATATAGTGTAAAAAAAACATTAATATTAATTTTTGCATGGGAGAAGAGGGTAATTATTAAGAGTTACTAGATTTGTACAGAAGCGAAAGAGTATTAACTGAGACACTATATTTGTGATGTGAAGAGACAAGAGGTTATTAATTTAGTTATTATGTTTGTATAGAGAAGGGGTATTAAATGAGACAAGTTAGAGAATGTAATAAGGATGTGATAAGTATATGGTAAGGAAATGTGATTTTATTAATATGATATTAGTTTAAAAACATTTAATTTTATATGAAAATTGAATAACATACTTTATTTTTTAATAAATAAAAAATCATAAAATATTTTCAATGAATAAATATATTATAAGAGTTAGAATATTCTAAAACTAGAGAATATCAATATTATAAGTTGTATTTTTTTTATATTTTCATAAATTTTATAAAAACATTTAATAAAAATAAATAAAATGATTTATATAAAGAAATTTAATCCAACAAAATAAAGTAATAAGTTTGTCTGTAATGTCTATGATAATGATGATGATGATGATGGTGATGATGATGATTTTTAAGGTTACTGTCCAGGAAGATACCAATAAATTAGTGTATGAGACTGTTGTTTGTGCTACAAGAGATCCCTCTACTCAATCATTTTACTGTTAAAGTCTAAAAAGATATACATACCTAATAAAAATAGAACCAATAAAAAAAACTGAAATTTGCACTGGTTGAATGAATAAAACAAAGCAGAGAAAAACTGAATTAAACTGAGACAGGATACTGAATTAATTACCAATTTTCTTAGCCACATAGGTCCAGGAGCAGCCGATATGGCCGTTCTTCATCATATAATTGATGAGTTTCATGTCTTCTTCAGGTGACCAGAGACCTTTTTTTATCTTTGGTACCTTCGGTTGGGAGGAAACGGGGGCTCCTTTTCCTTGCCCTTGTGTGGAACTCATGTTTAACCCCGCCTGCCAATTGCTTGTCTCTGCGAGTAAATTTGGTGATGCGCTCTCCAACCACTGCGCGACGAACGTTGCCAAGGGCTCATCTGCGCCTGTAACCCTAACAGATATTTATACACGAATTTACAAAAAGAGAGATCGACAAACATCGTGAAGAATGGAGCCCATCACCCTTTAATTTTCAACCTTAGGCACATGGCCACGTACCAACCCTTCGATTTGACTCCCACTAAGTGTCCACATAGCATCTGCGATTCTTGTATTGAAAGGAATCTTCATCCTATATTATTTCGTCTCATCTGACTGGACCATTTACTCAGTTCTAGTTGTGAATACTAAATCAAATGAGAAATGGCCGGCTTGTACTTCCTCATCGTACATATTTTGTCAACGGAACAACAGTATCCGTACTACTTGCCCTGAAACACCACCGCAAACGTTCAGTCGTTGAACTTTCATTCAGTCAGTTGCAGTTGTCAATGATAAACAACTAACTTGATTCAGATATCTCAACCTAACTTGAGTCACATGTCCAATCAATTAATTTAAAAAAATTTAGGAGCAAACACCCAGCCCGAGTTCTATGTCCAATCATAAAATTTAATTAAAAAACTTTACGAGCAAACCCAACCTGAGTCCTATGTCCAATCATAAAAGTCAATAATTTGAAAGTTCATATGTTTCTCATGTTTAGAACAAGTAGGACGTGCTTACCATACATTCCACCTAAAATATAGCTTAGAGTAGAACGAAAACAAGAGAGAGCATCATACCAACCACTTTACTCCCATCATAACTACTCGACTCCCATCATATGCCAATGGTAACGCGTAAAACTTTCTACCGTGAAAGGAATGATGTGCTCTTGAAAGTGTTTTGCTAATGTTATAATCATGCAAAAAGTAATGTATAAAATTCTTTATTTTTAAAAAGGAAAAACGTTGTTTTGGTTAGCTTCTAATTTGTGAATTAATTTTTATTTTCCCATTGAAAATTTGGTGTGATTGATTAGAGTTATGATACCATACCCACTAGTGATAAGCCTAATTCTTGGTACATAAATTTTATAGTAAGTTGTAACCATTTTTAGTGATAGGATCACATCTTTTGTGAAGTGGCAAATTTGACAATCACTCATGTAGTAAGTGAGGATGCCATCATAACAATTATTTCCTTTGACATCATGGTAATTCGTGATCCTAGCTGGAAACTTCATTCCTTTTCCCCAAATGTCTACATTCTATGACCTTCGATGAACATACCAAATGGGTTGGAACTTTAAAAAATGGGCTAATGCTTACATAAAATAAAAATAAATGAACATAAACAATAATAGTGGGGGCACTTACACACCCAAGGGTTGGATAACACCTATTGATCTAGATAAATAGAGGAATACATTTTCATGAATAACAACTTAAACTTTGTTGTTATATTGATAATAGATAATGAGATACATAAGAAAGGGGGAAATCCCTATTTATAACAATAAGCCACATAAAACCTAACAATAGGCTTATGTCTCGTGTCTAGGCATTTACTATATAAACAAAGGCTTTGTACACATGTGACTTTATTACAAAAATCAAATATAAAGTATAGGAAAAGAAGGGGGATTGTTTATTCTTTTGTGTCTTCGGATAGTTGGGGTTTCCATGCTTCTCAATGCATAGTGAACCCCTTCTATTCTCAAAGCATCCATGCCTACCATGCAATCTTTCACTTTATCTCACCCCTTCAACTTGTTACACAACAACCCTCAAAGCAATCTTCCACTACATTATGCTCCACGACCCTCCATCCTCATGTAATCCCATAGGAAGGATATCTAGCATGGCCCACAACTTTCTTGTCTCATGCACCATATTTGCATCCCGACCACCTCTATGAAGCATCCTATCACTACAAGTTTTCTAGACATTATTGATGCTAGAAATTCTCTTTGATAGATCTTTCCATTGAACACCATAATCACCAACCACACAATCATCATCCATGGAATCAAACTTCACATCCACGTTGTTTTTTTTGCTACTAGATTTGGGTTTTCAAGGTTCTCCATTTTCTCGTAAACTTCTTCCTCAATCTCATAGGCCTTCTATTCCTCTTCAACATTCTCTTCAATATGATCCACCTCTCAACAGATCATGGATACTTTGTTATCATCCTATAGATTTGCATGCAAAACTACTTGCATTTGTAAAACTCTCTTAACTACCAAAATAGGGTTATGGGTTTGCACAATCTAGAGACTTTTTCCCCTCTAGATATAGCCACAACATTTTCCTCATTTCATTGGAAAAGATCTTGAATCTCTCTTGAAACTCATACATACTGACAACACCTTCTCACCTTTTTCCTCTAAAAACTAAAACCAATGCATAGCACTAGTGAAGCTCAACTAAAGATTTGATACCACTTGTTGTGTCCCTAAATATCATATGCAACGTCACTTTAATAAACTAAAAATAACATCACATAAATAGTGATAATGGGGGCATCTACATGTCTAAGGGTCAAATAACACCTATGAATCTAGATAAATTGTTGAAGACATTTCCATGAATAATAGATTGAAGTTGGTTGTGATAATAGATAGTTAGATACATTAAAAAAAACGGAAAAACTCTATTTATAACAATAAGATGACCCTAACCCCAATATTATGTCATATTTTAAGTCCTATATTATATAAAAGTGGTATTTGTACACATATGAAATTATTACAAATACATTTCTTATGTTGTCACTAAGTACAAAACATCGTACCTACTTGGAATTATCTTTAGCCTCCTACTCTAAATTTCCTTCAATCCTCATGCATTTGTTTGGTCCTTTTTGTTTACATTTCCTTTGGCCCATTCTCTTCATTTCTTTGCTCCTCTTATTCCTTCAACCCGTGCTCTACATTTCCTTGATCATCCTCTCTCAATGCACGACACTCTAGTACTCGTTGCAAACCATATTTATCCTTTCATCTCTCCATTTCCCTTGGCCCATTAGAATCACCTTGTCATTTTCAATGGTAGGCTAGCTACGAGTCAATTCCCAATACATCTCAATGCTCTATGATTTTTGACTCTATACCTCAAGATGTAGGAATTTTAAAATAAGGAAGGGAATCATCTAATCACGCACATTGAAGCCGGTCAACAGCCATTAGGTACTATATCATCGCCAGTCATGTCATAGGGTAGGTCTTGCCATATGTGAAGGAACAAAACGAAAGAGTGAACATAGAGCATTCCTTTAGTTCCTTCTCATCATTTTCATTAGCTTCATGTTTTTTATTCACTTTAGCCCCTCCTATGTATTTTTTTGGTGCCTCCTTTGCATTTACTTCTTGCAACATTTAAACTTTCATTATGCATACAACTCATAATGCACTCCTTATAAAGAAATGAAGGGATTCATCAATTCATACACACTAAAGTGAAGGTGCACGACACAACGAGTGAGGCGAGATCATTTTCGCCATGTCTTTCTCTGCATTTTCCCCATCTTCATGTTGTTGAATTGGTGTTCATCACCTCCTTTGGGACTCGCGACATTGTCTAAAAGCCTCTCGTTGATCCATTAACTCTGGCAATGATGAGTTTACCAATAACTCGAGGGTTTTTGTCTAATGGAAGTCGTACTGCAGCAGAAGCGTGGTGGGCCCATAACTCTTTGTTGGCAGGGCTTGCAGTTTTCATAGGGCAGTTTACACAGTAGGGCAGTTTGCATAGTTTTCACAGGGCTTGGTTTTGTCATTAATGTCAAACTTTAAAATGCTAAAGGGGGAGTTTGTTGGTCAGTTTGCACATGCACCATGGATCAGTTTTCACAGGCATGGTGGTTCCTAATTTGGAGATCAGCATGTCTCTCGACATACCGAAATGAGAAATTGTTGTCATATTTATTACGGGCAGACAGAAGGTAGAGTATTTGTTTTTCATTGATGGCAAGATCAGCCCGACGATGAAGAACAAGAGAAAGTGGCAAGACTAGTAGCGCAATGATGATCGCATGGCAAGATCAGAAGCCTAAACTCCAGGAGTCAAGGAAGAAACTCACGACAGAAAATTGCGAAATGCGAAACCACGACTTCATCTCCATTTCGGAGTTTCGGATACCAGGATTTGGAGGTGTCAAGGACACTCATGACAAGAATGATGAAATTGCGAAATGCGAAACCAAGACTTAACATCCTTTTGGAGTTTTGGATACTGAGAGTTGGAGGTGTCAAGGACACTCACGACTAGAATGATGAAATCACGAAATGCAAAACCACGACTTAATATCCATTTTCGAGTTTCGGATACTGAGAGTTGGAGGTGTCAAGGACACTCACGACAAGAATGATGAAATTGTGAAATGTGAAAGATCAGAGCATGCCAAAGACTCCATTTCGGAGTTTCATAGACCGGGAAATCAAAGATCAAAGGAACTTTAACCTTTAAAGTAGCGAACCTCGAAATCCCGAAACAAACACATCAAAAAACCACGTCAACTAAGGAAACATGGCACAATCAGGCAATGACAAGTGTCAAGATGATTCAACATTTCATGCACATGTAAGTCACGAATCAGAGTGACACGTGGCAGCTATTTGGCACGTGTCAATCCATGTGTGATGTCAGCAGGTTTACGTCACATCAAAATTTTCTATTTCGGGGTTTTACATAGAAAGCAAAAACTCCACCATCACGAAGTCTCGAACTCCGAAATGTCGAAAGGGACTATTGTGAGTCTCAAAAACCCAAAAGGAAAAACTCTGAAATCCCGTCAAACGTCCATCTTAGTGGGTTATGTGAACCATCTGATCACTTCAGAGATTTTGTGATCATGAATTTTATAATGTTGGAGTTGCGATGACTCGAAGGGAAAAACACCAAATTCCTATCAACCGTTCGATCAAGAAAAGAAGGGTTTAGATTATGAAATTTTGTGGACCATTGATCTAGCTCCATTTCGAGGATTGTGACTTGGAGTGTCGAGACTCCTCACCACAGGAATGTCGAAATGTCGAAATACCGAAATGCAAAATGGCGAAATCAATGCGAGACCCTGTGCTTGTAATCCAATGGTGTTGGATACTTGGAAATCTGATCGAAGGGCTACTATTTATCTTCACGATTAATTTTTTAGTTACGATTCAGTTAGCAGAAATGAATCATGGTTCTTGGACGGTTGGTGTTTCAGTTGTTGAAGCATTGTTCTAGGGATTTGAGGGGTAACCGAAGGGGTTGTAGAAGATAAAAAAAAATGCACAGTGACTGTGTGGCATTGGTGCATACAGAATTAATGGTACAACAATAGCTCTAAGGTAAAATTCATTTCTGTAAATGAATATAAAATAGAAATAAAATCATACAGGGACAGTGAGAAGAAATGATGAAGATATAATACAGATCAAGGGGAGAAGAATGGATTTTGATATGATTATATAAACAGAGAGGACTTGAATGATGAATCCTTTTCCAGAGAAGATAAAGTGTTGGTTTCCAGGTTCTTAGTGACAGAGAAGGTTTCCAGGGTGGTAGGGAGGAGCAAGGGGAGACTGTAAAAGTCTCCTGTACAAGTTGGTGCTTGTACATGTGGGAGTTGTAGCTTCCATTCAGTAGGTGCTGAAGAGACAGAGGTAGCAGCCTCATCTGGGTTGTAGCTCAGATAAAATAAGAATGTGAAGAGGAGTTGGAGCTTTCCTTTCATTCATAAAAAGAAGAGGTTTTTTCCCTTTTGGGTTTCCTCATGAAAAATCACTATGTCACTGTTTCATTTATGTGATTGTATTTTTATTGGTTAAATGTATTGCACCAAGTTAAATGTTAAAGGCATGATTTATTGATTAATAAGTAATCTTCTTATAAAATGAAAGAAATTGTATACAATTGATTCATGCCCGCCCCCCCCTCTCAATTGAATTATCCTGTACAAAAATTGGTATCAGAGCAGGTTACTTCAAGATATCAGTTTAACCACTAGAAGTTTTTGATCATTCATAATGGATAAGTAGTCAAAATTTACAAAACATGGATTGCCTTTGTTTGATGGTCATAATTATGCTTTTTGGATGATCCATAGGATCTTTTAAATGACTATAGTTGAGTTTTATCTTTGCATGCATTAATTAACCATTTGATAAATTTAGTGAAAGAATGAGGAAAGAAGAGGAATTATAACATCCAAATACACATATGCAGATCTGAAATGACAGAATAAACAACAAACCATAACATGCAAATTGATAACGGAGTTCGACACAACTTTTGCCTACGTCTCCGGGCCTTTTCTCTGTGGGGGAGGCTTCTTTATTTCTGTTCAAATGATCAAAAGTACATCGCTGCAATGCCAAATGGCTACAAGAATGATCTTTTCTTGTTCTCCCAGATCTCTAGAACCCTGCAAAGAAAACAACATGCAAAACGGACGTCCGGAGCTCCCAGAAATGGTCCAACAACGTCTCCTCCTCAAAAGCTTCACTGCATCAAACTAACTTTGGCTTGGCTTTTCTCCAGCATAACTCTACTCTGACTGAATTTTCATGGCCTCAAACAGGCCTGGTTTATATAGCCTTGAAGTTGGTTGCTCAGCTCCAACTTCCTCCAAGAATTTGGCCTCCAAAAATGCCCAATATCCCCCAAAAATGGAAGGAATCTGCTAATAATAGGCATAATAAAAATAAAAGACCCAATTCTTGTTAAAAAAACCCACTTTATACTATAGTATTGGGCATAATCCCCTTATGTTGTGCGCGCACCCTCCTAATTCGGTCGTATGGGCTATTTTTGGATGAGCGCGAGCCCATAGGCTACGCGTTAGCGCCCTTAACTCGCACTCGTTCCCTGATTCCCGGTCATATGGCGTATCAATAGGACCCGTGGCTTGTTTTAAACCCCCGCACGTATTAATTGGTAACGGCTCTGGGTCATATGGGCTCGCTCGGAAACCGGGGGCTTACCCCTATTCAAACTCCCGAAATAATTCACCGCGCTCCCGGTTCTGCAGTGGTGTGTTCATATGGCAATACACCGAGGGTTGGGGCTTATCCTCAGCCCTTTTTATCACTGCACATACATGCAACCAATTTTAAATATAAGTTTTGCCATTGTTATAACAAGAACCAACCGACGGGTGGCTGGTTAGCCCAACCATTCCAGTCCGTTCACCTGTCGGAGGTCGTGGGTTCAACCCCCGGCCATGCCATAACCAAATTTTGTATAACAAACCAATGAGCCAATGACACGGTGCCACGTGGCAGCCCTTGACTGGGCCACGTGGCACCTTTACCAACCAATCACAATACGCCACGCGTCAAACACCGATTGGTCCATGTTCCAACCACATCAACTTTGCCATGTCATCGCCGTACTGCCCAGTCACTTGCCGCATCAACCTGCCACATCATCCGCTAACGTCACCATGCCACGTGTCACCCTTTCAGTGGTGACATGTGTCACCTCAAGATTAGTTCAACTGTACCTCCAAACATCCAAATCTGCCTGCCACGTGTCACTCCCTGGTGCTGCCATGTGTCCCATGTACGGACGTGCCACGTTAGATGTACGGCCCTACCACATCATCTGTACGGACATGACACGTGGACTGTACAGACTATACAGTCATTCCCCTTTTTTGTCTGTTTGACTTTCCGGACCGAACGCGATATCTTCTCCATACGGAGCCCGTTTGACAAAGTAAATATACCACCAGACTCAGGAAGACGAGACAGACGCAATGACATAGGTTTAGTCACATTCCAAGAACTTTCATTTTTGAGAATTTTTCAAGCCCTATCAGGCTTCTGGATCCGATTTCGGATCATTGGAGTATCGGGACGAAGTTGTTTTTACAAACTCAAGGAATAGATATCTGGCAGGCTGTACTAAATGAATATAAAGTCCCAGCAACCATTCCAATAGATGCTACAGGTAAGAGACTCTATGAGAGTAATTCCAAAGCTATGTATGCAATACTAGGAGGTCTAGCAGGGTCAGAATTTGTTAAATTTATGCATTGTGCATTAGCAAAATAAATATGGGATAAATTGAAAAATATATATGAAGGAGACACTAAAGTAAAGAGTGGTAAGCTACAATCATATAGAAGTCAATTTGAAAGCTTGAAAATGGAAGAATCTGAAGATATAGCTACCTACTTTCTTCGTATTGATGAATTTTTTAATACCATGAGAGGTCTAGGAGAAATAGTTAATAATAATATTATTGTGCAAAAGGTAATTAGATCACTTCCTGCAAAATTTGATTCAAAAATATCTGCATTAGAAGAAAGAACAGATCTTGATACTTTAGAAATGGTTGAATTACATGGAATACTAACACCATATGAGATGAGAACCTCTGGTGAGAATTCTTTCAGTAAAGAAGCAACTTTCAAGGTAGAAAAGAAAGATAAGAAAAAGGTTGAAGCAAAAATGAGGAGTCATGAGGAGTCAGAAGGTGATGTGAAAGAAGCAAATTTTGTTAAAAATCTGAAAAGAGGTACTGACAAGTATAAAGGTAAGCTTCCTCTAAAATGATTTGGTTGTGGTAGAATAGGAAATTTTGCATCTAAGTGTCCTTACAATAAGCATACTGATAATGAAGAAGACAATGATATAAAACCTAAGGAATTTAAGAATAGACATAAGAAGCTTTTTCAAAGAAAAACTTACAAAAATAAAAGCCTGTGTATAAAAGATGACAGTGATATTTCAGAATCTGGTGAGAGTGATGAAAGTTCAGATGTACAGCTTTTTATGGCCATGGAAAAACAGGATGCTCACTCTGGTGAAGAAGAAGAAGGTGAATTTGATCTAGAAGCTAAACTGGTAAGTGCTTTAAGTGAATTAAGAAAAGTGAGAAGGGAATGCAAACATTTTAAAAAAGAAATTGAGAATCTAGAATTTGAATTATAGAAATCAAATGGTTTGATAGATAGCACTAAAATCATGGTAGTTGACTTAAAACTTAAAATAGAAGAGGCTAGAGTGACTAGAGAAGCTCTAACTAAAATGCTTGCAGAAAAGGATAAGGAAAATGAAGGTTTAAAAATTGAAGTAGTCTCATTAAGAAAGAAAGTACAATAAAATAACATGCATCAGAGTTCTCAAGTCTTAGATCAAATTATTAGTAGTCAAAGATCAACATATGATAAGACTAAAATTGGTTATAAATTTCTAGTAACTAATGGATGTTCTAGTTCAAGTGTTGAGAATGCAGGTACAAGGGATAATCATGAGAAAATTACTAGCAAGAAGATGGAATCAGAAAGGCAAGAAGAAAATCAAGGTTCAACGGTGCATAGAGGAAGTTATGAGAGACATCAAAACAGGTTTGAAGGCCACTGTTTCTTTTGTTATAAGTATGGACATAAGGCTACATTTTGTAATAGTTTTTCAAGAAAGATAAATGCACATAACAGTCATGAAAGGTCTAATTTTGAATATAGAAGTGGACATGGTAAAAATAGTCAAAAAAATATGAACTACTCTTACAATAGATTTGACACCTTATGATATGAGACTGAATGTTACAAGTGTAAAAACTTTGGGCATATGTCAAGAAATTTTCTTATGAGTTTTCAGAAATTTAATGAACTCACTTACACAGATCTGAAAACCAAATTTTGGAAAAAGAAAAGTGAAAAAATGAACATTGAAAAATGCACTATAGCTCTACAAGCAGAACATAAAGTAAAATGGGTTGTGGATAATGGATGTCCAAAGCATATGACAGGTAGAAAACAACTCTTTGTTGAACTAGATGAAGGAAAATAAGGTACAATCACCTTTGGAAATGATCAATCGACTAGGATAGTTGGAAAATGAACTGTATGTCTAAACAACAAGAAAATCATGGCTGAAAATGTCTTATTGGTTGAGGAAATGGAACATAACTTATTGAGTGTAAGTCAAACCTGTGATAAATGTCTCTTTATGATTTTTGATTCAAAAGGATGTCAAATCGGGGATATAAAATCAAATAAACTATTTGGAACAGCCACAAGAACTTCAAGCAACATTTACATACTAGATGAAGAAAAAGAAAAATGCTATCTTGGGAGTGAAGATGAAAGTTGGTTGTGGCAAAAAAGACTTGGACACATTAACTTTGAAAATATGATTCAATTGAATAAAAAGGAAGCAATAAGAGATTTACATGTTATAAAGGATCTTTCAAGTTCTGTCTGCAAGCAATGTCAACATGGTAAGCAAACTAGAGTTAAAATCAAAACCAAAGAACATTCAATAACTAAACCATTGGAAATCGTACATGCCGATGTCTGTGGAGCTATGAGAACAACAGGTTTAAAAGGAGAAAGATATTTTTTACTATTTGTGGATGACTTTACTAGAATGACATGGATGTTTTTATTGAAAAAGAAATCAGAAACTTTTAGTTGTTTTCAAACCTTCAAGGAGTCAACTGAAAATGAATGTGACATGAAAATTAAATGTTTAAGATTAGATAATGGAGGGGAATTTGTGTCTAAATAATTCAACAGATACTGTGATGAAAATGGGATAAGAAGACATTTTTCTATTACTGAAACACCTCAACAAAATGGAGTGGTTGAAAGAAAAAATAGGACTGTTATGGAGATGGCTAGAACTATGCTCAATGAATCTAAACTAAGTAATATACTATGCCCTCAATATATTCATACTGTTGTTCACATTTTAAATAGAATCTTGCTTAGAAACAATCATTTTAAGACACCCTATCAGTTATGGAAAGGCAGACCAGCTAGTGTTAACCATTTCAGAATTTTTGGCAGTAAATGTTATATTAAAAGAGTTGACAAGCATTTTGGTAAGTTGGAATCTAGAACAGATGAAGGTATTTTGGTTGGGTATTCCTATTCAAGGAAAGCTTATAAATGTTAAAACTTTAGATTAAGAAAAATAGTTGAAGTCATAGATGTGAAATTTGATGAGTCCTCATTTTTGAAGTCTAAATCTAAAGAAAAAAATCATCAAATATATGAGATATATGACAAGCATAAAATGAATGATGAGGTAAGTGAAACAGAAGAAACTAAGGCTGCTAACACTGAACAATTAATTCCTACTTTGACATAGGGCAGAATTCCATCCAAAATCATGACTCCATCAAAGACTCCAAGCAAGAGAATATAGTAAAATCACCCTGAAGAACAGATAATTGGTGACATAAATGCAAGTGTTGGAACTAGAAGCAGAAGGCAAGAATCCACCTCAACTCATGAACATGTATCTTTACTTTCTCTGATTGAACCCAAAAATATTGAAGAAGCAATTAAAGATGAGTACTAGATGAAAGCAATGAATGAAGAACTTAGTCAAATAGAAAAGAATAAGACATGGGAATTGGTTCCTAGACCTTTGAATAAAAATGTTATAGGGGCTAAATGGGTTTTCAGAAATAAGATGGATGAAGCAGGTAAAATAACTAGAAACAAGGCTAGATTGGTTTGTAAAAGGTATGCACAAGTAGAAGGAATAGATTTTGGAGAAACTTTTGCTCCCGTTGCAAGAATGGAATCCATTAGACTGATTCTAGCTTATGCCAGTTCTAAACACATTAAAGTTTACCAAATGGATGTAAAGTATGAATTTTTGAATGGTGATTTAGAGGAAGAAGTATATATGGAACAACCAGATGGTTTTTAGGTACAAGAAGTAGAACATTATGTTTACAGGTTGAAAAAGGCATTGTATAGCCTAAAGGAAGAACTAAGGGCTTGGTATTCCAGACTTGAAAATTACTTGAGGCAGCAAGGATTCATGAAAGGTAACACTAATAGTAATCTATATATTAAAGAAGAAAATGATAGCCTGATCATTGTTGAGATATATGTAGATGATATCATTTTTGGTAGTGATGATAATAGGCTCACTAAACAGTTTGCTGAAAGTATGCAGATAGAGTTTGAGATGTCCATGCTAGGAGAAATGAAGTTTTTATTAGGCTTGCAAATTACTCAATATGATAAAGGTATTTCCATTTGTCAAACCAAGTATATCAATGAAATGTTTAAGAAATTTCAGATGGAAGATTCTAAACCAGTTGGCACTCCCATGGTTACTGGTTGTAAGTTAAGTAAGTTTGGTGATACTAAAGATGTTGATCAGACAGTATACAGATCTATGATTGGTAGTCTTCTTTATGTTACAGCTACAAGGCCTGATATTATGGATGCAGTTTGTCAAGTTGGTAGGTTTCAGGCTTCACCAAAAAATTCTCATCTACTTGCAGTCAAAAGAGTTTTCAGATATCTTAAGGGGACAACAGAGTATGGTTTATGGTATCCTACAGGAAACCAACTTGATTTATATGCTTTCACTGATGGTGATTGGGCAAGTTGTGTTTATGACAGGAAGAGTACTAGTGGAGCAACATTTTTTCTTAGAGGATGTCTTGTAAGTTGGTCAAGTAAAAAACAATCAGCAGTGTCTCTGTCTACCGCTAAAGCAGGATAAATTGCAGCTGCAACTTGTTGCACTCAGGTTCTATGGATGAAATAGATGCTGTAAGATATACATATTCATTATAATGAACCTATACCTATCTTTTTTTATAATACCAATGCAATTAGTATTTCTAAAAATCCTGTTATGCATTCCAAAACAAAGCACATTCCAATTAAATTTCATTTTCTAAGAGAGCAGGTTATGTCTAAAGTTATTAAAGTGGAACATGTTGGCACAAAGGATTAGATAGCAGATGTATTTACTAAAAATTTATCTAAAATGCAATTTGAAAGTCTCGGGGATCAGTTGCGGTTTTACCCTCTGTAATTTCATTTCATTC
The DNA here is from genome assembly GCA_000966675.3 of Picea glauca. Classification (NCBI taxonomy): domain Eukaryota; kingdom Viridiplantae; phylum Streptophyta; class Pinopsida; order Pinales; family Pinaceae; genus Picea; species Picea glauca. Next base: position 43,280 of record JZKD02S1946070.1, on the reverse strand, counting down.
TCAAATATTGCACAATCTTCATTATAAAAATCCGACTGCAAAGGTTTATTGACTATTATTGATAGGGGGAACTGCTGTTGAAATGATACATCTTTGCAAGTGATTTTCTTTGCTTAGGGGGAGTATGGTTGATTCATTTTCCACAGATGTGAAAAGGGGGAGAAGATATTTAAAGTTTTCCATCAATGCCAAAGGGGAGTTTGTTGGCAGGGCTTGCAGTTTGCATAGGGCAATTTACACAGTAGGGTAGTTTGCGCAGTTTGCATAGGGAATTTTACATAGTAGGGTTGTTTGCACAGGGCTTGGTTTTGTCATTAATGTCAAACTTTAAAATTCCAAAGGGGGAGTTCGTTGGTAAATTTACATAGGCACCGTGGATCAATTTTCACAGGCACGGTGGTTCCTAATTTGGAGATCAGCATGTCTCTCGACATACTGAAACGCAAAATTGTTGGCATATTTATTACGGGAAGACAGAAGGCAGAGTGTTTGTTTGTCACTAATGGAAATCTCATCCCAACGATGATGAACAAGAGAAAGTGGAAATACCAATAGAACAACGATGATCGCATGGCAAGATCAGAAGCGTAAACTCTAGGAGTCAAGGAAGCAACTCACAACAAAAAATCGTGAAATGTGAAACCACGACTTAATCTCTATTTCGGAGTTTCAGATATCGGGATTTGGAGGTGTCAAGGACACTCACAAAAAGAATGATGAAATAGAGAAATGTGAAACCACGACTTAATCTCCATTTCGGAGTTTTGGATACTGAGAGTTGGAGGTGTCAAGGACACTCACGACAATAATGATGAAATCGAAAAATGCAAAAGATCAGAGCATGTCAAAGACTCCATTTCGGAGTTTTGCAGACCGGGAAATCAAATCTCAAAGGAAATTTAACCTTTGAAGTAGCGAGCCTTGAAATCCCAAAACAGAGACATCAACAAACCATGTCAGCAAACCACGTCAGCTAAGGACACGTGGCATAATCAGGCAATGACAAGTGTCAAGATAATTCAACATTTCAGGCACATGTAAGTCACGAATCAGAGTGACATGTGGAAGCTATTCAACACGTGTCAATCCACGTGTGACTTCAACAGGTTTACGTCACATCCGAACTTTTTATTTCGGGGTTTTACATAGTAAGCAGAAACTCCACCATCACGAAGTCTACAACTCCAAAATGTCGAAACGGACTATTGTGAGTCTTGAAAACCCGAAAGGAGAAACTCCAAAATCCTGTCAAATGTCCATCTTAGTGGGTTTTGTGAACCATCCGATCACTTCAGAGATTTTGTGATCATAAATTTTATAATGTTGCAATCACGATGACTCGAAGGGAAAAAAGTTGAAATCCTGTCAGCCGTTCAATTAAGAAAAGAAGGGATCAGATTATTAAGTTTTGTGGACCATTGATCTGGCTCCATTTTGCGGATTGCGACTTGCAGTGTCGAGACTCCTCACCACAATATTTTTGAAATGCTGAAACACCAAAATGGGAAATGGTGAAATCAACGCGAGACCCTATGCTTGTAATCCAATGGTGTTGGATACTTGGAAATCTGATCGAAGGGATACTGTTTCTCTTCACGATTAATTGTTTAGTTATGATTCAGTTAGCAGAACCGAATCATGGTTCTTGGACGGTTGGAATTTCAGTTGCTGAAGCGTTGTTCTAGGGTTTTGAGGGGTAACCAAAGGGGTTGTAGAAGATAAAAAGAAACACTCAGTGACTGTGTGGCATTGGTGCGTATGGTATTAATGGTACAACCATATCTCTAAGGTAAAATTCATTTGTGTAAATGAATATAAAACTGAAATAAAATCATACAGGGACAGTCAGAAGAAATGATGAAGATATAGCAGAGATCAATGGGAGAAGAATGGATTTTGATATGATTATATAAACAGAGAGGACTTGAATGATGAATCCTTTGCCAGAGAAGATAAAGAGTTGGTTTGAAGGTTCTTAGTGACAGAGAAGGATTCCAAGGTGGTAGGGAGGAGCAAGGGGAGACTGTAAAAGTCTCCTATACAAGTTGGTGCTTGTACATCTGGGAGTTGTAGCTTCCATTCAGTAGGTGTTGAAGAAATAGAGGTAGAAGCCTCATTTGGGTTATAGCTCAGATAAAATAAGAATGTAAAGAGGAGTTGGAGCTTGCCTTTCATTCATAAGAAGAATAGGTTTTTTCCCTTTTGGGTTTTCTCATGAAAAATCATTGTGTCACTATTTCATTTATGTGATTGTATATTTATTGGTTAAATGTATTACTGCAAGTTAAATGTTAAAGGCATGATTTATTGATTAATAAGTAATCTT
>JZKD02S1946070.1:2857-19681 GCA_000966675.3 Picea glauca | reverse complement strand
ACATGGGAATTGGTTCTTAGACCTTTGAATAAGAATGTCATAGGGGCTAAATGGGTTTTCAGAAATAAGATGGATGAAGCAGGTAAAATAACTAGAAACAAGGCTAGATTGGTTTTCAAAGAGTATGCACAAGTAGAAGGAATAGATTTTTGGAGAAACTTTTGCTCCTGTTGCAAGAATGGAATCCATTAGACTGATTCTAGCTTATGCCAGTTCTAAACACATTAAATTTTACCAAATGGATGTAAAGTCTGCATTTCTGAATGGTGATTTAGAGGAAGAAGTATATATGGAACAACTAGATGGTTTTCAGGTACAAGAAGTAGAACAATATTTTTACAGGTTGAAAAAGGCATTGTATGGCCTTAAGCAAGCACCAAGGGCTTGGTATTCCAGACTTGACAATTACTTGAGGCAGCAAGGATTCAGGAAAGGTAACACTGATAGTAATCTATATATTAAAGAAGAAAATGATAGCCTGATCATTGTTGAGATATATGTAGATGATATCATTTTTGGTAGTGATGATAATAGGCTCAGTAAGCAGTTTGCTAAAAGTATGCAGAAAGGGTTTGAGATGTCCATTCTAGGAGAAATGAAGTTTTTCTTAGGATTGCAAATTACTCAATCTGATAATGGTATTTCCATTTGTCAAACCATGTATATCAATGAAATGCTTATGAAATTTCAGATGGAAGATTCTAAACCAGTTGGCACTCCCATGGTTACTGGTTGTAAATTAAGTAAGTTTGACGATACTAAAGATGTTGATCAGTCAATATATAGATCTATGATTGGTAGTATTATTTATGCTATAGCTACAAGACCTGATATTATGCATGCAGTTTGTCAAGTTGGCAGGTTTCAGGCTTAACCAAAAACTTCTCATCTACTTGCGGTCAAACGAATTTTCATATATCTTAAGGGGACAACAGAGTATGGTTTACGGTATCCTACAGGTAATCAACTTGATTTATATGCTTTCACTGATGCTGATTGGGCTGGTTGTGTTGATGACAGGAAGAATACTAGTGGAGCAACATTTTTTCTTGGAGGATGTCTTGTAAGTTGGTCAAGTAAAAAACAATCAGCAATGTCTCTGTCTACTGCTGAAGAAGAATACATTGCAGCTGCAACTTGTTGCACTCAAGTTCTATGGATGAAATAGATGATGGAAGATATACATATTCATTATAATGAACCTATACGTATCTTCTGTGATAACACCAATGCAATTAGTATTTCTAAAAATCATGTTATGCATTCCAAAAAAAAACACATTCCCATTAAATTTCATTTTCTAAGAGAGTAGGTTATGTCTAAAGTTATTAAAGTGGAATATGTTGGCACAAGGATCAGATAGAAGATGTATTTACTAAACCTTTGTCTAAAATGCAATTTGAAAGTCTCAGGGATTAGTTGGGGGTTTACCCTCTATAATTTCATTTCATTATCAAATATTGTGCGGGCTTCATTATAAAAATTAGACTGCACAGGTTTATTGACTATTATTGATAGGGGGAGTTTCTGTTGAAATGATACATCTTTGCAAGTGATTTTCTTTGGTTAGGGGGAGTATGGTTGATTCCTTTTCCATAGATGTCAAAAGGGGGAGAAGAGATTTAAATTTTCCCATTAATGCCAAAGGGGGAGTTTGTTGGCAGGGCTTGAAGTTTTCACAGGGCATTTTACACAGTAGGGCAGTTTTCACAGGGAAGTTTACATAGTAGGGCAATTTGCACAGTTTGCATAGGGCTTGGTTTTTTCATTAATGTCAAACTTTAAAATGCCAAAGGGGGGATTTTTTTGGTTAGTTTGCATAGGCACCGTGGATCAATTTTAACATGCATGGTGGTTCCTAATTTGGAGATCAGCATGTCTCTCGACATACCGAAACATGAAATTGTTGGCATATTTATTACCGACAGACAGAAGGAAGAGTATTTGTTTGTCATTGATGGAAATCTCAACCCAATGATGATGAACAAGAGAAAGTGGCAAGACCAGCAGCACAACAATGATCGCATGGAAATATCAGAAGCATAAACTTTAGGTGTCAAGGAAGAAACTCACGATAGAAAATCGCGAAATGTGAAACCATGACTTAATCTCCATTTTGGAGTTTCGGATACTGGTAGTTGGAGGTGTCAAGGACACTCATGATAAGAATGATGAAATCGTGAAATGAAAAACCACGACTTAATCTCCATTTCATAGTTTCGAATACCGAGAGTTGGAGGTGTCAAGGACACTCATGGCAAGAATGATGAAATTGCAAAATGCGAAATATCAGAGCATGTCAAAGACTCCATTTTGGAGTTTCGTAGACCAGAAAATCAAATATCAAAGGAACTTTAACCTTTGAAGTAGCGAACCTTGAAATCCTGAAACAGACTCATCAACAAACCATGTCAACAAACCACGTCAGCTAAGGACACGTGGCATAATCAGGCAATGACAAGTGTCAAGATGATTCAATATTTCAGACACATTTAAGTTATGAATCAGAGTGACACCTGGCAGCTATTCGACATGTGTCAATCCGCGTGTGACGTCAACAGGTTTACATCACATCGAAACTTTTTATTTTGAGGCTTTACATAGGAAGCAAAAACTCCACCATCACGAATTCGCGAACTCTGAAATGTCGAAAGGGACTATTGTGAGTCTCGAAAACCCGAAAGGAAAAACTCTGAAATCCTGTCAAACGTCCATCTCAATGGGTTATGTGAACCGTCCGATCACTTCAGAGATTTTGTGATCATGAATTTTATAATGTTGGAGTCAATATGACTCGAAGGGAAAAACGTCGAAATCCTATCATCCATTCGATTAAGAAAAGAGGGGATCATATTATGAAGTTTTGTGGACGGTTGATTTGGCTCTATTTCGAGGATTGGGACTTTGAGTGTCGAGACTCCTCACCACAGGAATGTCGAAATACTGAAATGCGAAATGGCGAAATCAACGCGAGACCCTGTGCTTGTAATCCAATGGTGTTGGATACTTGTAAATCTGATCGAAGGGCTATTATTTCTCTTCACGATTAATTGTTCAGTTACGATTCAGTTAGCAGAGCCAAATCATGGTTCTTGGACGGTTGGCATTTCAGTTGCTGAAGCATTGTTCTAGGGATTTGAGAGGTAACCAAAGGGGTTGTAGAAGATAAAAAGAAACACGCAGTGACTGTGTGGTGTTGGTGCATATGGAAGTAATGGTACAGCCATAGCTCTAAGATAAAATTCATTTATGTAAATGAATATAAAAATGAAATAAAATCATACAGGGATAGTGAGAAGAAATGATGAAGATATAGCAGAGATCAAGGGGAGAAGAATGGATTTTGATATGATTATATAAACAGAGAGGACTTGAATGATGAATCCTTTTCCAGAGAATATAAAAAGTTGGTTTACAGGTTCTTAGTGACAGAGAAGGATTCCAGGGTGGTAGGGAGGAGCAAGGGGAGACTGTAAAAGTCTCTTGTACAAGTTGGTGCTTGTACATCTGAGAGTTGTAGTTTCCATTCAGTAGGTGATCAAGAAATAGAGGTAGCAGTCTCATCTGGGTTGTAGCTCATATAAAATAAGAATGTAAAGAGGAGTTGGAGCTTGCCTTTCATTCATAATAAGAAGAGGTTTTTTACCTTTTGGGTTTCCTCATGAAAAATCACTGTGCCACTGTTTCATTTATGTGATTGTATATTTATTGGTTAAATGTATTACTGCAAGTTAAATATTAAAGGCATATTTATTGATTAATAAGTAATCTTCTTGTAAAATGAAAGAAATTTTATACAACTGATTCACGCCCCCCCCCTCTTAGTTGACTTATCCTGTACAACACATGTTTTGTTTTCCCTTCATCCCCTCCTCTATATCTTTTTTGTCCTTGCTCAACATTTCCTTCTTGAAACATTTGAACTTATATATACCCTTGACTGTGTAATGGCCATGCTACACTTGCTCAACAATTGAGATTTGATGAATTGATCGATGAAATTGGTTGAGTATTAATTTTTTATTGGCTTGCTTGGTTTATATTTTCACTGAAATCCTGCAATTTTTTTATTTTTCCTTTAATGCATGACATCATAATCATCATGGAGATATATGTTGACTAGGTTCTATTTCTAAAAGAAAACCCTAAAATATTTCAATTGTTCAGTTCCACGCAAGTTACATTATCTATGTTATGGTCCTAGCCTAACCTCCCTAATGTGGGTACTTAGTGGTTAGTAAATCACTATATGAGGCCATGTTCTTTGAATAAGGCCCATTAGATAGCTAGTAGGAAATTTATTAATGTTAAAATGTTCTTTTTATTAAATAAAACCCATTAGGTGCTTAGTACCCATTAATGATGGGAGCACAAGTAGTTAAGGTTTTTTTTTTTAAGAAGCCATTTATGGAGCTAGAAGACTATTAAATGTCTAATGAAGTGTTATTGTATTTGGAGCTCTACTCATATGAGGCTTCCTCCTCAAAGAGGCTTCTGAACATTGTTCACTCTTTTGGAGAAATTTAATACAAGGGATGTCTTCTCCATGTTTAATGTTATTTTCTTTTGTATTTTTTTTTTTTTGCATTTACTTTCATTGAATATTGTTTATGATATACTATTTTTGTTGGTTAAGTACATTGCAAGTGTTATTAGATCTCTTTCATGAGCTAATGTGTGCCTAAATTTTAGAAAAAAAATATTATTGGATGGAGACATGTTGTAGAATCCTTAAATAACATAAATATTTGTCTTTGAATGGGAAAATCTATGGTTGGGGAACAATATGCACAAGAAATAGAAGTAGTATCACTTTGTTGGACACCTTTGTGACCCTTGCTAGCCTCCTTTGAGTTGTACCACTTCAAACAACATTGATATACAAAATTTTCTTTCAAATACCATCAAGTATATTGAACCCCCCATGTGCACTTGAAAATAGTCTTACTTAAACCTTTTGACCATCTTGATTCTAACACCGAGAATATTGCTCAAGGATATTACTCTCTAGTACTTGGTAAACAGGTATTATGACTAAGAGTGCAATCTATCCACCTTAGTTAGTGCTCTTAGATATTTGGGCCATGTACTACCATTGGAAATATACGTGTATATCAAAGAGACATAGCACTTGACACTCCTTTATACTTAGGACCTTGCAAACCCTATCCTCTATAGGAAATGCTACAAAATTCATACATAAAGAAAAATTATTAATTTCTTTGATAATATATTGATCTATAGAAAAACCAGAGAAGCACATGTGATGGATGTTTATAAATCCCTCCAAGGCCACCAACTGTTCCTTAATCATTCTAAATGTGATTTTGGTTCTTGAAAGATCAAATACTTGGGTCACATTGTTAATGAGAATGGGGTGCAAGTGCATCAAAAGAAAATTAATTCCATGAAGGATTGGCCATGCCCCAAGAACCTTGCAATTTTTTTTTCTCTTATGACTTATGGGCTACTGCAGGAAATTTGTCAAGAATTATGGGTGAATTGTTGCACCCTTAACTACCCTACCTGAAAAGAATTATTTTATTTGAAATGAGGTTGACAACCAAGATTTATAAGCCTTAAATAAGTCATGTGTACTATGCATGTAGTAATACGTAATTCTACTAATTTTTTTTATCTTGGAATGTGATTCTTTAGAAAAAGGCCTTAGAGTCATACTAATGCAATAAGGGCACCCCTTGGCTTTCAATAGTAAACAATTGCAAGACAAAAATGTAGGTAAGTCGACCTATGAGAAAGAGATTATGACCATCCTCCATGACATTGATAGTTGGAAACCATATCTCACTACAAAGCATTTCCAAATAAAAACAAATAAAAATAGATTAAAATACTTTCTAGATCAAAGGTTTCCATTACCACAAAAATGCAAGTAGGTAAGTAAGATGCTCGGGTATTTTTATAACACAAGTTGTAGGTTGGGAAAATCCTGACCCAACCACAAAATTAAGTGCTAAAACTAGGGAATCCTACACCCAATGTCACCTCGATGTAGGTCCCACACTTTAAGGGTAACTAGGTCCCTCTAGGGATACGATCTCGATGACTCGAGGGGAAATGAGATGTAGATTAATGGATATCAATGTGAAACCCCCATAAGTGAATTCTAAGGGGACTTAGATGTGGAAATAGCTTCTTTGTAAGTCAAGTGATTGTTTCCCCAATTGTGTAATACTTCTTTGGATGATTGTACCTGCCCGAGACACAAGAAAATCCAACTTGCAATGATATATGCTAGTATGGATCAACAAGTTAATCTCATTGTCCCTAATTTGCAGCAGTGGATGACAGTTTATATAATCAAATAAAGCATCTAAATCAACATATAAATATCTAAACTAGTTAAGCAAATCAACATTAAGATTAGAAATAAATATGGGCTGAAAAATGGAACTTAAGAGGAAAGAGAAGATGATTGTTATAAACATGTATTTTTTGCAGAAAATTGCATCCTTATGTCTGTCTCTTTCATCCAATTTTATCAACAAATTACACCATCAAAAGATTCCAATAATTAACCCAAAATATGCACCCTAGTTAGTAGAGTTAGTGTGCAACATTTAGGAGGTAGTCTAGGGTTAGTTTAAGAGTTAAGAGAGAGTTAGTAGATAGGGTTATGAAACCCTAATGGTTGTATGTTAAAGTTTGTAATGACAATTAAAGTATTGGGAGAGATGGGATTCCCTAGTATGGGAAGAGTCCTCTCAATTTGGAAAAGCAACTTCAAGCAAACATATTTCAACAGAGAAAATTTTATGTTTTCCAAAAATGATTTTATATCTCGAATGAAAATAAATAAATAAATGATGCCTTTTAATATTAGGTTAATGGAGTCAAGTAAATGAACTAGAGATGCTACTTCATTTGTGGTGTAAATACTCTTACTTCCCAAGGCAAGTATCTCTAGTTAGGGTTTGAAAATGAGGGGTGTAAGTCCTCTTACTCCCTCAAACAAAACCTTGCAATATAAATGAACTTCAAGTAATAAATGATGAACACTAGAGTGGGGGTGTAAATGATCTTACTTCCCACTTAGCTCCTAGAAAAATAATCCTTGACTTGAAAAAATGATAGCATAAAAGTAAAAGAACATACCAAAATCAAGAAATATGCTAAGACAATCCACCATAAAAGCTATAAACCATTCATCCAAGGCTAGCGCCTCACTCCTCCATCAACCATTCATCAAGATAGCCATAAACAAGTGCACAAGAGACAGAATGATCCAAATGGATCCAAAAGGGACAAAATTCAAAGTTCTTATATTTGGATGAAACCAACACCATTGCGCAGTGTTCTCCACACAGATTCCAGCGGTATATTTGGTTTCAAAAATGGACTCTATATGGTGAAGTTATCGCGATCTGAAGTTTAGATCAAACAAGAAAAAAGTCAAAGGTAAAAATCAACTGGTCAAAGGCCATATAGCTGACATGGAAGATGAAGTTAGAAGTACATAATGGTGTTTTCAAAATGACACGTGGTAGCACTAAGACATGCCACGTGGTAGGTGAATTTGTCATTTTCAGGGTCTAGTTGGACCAGTAAAAGGTTGACATGTGGCACTGTAGGAAGCTGAAGTAGAAATATGTATGATGATGTGGCACCAGTGGAAGCTCAACACCTGGCAGTATGGAAGTTGACTGAGTAGTTGAGGTGGCAGTATGGCAAGGTGACATGTGGTTGATGTGTTGCTGACTGGATCGATGACTGTATGTTGACTGGACGATACGGTGGAAAATCACAGAGTGACATGTGACCCAATCACAGGGTACCACATGGCACCCCGGATAAGGCCAATAAGGGTCGGGTCAAAAAATTTGTTGAGCATCCGATGGATTCGAATCCCCGACCTTCTGGCTTGGCAATGACTTCATAACCATGTGCTAGCCACTTGTGCACGTGTGTTACTTGTTAAGAGTAATGGCACACATTAGTGTTAAGTTGAGTTTGAACGATATTTGGGGGATAAGCGCTTGGTCGAAAGGTCTATCCTGTCGACCAAGGTGCTAGACCAGAGGCCAAGGATTAAGCATTACCTATTCAAGCATGGACACATGACACACACATGACCTAGAGCACGGAGTAATGGAGGCGTGGTGTTGTTTGAGGCATGGCATATTGCCACATGGGTGCCCGTATGAGAAGGACTTAGTTGAATATGGGGTGCGCCCAATATTAGACAAAATTTGGGTTTTTAACATTAGAAAAGGGATTTGTTTTTTTAATTTTAGACCTTTTTTAGCCCTTTTGGACATATCTTGGTGGATATTGGTCCAAATTGAGTGCCACAAGAGGTGGGTTGTTAGGATTTGAGCCCTCTACCTCATGGATATATAAACAAAGCCTTTGTGGAATTTTAAGCAAGCATCTTGGATAAAATTGAAGAACAATTTGTGAAGGCCAAGTTGTCTTATGCAGTGAAGCCAAAAGATTAGCTGAGCTTTGGAGGCCATTTTTTGGGATTTCTACTCCACATTTTTCAGTGTCGTCTATTGCATCAGGTTCCTGAGATAGAGAAGAATACAACTGAGTTAGGCAGAGACCTAAATGATGTAATTTTGATGCATATTATTAAGCATTGAATTTTAATAAAGAATCCTCCCCCACTGAAGACAAAGGCCCGAAAACGTAGGCAAATTGTGCCAAAATTTGTTATCAACTTCTAGTGCTCTATTCTATTGATAGTTTTCTTCTTTTTGTTGGCTACAATTATCTCTTTGAATATTTGATTCTTCATTCTTTAATTTTTTTTTACCTCTCATTTAATTCACATGCATTGTTGGAAAATATCTTGTTAAATCAAAGTCAAGGCGTAAATTACTAAGAATCGATTTCAAATCAAGTGGTGTCAGAGAAGATTGACTATATTGCAGCAATTGTGAATAAGCATAGGGAAAATATTGATGGGAGATAGAATCCGGGAACTCGAGGATATCAATCAACAGATTCGGCAAGAAAATGCCAAGCTGAGAAGATTGGTACAAATCCTCGAAGAAAGCATGGAAAGTCTATGAACATTGGTGTTAGCAACATAAGAAATACCAATTGGAAGAAGTCCTTTTGTTAGGAGTCTGACACCTGTCAAGGATGATGAAATTTACCCATTCCATGGGAAATCAGATGAGGACAAGTCATATACTCCCGCTACTCCAGTTGAGGAGCAGTCAGTAGGAGAGACATTGGGCATATTTTCTTTGCCAGTGGAAAGTACTCAATATACTCCAGCTTCTTCTGTAGATAATGAGGAACTGGACTTAATCCATCAGGATATTCCCATATTTTAAAGGCATACCAAAGGAATTGGTATTAAGATGCTATCCAAGTTTGGCTACATTAAAGGACAAGGTCTTGGAAAGCGTGGCCAAGAAAGAGATAATCCTATCAATGTGAGAGAATGACCAGTCCATGAAGGATTGGGATATGCAGAAGAGTTTATTGATGGCAACAATCTAGTGGTTTGTTGTACACATTGTGAGAAGTTCAGACACGATGTTTACCATTGTTGGGATTGACATCCATAACTAAAGCTAGCATGGACTCGAACTAGTGAAGGAAAGAAAGAATCTCAAGCCATAAGTGATGCAAACAGTGAGTCGTAGAAGAAAGGTAAAATGGTTGAAAGATATAAATCTCCTTCACCTACCTTTAATGAAAAACATGCTAGGATCATGGAATTTATAAAAAGAATAATTCAATGTACATATTGTGACAGTCATAGTCATTGTGTTGCAGTATGCTGGAAGCAAAAGGTATAAAGAAAGAATATCATGGATACAATGAGTATTCCAAGATAGGATGATGCAACACTACAAGTAAAGAAGAATCCATGTGCGAATTTAGCACAACCAAGACAAGAGTTGGGGAAATCCAACAGGGATTCAACTCAGTCCAGGAAAGGATTCATTAAATTCGTCCTAGAAGGAAATTATTGCTCACATTGTCAAAGGAATGGACATTGTGAAGATAGCTATTGGAAGTTGCATCTAGAGTTGAGATGCTCCAAAAATCCTCAAGTGCTAGAGGAGAAGAAGAATGTTGTAGAAGAGTAGAATAATGACTGTGAAGCTCCATCGGTAGGAGATGGGTCATCTGTTTGGAACTAGGGAAATTTTATGCCATATATGTAAATGTTTCATTGAGTCAATGTCTAGTCTACTTGATGTAATAAAAGTGATTTTATATATCAAATCACTTACTAAGTCTAGTTATTGTTTTGTTGAGTCTAGACTATTGTTTATTTTAGTCGGCTGGTGTAATGATGTAGTCAATTGATGTAATAAAATTTTGGAGGACCAAAAGGTTTGAGAGGGGAGGTGTTATCCCAATGGATCCAAAAAGGAAAAAAAAATGAAGTTATCATATTTGGATAAAAACAACACCATTGCGTAGTGCTCATTGCATTGATTCCAATGATATATTTGGTTTCGAAAATGGACTCTGTATGGAAAAGTTATTATGATATGAAGTTCAGGTCAAACATGAAAAAATTCAACTGGTCAAGGGCCGTACAATTGACGTGGAAGATGATGTCAGTAGTATGTCATGTTGACATCATCATGACACATGGAAGCACCAGGACATGCCATGTGGTAGGTGAATTTGGCATTTTCAGGGTCGAGTTGGACTAGCAAAAATTTGACACATGGCACTATACAGAAGTTGACGTGGAAATTCATATGATGACATGGCACTAGTGGAAGCTCAACACATCGTAGTATGAAGGATGACGAGAAGATGAGGCGGTAGTACGATGAGGTAACATGTGGCTGATGTGTTGTTAACTGGATCAATGACTATATGTTGACTAGACGGTACAGTGGAAAATCACAGAGTGACACATGGTCCAATCATAGGGCGCCATGTGACACCTCGAATAAGGACAATAAGGGTCAGGTCAAAAAAATTGTTGATCCTTCGATGTATTCGAACCTCCAACCTCTGAGCTTGGCAACGACTTCATAACCATGCACTAACCACTTGGGCACGTGTGTTACTTGTTAAGAGTAATGGCACATATTAGTTTTAATTTGAGTTTGCGTGGGATTTGGGGGATAAGCACTCGATCAACAGGGCTATCCCTCCGACCCAGGTGTTGGACCAGGGGCCAAGGATCAAGCCTTACCTATTTGAGCGTGGACACATGCCACACACATGACCTGGGGTGCAGATGAATGGGTGCGTGGTATTGTTGGATGTATGGTGCATGTCCACATGGGTTCCCATATGACTAGGACCCAATTGAATAGGGGTCACGCCCAATATTATCCAATATGTGGGTTTTTAACATTAGAAAAGGCATTTTATTTTTTTTTAGGCCTTTTTTATCCTTTTTGGCCATATCTTGGTGGATATTGGTCCAAATTGAGTGCCACGAGAGGTGGTTTGTTGGTATTTGAGCCATATACCTCATGGATATATAAATAAATACTTTGTGTAATTTTAAGCAAGAAGCTTGGAGAAAATTGAAGAATAATTTGTGAAGGCCAAGTTGTCTTATGCAGTGAAGCTAAAAGAGTAGATGAGATTTGGAGGCAATCTTCAGGAGTTCTACTCCACCTTTTTCAGTGTCGTCTGTTGCATCAAGTCAGAGATGTAAATTATGTAATTTTGATGTATATTCTTAAGCATTGAATTTTAATAAAGAAGCCTCCCCCACCAAAGACAAAGGCCCAGAGATGTAGGAAAATTGTGACGAACTCTGTTATCAAATTATGGTGTTCTATTCTATTGATGGTTTGCTTCTTTTTGTTGGTTGTAATTATCTCTTTGAATATTTGATTCTTCATTCTTCAAGTTTTTTTTACCACTCATATAATTCACACGCATTGTCAAAAAAGATCTTGTTAAATCAAAGTCAAGGTGTAAATTACTAAGAATTGATTTTAGATCACAAAAGAAGCCAAGTGTAGCGAAAATTTCAGTCCAAGTCTTCTCACAAGAGGGAGAGTTATGTCCAAATGAGATATTATGGTATATTATTTATATGCAATGTCACCAAGGTGACTTGTCCACATATTAGGGGGTAAACCACAAGATTAGGGGTCAACAACCCTAATCTTTCCCCCTTTAACAAAGTAATATTAAACAATTCATTTAAAATTTCACTTTTGCACAAATGAAACCCTAATTGTACACGGATGTCACCCCTTTAAGGGACGTTTTACTACTTGGGACAATTTTTTGGTGTTGGAGAAGATATGGTAGGACTCTGAAGGCCACATGTTAGGAATCTCTACAATATCCTCATGGAAAAGGCCTCATCCTTCTCAAAATGTCCATGTGTCAATGACTGGAAACACCACCACCAAACCCTAGCCCCCAAGTATGACATCAAGATAAAAACGAAGACATTTTTCCCCTCCTGGGAAAATCATACATCATCTTCTAGGTCTTCAATTCTTCATCTCCATGATTCGGCATGTGGACCCTTGGAAACCAACTTGTGGACTTGCGTCCCCATGGAATCCCAAGATAAGCTTATTCTCCCAAAACTATCCACCAACCAGGTCCTTCAAAGACAAATGAGCATTCCATCCAAGGATCTCAAGTCATAACATCATGATAAGTGAACCAACTCAATAAATGAGCCACCTAAGAATGTGCATCAAAGATCATTGTATCAAACAATTAATTACTCAAAGACACTATACAACTTCTCAATATTGAATATGGGAGGGTTGGTGAGGTTTCCTATTGGGTATATATTTCCCTGGGTCAAGGGGAGTTTCCAAGATATCCCTCTCTAATCCATGTAAAGTGGGTGAAGTGGTTGGGTTCAAGCCTCAATGGTCATAGGGATCATGACATATAAGGGTTCGTAGTCTCTCATTCATGGATTCCTTTATAGAGGTTGTGTGGTACCTTCATCCACAATGCACTTTTTCCAATCCCATTATTTTCCTTTATTTTATTCCTTCATAATTCTAAGGAAAGGTTGAAGGTCACTTCCCTGGCATGGTGACCAGATAATGGCAATGTCACCCACAAATACCTAGTGGAAATGATAAGGTTTCCTTGTGATGAGACCCCCTTTATCTCAGCCATGCAATTGAGAGCCATTACCCTGGTTTGGTAACCAGGTGATGGAAATTCCAGATCACTAGATTTTCATTGATGTGATAGGTTGGCTTGTGATGAGACCTGCCATCCTTAAACTAACCTTTTAATCATTATTTAGTATATTGTGGGTCTCCTTTACTCAAATATAAGCATTTCACTACTTTCTTGGATGATCCCTGGGTGAAGCATATGGAAGGTTCATACAAGGATTTTATATTTTACCCAACATCAATCCCTCCGGGCCTTCAACCCCTTCTTCCCATAAAATGAGGGAAAACCCCTTCTTGGGTCAGTACACCCTAAAATCCCAAGAGATAAGGAAATAGAGGGGAATAATGATGGAAAGTTGTAAGTATGGTCCAGAATGGTATGTTGGCTCTTTAAGGGAGCTTCTTGTAGCAAACCCATCCCCAAGGAAGACCACTAACTAGGGAATAATTCCAAACACCAAGGTGAAGCAAGGAAAGGGGCATAATGCCCAAGCATATATCATGAAATCTATAGAAATCTAAGATACAAGATACACATTTGGCTTAGATATTGAAATGATCCTCACCATAATACTAACTTGTACCTCATGGAGCAAGGCCCAGTGCCTTCTGGAAGTTAGCTGATGAGGTGGATGCCATTTGGAAATCTATGACCATCTGTGGTGGTGAGAGGGGTTTCCAACTGTGAAAAAGGGTATCGTTGGCCATGTAGTCTTCTCGGCACTCCATATATACAACCTCGGGGCCTAGAGACATAATCTCCTTAATTATCCACAAAATGTGGATACCAGGTATGATTATGAGATCATCTATAAGAAAGAAAAGAGAGTGTGGTGGTGGATGCATTGACTAAGAAATATGAGGAGGAAGCTTGTCTAATGGCCTCGTGTCATACCCTTCTTATGCATTTAATATATATGAAGTTGTATACTAATTTCTATTATCTAATTTGTAATTTTTGCAGGTAAAAGAAATTATGAAATATGCAAAATTTCCTATTCATGTTTAGTAATAGCATAATGTACTTATCATTTGCATCTATAATTTGAAATTTATTTAACATTTTAATCTACAATTTATTTAATGAAATTATGATTTCAACACTTTAATTCAAATAGTTTAATCAATAAAATCAATCAATGTAACCAACTAAGAAGTAGGAAAATACCTACAAAATTGTTCGATTTAGATGCCTAGATTTAGTAGTCCAACTCCTTACACCTTTAACATGATTTCCAAACTATATTTTTAACCTCCCAACTAGATAGGAATAGTCTCTTCAACTCCCTATCTCTTGGTAATGTTGGGGTTTCCTATCCCTATGTGCCCAAATATCTAAGAACAACACCCAACCCACCATCAATATCTCAACAACTAAATAATTAGTCTCTCACAACACTCATAGATCTCAGAAGTATGAATTTTCCAAATTTTTAATAATTCCAATGGTTCTCCTTCTCTTTCAACCAAAATTTCCCCCCAAATTATTCAAATGTGTGTTGATCCTTTTTCATGTCTCAATATTTTATTTTATTTTAAAATTATTCCATGTGAAAGATTCCTCATGTCATCCCAATCCATAATCCTCTTCATCTCACAAAAGTTCTATATCTCTGCAATACTTCATGGAAAAATTATACGCTTCCAACACTTAGTCATTTTTTTTATTTGTGATATGCAGAGAAGCATTGCATTAAGTTCATTTTAATCACTCTACATCAAGCCTATTTCTTTGAATTCCACATATCTATTCATTTTACTTTTCTATCATGAGATAAAACTTAGTTTATTGATAACTAAAAAAGGAAATATTGGGAGAGATGAAATCTATAAGAAAAAAATGAGTTGTTTTGTGAACATATTGTCAATTCCCTCACTCACTAGAAATAAACATTTTCATTGGTTGACAAATTATCAGTGGTATTCCAACCTCTCTCATGAGTAGAAACTCGCTAAAAATATTTGGACAACTGGTATAAACAAGGTTGGTTGCATGTCTGGAGCGTTTGATTTCAAAGAATTAGTTTAATGGTGTGTAAGAACATTTGACCTGCAACACATAATGATTCAATTTGTTGCCGAAGAGAGGAATCCCATTCTATTAAATCCAAATGTATTCATGAAATTGTTACAAATCCCCACTCCAAATAAAAATCTCAGGCTTGTGGATGCTAACTCTTTTCTAGATGTGCAAGGTGGATGAATGAACTTGTTGAAGGACTTCCTAGAACCATATTCTATAATTCTAGTTGATACTACTCACATTGACATATGCCTTCTATCTGAGCCATACAGACATTTTTCTTGGCTTTTCTCAGGATTGGTGGGACAAGATTCTACATCCTACATTCTGAGGTACATTATATATGTTCTACACTTCTTTGTTCAAATGAAAGTAGTATTTGACTAGGATGAAATCATCTCGAATGAAATTTCTTATAATATTTCAAATTATATGAAGACAAATATTTTTTTCTTAAGCTCATATTTTGTATTTTCTATGGTGTATTGTAATGTATTTGAAGGATTACCCCCAAGGGGTAGTGTTGATATTGAAAATGACCCTATCCAATTTTGATACAATGTGTTATGGAGACATAAGGAACCATTTCAATTCTTCCAAGTACAATAAAAAATTGATAAGGAATATAGATACATTCCACTCGGAAAATTGTCGATGAGACTTACACCAAAAGATTTAAATTTAATCAAAGGAAAATGGATTTATGTATATGAGTAAGAACCTATGTACATCAATTCTTATGGATTTTAAATAAATCATTTCCTTATTCCCAATTTTGTGTGTGATAAATATTTTGTTGTTGAATTATGCAGACAGTATAAGTCATGGTTTTCTTTCTTTTAAAAGAAAAGGAAGCAAGAGTTTATTTCCTTTCCTTTCCTCATTTATGACATTTCAATTAGGGGCCCAACTCATTTGGACAAAATGAAAAATTATTGAATTCATAGGTGAAGACTTCAAAGGATTTGACCCTAAAGGAACTTTGTTTTCCCATTTATGTGTTAGAATATAAGAGATGTGCTCATTTTCACCACATACAATATAACAATATTGTCACCCAACCATAGGCACAAAGGCCACCCCCTAACACCTTTAACCTTGATAGGAAGAATAATTCCAAAAGTAGACCAATAGTCAACCAAGGTAGCATACCTCTCTCCAAGGTTAGTGTACCAATAAGAAATATCCAAAGACCAAACATAAATTCCAAACCATAACCCAAGACTAAGTCACTATTGCAATTGTTGCAGTTCTCCACCAATCATGCACACCTCTATTCCTTATGCAGTCATGAGTGAGTGAGACCAAATGAGCTCTAGCGCCCTCTATTTATACTACTCCAAATCACCTTATCAGGCCCACTTATCTTCCTGGAGGCTAATAACTCAATATTAATTAATCTCTTAAGCCAACTTGTCTTCTAGGGTTATTATCCAACGTTTTAGGGTTTCTCTTTCTTCCCGGAATATTCTAGTCTCATCAAGGTTACATGTAGAGGTTAATACCTCCCCTAGCTATCATAATATCAACACTCCCTCCTAGCTAGGGAGGTATTAAAGGAAATGGTATTTGTAACATACCGCTCTACTGAGCCCACTTTTATTGACATATTCTTTGAGGACACTTGTGTGCAAGTGATCCGATTATGGTATATTATGATTTTGTTTCGATTATGGGTTATATATTATGATGATGATGTGTTGTGACTTATTGTTATTTTGATATATA
>JZKD02S1946059.1:18479-46554 GCA_000966675.3 Picea glauca | reverse complement strand
CTTTGGACTGAGGTTTTTAGAAGCAATTGTGTCTAGAGGACTAATTTCAGACCTTAGAATGTTTCTAAGTGTCAACGGATTACTTGACCATGTTACAAAGTTCAGGAGGGAGAACACTCAGTCATGGGGCAGAAGTCATTGAGGAGTGAATCGGGCGGTTAGAATTCTCCATGGAGAGCTCACGAAATCGCGAGGACTATAGGATCCAGTGGAGCTGTAAGGTGGTTAGGAGTTGGACGAACTCACCACCCTAATATCAAGAATCAACATGAACCGTTGATCATGGTCAATATGAGTCATTGATCTCATTTCAACCCACGTCGTTGGAGCATTTCACAAATTTGGGGTTCGTGAGTTTTGAGGGAAAACCAAATTCTTAGTTTCACGAAGTTCCAAGTTGCGAGGAGCAGGGAAGGAGAGCCAGACTGTTGGATCCAATCCACGGGAGAACCGTTGGATCAGAACCTTCGTGGGGTATCACGTATCGGGGGTTCAGGGGTTGAAAGAATTTATTTTCGATGGTGAAGACGCGAAGCACCAAGCGTCGAGGGATCGTACAAACACATAGCACATCCTTTAGGTGGGGGACGCATGGTTGACAGGTGGACCTTCTTAAGGACACCATGTGTCACTACCTTGGTGGGCATCAGCTGTGCTTGGGCCTGGAGGGTAAGGAAATCAAATTTTTGGAAGTTGGGGGTTGGAGAGGGAAGTGAGTATGAGAGCCTTGATGACCGAAACCCTAAAACCCGAAGTACCAAAGTCTCGAAATCTTCAAAGATGAAAGAACCATAGCAGATTTTAACCATGGATGTTGGGTAAACGTGGATAGTCGATCCACCTGATTTACGTGAATTCGGTAAATCAAAACTCTGAGGGATATATGCGTGTGCCTTAAACTATTTGAAGGTCGAAAGCCTAAGTAGAACCTAGTAGTCTAGAATTTGGTCATGACCTTTGGTTACGAGGGTAGGGAGAAAGAGGGATCTATCACCCAAAAATTACAGAGCCAAGCAGAACTCGAAAAAATTGTGAAGTCGAAGCATTTTCTTATTCGTGTTGGTTTAGGAATGTTGTAGTTTTATTAAGGCTTTTAGGCCTGACAAACTTTGGTTGACTGCACGTTGTGTGTGCAGAGTTCAACGAGTGTCAGGATAGTCGTGAATCGACATCAAGTATAGAAATGGAAGAGGTGTTGATTTCCTCCAATTCAGAGAATGAAAGAGAAGGAAGGCATGTCTACTTGGGAGTTGAAGGATTGAACTCCAATGGGCACGGAAGAGAATTGGATAAGGAAGGGCATGTGATGAAAATCATTGAAATATTGTAGAAAGATGCCCAGGCTCGTTGAGCCGATAGTCGAAAGCTCATGAGGGTGAATTCAACTCAAGGATGTTGAAGAGCCTGGAAAGAATAGAAAAGAAATTGGAAAAGGAGAGTGAAAAAAGAAAAATAGGGAGTCGCAAGACCCCTGAGAGAAAAAGAAGATCGAGGAGTGTCAGCAGACATCATCATCGCTCCCCAAAGCATTCCAGTAGGGAAGCACACAATAGCTCAAGCCCATCTCCTACCAAAAATCACCGAAGATCTGGGATGTATGAATTGAAAGGGGAAATGAACAAGATCAAGCCTCCAACGTTCGATGGAGAACATAAGAAGGAGGAAGATGCCGAAACATGGTTGCTTGGCATGAGGAAATATTTCCAACTACAGAATTATTCCTCTCAAGCAAAAGGAATAATTTTGATGTATCAACTAAAAGGAAAAGCATCCATGTGGTGGGATCAGCTTGTGCAGGTGCAGCATGTTAGAGAGAAAGATATCACATGGAAGGAATTCAAGAGGTATTTAAAGAAGAAATACCTGACTAAAAGATACTATGATAGAAAGATGAAGGAGTTCTTCGAATTCAAGCTGGGCAACATGACCATTGATGAATATGAATGAAGGTTTTTGGAGTTACTGAAGTATGTTCCATTCATCAAAGATGAGGCTGACAAGATTAAGAGGTATCTGAGTGGACTACCACCTCCCATTGGTGACAAGATTCAGTATGATGATCCTAAGACTATGGAAGAAACAATAAGAAGAGAAAAATGCTTATATGAAGAACAAAGAGAAAAGCCTACCTTTCAAAAGGCTTGGGATGACCAGAAGAAGTTTAAGAAAGAACAGAGGCAGAAGGGAAATAAACCTCCCTTTTTCATAAATAGTCCTCAAGGACATCCATCATTTAGAGAGCCGAGAATGGTTGAAGTGGGAGAAAAAAGGCTGAGACAAACACCCATTTAGTGTTGGGGCTGTAAATATAACCACAAGTACAGATATTGTCCCCATAAAAATGGAAAAGAAAGAGTTGTCCATAATGTTCAACAAGTTGAAACAGTGGAGGACATGGGCAGTAGAATGCTAGGGATCTATGCATCCCTGGATAACAAGCAAGCTGAATTTCAGGCGCACATGATTCAAGTGGAAGGTATGATTAAAAACCAACCATTTATTATTTTAATTGATTCAGGGGCTATCCATAGTTATATAGACCCTAGAGTGGTCGAAAGTTTGAATTTATCAAGAAGCAAACATGAAAAGTCTTGGTTAGTGGAGTTGGATATAAGAACCGAGAGGAAAGTCACTGAGTTGGTTAAGTCATGTCCGATGGACATGAAGGGATTGAGCACGAAGGCTAAATTGAATGTTTTGTCATTAGGCTCTTATGACTATTTAATTGGGATGGACTGGTTGGACCAGCACCATGCCCTCCTGGACTGTCGTAACAAGGAATTTACATGCTTGGATGAGGAGGGGAATTGGAAAACAGTCCAAGGAATTCCCAGAGCTGTGGTTGTTAGAGAAATCTCAGCAATGCAACTGAAGAAGTGCTATAGAAAAGGATGTCAATTATTTGTAGCCCATGTGGGGGAAACACCTAAGGATAAGGTGTCAAGTATTGAGGATCATGAGGTAGTCAAAGAGTTTGAAGATGTATTCTAGGAAGTACCTGGACTACCTCCGAAGAGAGATATCGATTTCTCTATAAATTTGATTCCTGGACCAACTCCGGTGTCGAAAGTTCCTTATAGAATGAGTATGCTAGAGCTAAAAGAGTTGCAATTGTAGCTTGAAGAGCTTCTAAATATGGGGTACATTCACCCAAGCATGTCACCTTGGGCTGCCCCGGTCCTGTTCATGAAGAAGAAGGATGGAACGTTGAGGTTGCGTATTGATTTCAGACAATTGAACAAAGTAACTGTCAAGAACAAATATCCTCTACCGAGGATCAATGATCTTTACGATCAGTTCAAAGGTAGGAAAATATTTTTGAATATAGATCTGAGATCGAGATATCACCAAGTAAGAATAAAGGATGAAGACATCATCAATACCGCCTTTAGAACAAGGTATGGTCATTACGATTTCACAGTGGTACTGTTTGGGTTGTCAAACACACCTATTATTTTTATGTGCTTGATGAATGGTGTATTCAGGGACTATCTAGACAAGTTTGTCATATTCTTCCTGGATGAAATTTTGGTGTATTCCAAGTCAGAAGAAGAGCATGAACAACACCTGAGGATGGTGCTGCAAGTGTTGAGAGAACACCAGCTGTATGCCAAGTTGAGCAAATGCTCGTTTTATCAAAGGCAGATCCATTACTTGGGGCACATTATTTCAGAAGAAGGGATCGTCATGGATCTTGAGAAGGTTGAGGCCATCAGAGAATGGTCAGTGCCAAGGAATGTGTCGGAAGTTAGATCCTTTATGGATCTAGCGGGATATTACAGAAGGTTTATTGTAGGGTTCTCAAAGATAGCTCACCCTATCACTTCCTTGCAAAGGAAGGAGAAAAAGTTTCAGTGGATTGAAGAGTGTGAGAAAATTTTAGAGCGATTGAAGCAGTTGTTAACCAAGACTCCAATCTTGAGGATTGCAGATCCAAATGTGGATTTCGTGGTGTGCAAAGATATGTGTAAAGAAGGGTTGGGAGGAGTTCTCAGTCAGAATGGATTTGTAATCTATTATGAGTCCAGGAAGATGAAAGAGCATGAAAAGAATTATGCCACTCACGATTTGGAGTTGGCAACAATCGTTCATGCTTTGAGGAAATGGAGACATTACCTCATGATTTGAATTGAGAACAAAACAAAACAGTCTGAAATATTTGTTTGATCAACCAACCTTAAACGCTAGACAAAGTAGGTGGCTGGAATTTCTATGTGAGTACGACTTTGAGATCAAGCATATCAAAGGAAAGGAGAATAAAGTGGTTGATTCACTTAGCAGGAGGGTGCATGAATGACATGCTAAAGCCATTAGCATGTATCGGACTGATATTAAAAGAAGAATTCTAGAGGCTACAAATGTAGATCTGCAGTACAGAGAATTGGTAGCCAAGCTATAGCAGGGTAAGATGCCACAAAAGATGGAAGTTTATAAATTGGAAACAGATGGAATACAGTTGTACAAGAACAAAATTTTTGTACCCAATGTCTAGTGCTTGAAACAAATGATTTTGCAGGAGATGCATAATGTGCGTTATGCAGGGCACCCTGGATATCAGAAAACAATAGAAATGGTCAAGAGCCATTACTTTTGGTCAGGTATGAAGAGAGAGATCATTGAATACATTGCCAGATGTATGGAGTGCCAAAAAGTTAAAGCTGAGCATAGGCACCCAGAAGGGTTGTTGCAACCTTTACCCATTCCTGAGTGGAAGTGGGAAGTGGTGACAATGGATTTTATTACAGGATTTCCCAGAACAGCCAGGCTGCATGATTTGATCATGGTGGTGGTGGACAAGATTACAAAAGCTGCCCATTTTATTCCACTGAAAACTACTCATAAGGCAGTAGATGTTGTTGATATTTTAATAAAGGAAGTCGCACGATTGCATGGAATTCCTAAAACGATTATGTTCGACAGAGACCCGAAATTCACCTCAAATTTCTAGAAAGGATTGTTCAAAGGATTCAAAATGAATCTGAACTTTATTTTAGCTTATCGTCCTAAGTCTGATGGAAAGATAGAGAGGGTGAACAGAGTAACATAAGACATACTAAGAATGTATGCGATGGACAAACCATCAAGATGGGAAGACTACCTACACTTGGTAGAATTCGCCTACAACAATGGGTATCATGCATCATTGAAGATGAGCCCAATTGAAGCACTTTATGGAAGAAACTGCAATACTCTAGTGAGCTGGGATAATCCAGCTGATAAAACAATAGTTGGGCCAGAGTTGCTCAAGGAGATGGAGGAACAAATGATAAAAAATAAGCATAATTTAAAAGATGCCCAGGACAGGCAGAAAATTTATGTTGATAAGAAAAGAACCCATAGAGAGTTCAAAGTGGTTGATCATGTTTTCCTAAAAGTGAAAGCTAATAGGAGTTCCCTGAAGCTGGGAAGTTGCGCCATGTTGGCAGCTAGATTTTGTGGGCCATTTGAAATCTTGGAAAGGATTGGGCCAGTTGCATATATGCTTGCATTACCTACATCCATGATTGTACATAATGTGTTTCATGTTTCATTGCTTAAGAAATATATGCCAAATGCTAATCGCTTTATCGATTGGAATGTGATTCAGGTGGAACAAGAAGGTGTCCTGCAAGTGCATCCTATGCGCATATTGGACAGGAAAAACAAATAGCTCCGGAATCGAGCTATAGGGCTTTTGAAGGTCCAGTGGACTTGGTACAGTACTGAGGATGTGACATGGGAGCATGAAGATGTTATGCGTGCAGAGTACCCGCATCATTTTGAAAATTTTGAAAAGCTTGCAGATGCAGTGTAAAGTTGTACTGAGGACAGTGAAAAAATAAGGGGAGGGGATTGTAATGTCCCGAAGGCCGAGCCCTATTGTAAATAATGTCTATGAAGTATAAATCTTGCATTCTGAATTGTAATTATGTTTTATAGGCTGGTGAGCCAAGTTTATATAAGATGGTGGTCTTATGTGTTATTAGGCTGGAGAGCCTAAGTGTTACGGCCAGGAGCCTTCTTTTGTATATGTAATCATGTAGAACATTAACAAAAATATAAACACCGCTATGTGCAAAATGACCATGATGAATGAGTGATGGGGGACTAAGCTTCCACAAAGTGGGTAAGGGATTGGGGGCTGGAAGGTTGGAAAGAGAGGCTAAGTGTTGAGCCTAGGGGCTTAAGTCTTTGGGAATAATATTTTAATATTATTCCAAAAGCCATGTGAAATATATGTTTTATCCTAAGTTCCTTGGAAGGAATAGTGACTTCCAAATGGTAAGGAACGAGTTTCATGGGTGACAAGTATCAACCCAAGTGCATGCAGATAAAACTGTTGCGCTGAGTTGTGATGGGGGTTCCTCCTCCATTCTACCATGGACTATCTGAACCAGAAATCCCATATGACCTCTGCAAGAATTACCCTCACACAACTCGGGGAAAACCAAAAAAGAAGGCCTATGTTGATTTCTAGAGGAGCCGGTACACCCTTTGTCAAAACTGTTGAGTCTGTGCTCGACCTCCCATTCTCCATCATCCGTTTGAACTCGCAGGTGTCCAGGATCGACCTCTGTTTTGGTGTTTGTTCTAGGAAATCCATACCTGAACCGTTAAGTCTCTGTGTGGGATCTCTATACACCCTCACGCAACCCTAAAACCTGAGCCATGAGTCTGTCCTATATTGTTGGTTGGGAAAAACCAAATGTCCCATAATTGCTAAGCCTTGTTATGCTGTAGCATCTGTTTGTCACCATTTTTGGGAAGCCCATGTTTGTGTTTCCAGTGGACTGTTGTGGTCGCACAGTGCTTGACTGTGTGTGGCTTGCAGACCATTGTATGTTCATGTGGAGCCTCATGGTTTCTCGACTGTGTTGGAAATCGAGTTGAAGGAAACAGGTTGTCAAGGTTGTGAGCAACTCCCTCCAGGTGATAGTCTATTGGGAAGTGGTTGTCTCCCAGAGAGAGTCCAGCACCAACTTCAGAGCTCTGAGAATTCCTGATTTGGCCTGTTGTCGAGGCCTAGAGAGGGAGGTGAAGAACCAATGGACTTTGCTTGTGAAGGTGTATACTTTGGGGTGAAACATGCATGTGGGGAATGAGAGTCTGTTAGTAGTGGGAGTAAGACGGCTTCCTGGGAAGAATCCTTCTGGTTATTCCCTGTAACCTCAACCTAGACTAGGATTCATTGCCTTGGGTGGAGCTTAGTCCCAGCTCAGGGGTGACCTACTGTTGAGAGTGATGAGTAGCGTGATCTAAGGCTAGGAGGTTCGTGGAAGGACTGCACGTGGTTGGTGGAATTACCACGGTTTGAAAGATAAGTATGAGCTTATGCTTAATATTATGTTTTGCATGCCTGTGATGCTTATATGTATCATGCATTTTGTTTTTCATATGAATTATTGTTAATGCCAAGGATTATTTATGTTAGCAGTAATCTTGTGCTTACTCTGAGTTAATTGTGTTTAATTTGATTTAAATGCATGTTATTAATTAAGTATGAGAATGATGTGTTCCACACAGTAGCATTTTCTTGGCTAGTGGGATTAAGGTCGGGGGGGGGGTGGACGTCACAGTACATAATGTGTTTCATGTTTCAATGCTTAAGAAATACATACCCGATTCTAATCATGTTATCATTTGGAATGCGATTCAGGTGGAGAAAGAAGGTGTCTTGCAAGTGCATCATGTGCACATATTGGACCGAAAAAGCAAACAACTCCAGAATCAATCCATGGGGCTTGTAAAGGTCTAGTGGACCTGGTATGGTCCTGAGGATGCAACATGGGAGAATGAGGATGCTATGCAGGTAGACTACCCACATCTTTTTGAAGATTTTGAAAATCTTGTCGATGTTGTGTAAAAGTTTCACTGAGGACAGTGCAAAAATAAGGGGAGGGGATTGTAATAACCCAAGGACGTGCCCCAATTATATTATGTATTGCAATCATGTTTATAGGCTGGTGAGACAAGTGTATATAAGATGGTGGGCTTATGTGTTATTTATGCCGGAGATCCTAGGTGTTAAAGGCCAGGAACCTACTTTTTGTATATGTAATTATGCAGATCATTATTAAAATATAAATGTTGTTGCATGCCGACTGACCACAAAGAAAGAGTGATGGGGGAATAATCTTCCACAAGGCTAGGTAAGAGAGAGGGGGTTGAAAGGTTGGAAGAGGGGCTAAGATTGAGGGTTTAATTCCTTGAATAATAATTTATTATTATTCCAAAGTGTTGTGAAAGGTATATTTTTATCCTAAGTTCCTAGAAAAGGGAACACATACTTGATGGAGTGCATGAAGCTTCATGGGAAACATGTGTTGGCCTAGGAACATGCAATTTAAACCAAGAATTGAGTCGTGATGGGGGTTCGTATCCATTCTTGCATCTGTTGTCTAAATCGTGTTGCCTCTACGTATGATCTCTGCATACCTCACATAGCTCTGAAAACTGAAACCATGAGGCCAACCTGGAATGTTTCCCTGAGAAGTCGAGGCATCCTCCGTCTGAACCGTTTGATTCTCTGTTCGATATCTACATTGATTCCTTGTCACGCACCCTGAAAACCAGTGGCAAACCCGTGGACTGAGTCATGTCTCCTGTGTGTCCTATGAACCCAATTTATCCACAGTGTAAATTCGAGTCTGTGCTTAACCGTTTGGGTTGTTGTCTTCTATGAAACCTGATCATATCATAATTGTCTACGTCAAGTGTGTTATAACTGTGGGTTGTTGTAGCCACACAGTCCCTTGGCTGAGTGTGAATTGTTTTTCGTCATTTTTTCCTTGTTGAGACTTACTGTTTTCCTCCTTGTGTTGGAATAGAGTTTAAGAAGCATGTTGTCAGTCCTGTGTGCAACACTCTATCCAGGTGAGAGGGGTGGTTCTTGTTGAAGAAGCAGGTTTTCAAGCCTGTGAGAGACTCTCTCCAGGTGAGAGAGTGTGTGGAGGAAGTGAGAACTCCCGGAAGGGGTCCTGTAGCTGCCATAGAGCTTGGATAATTATGGTCCAGCCTGTTGTTGAAGCCCAAGGCAAGGGAGGTTTACCAACCGAAGGACTGTCCGATGTGACAGTGAAGGTGCATAATCTTGGGGTGGGACAAGAATGTGGGGAATGAGACTCTGTGAGCAGTGGACATAAGTGGATCCTGGGAGAGAATCCATCCTCATAAACTGTGTGTCTTCCTATTGACCTTTCCTAGCCTAGGATTCCCTTGCCGAGTGGATCTTAGTGCCAGCTAGGGGGTGACCTACTGCTAAGAGTGATAAGTAATGTGGTCTAAGGCTAGGAGGTTTTTGTTAAGGTTTAAGATATTATTAGAGTTATTTTCAATTCACAAGAGACACATCATTTATCCCGGGAAGCCTTCATGGGGGATAAAACCAAGACAAACTTCCTTATTATAGATAGCCAATACAATTCCAAGAGATAACTCAAACAAATACAGAAAGTCCTATCCCAAGAATATGCCTCTCTCTCTCTCTCTCTCTCTCTCTCTCTCTCTCTCTCTCTCTCTCTCTCTCTCTCTCTCTCTTCTCGAATTGCAGCTCTGAAACTTGCTCCTCAAATGAACAAGTGAGTGTGTATCTAAATGAGGCACTAGCCTCCTTATTTATACAACTCTGACACATGTGGATGGAGGTGTCTCTTGACTGGCAGGGCCGACTTCTTCTTCTGGGTGGTTATAACCACCTTTAAAATATTCTAGGGCCGACTTCTTATTATGCCTATTGCAATCATGTTTTGACCAATCCACAAAAGGGGATTTGGTCTTTTACAATAGCCGACATGATTAATCTGCAATAGGGGATTGATCTAATGAATAATACAACAATAATAATTAGAATACACTTTGCAGTTACATTATTTCAACACTTCCCCTTAACAAGAAGGGTATTCTACAACGACATCAGGAGAGAGAGAGGAAAACATCATCAACAACATCAGGTGGGTGATAGGATAACATCATCAATATCATCTTGGAACATTGACTGGTGTATCTATAAATCATCAGAAGTTTTTCTCATCATCAGCACATCATGGAGCAGGAGTAGCATCATCATCCTCATCGGTATGAGGATAAGGTAACATCATCATCATCTTCAGCATTAAAGGTAAAATAATGTCATCATCATCATCTTCAGCAAGGACTCAGGAGTTGAAGTGGCATCATCATCATCATCTTCAACAAGAGGCTGAGGTGGCATCATCATCATCATCTTCAACAAGAGGCTAAAGTGGCATCATCATCATCAATTGCATCAACATGGATTAGTATAACACTAATACATCATCATCATCATCAATAACAACAGAAGGATGATAGAACATCAAAAGCAACAATATCACAGCACAAATGTTGGAAAAACATCATCACAACACGAGGTTGGAAACACAACATGAGGCTAACACATCATCTCAATAATTAAGATGGCACATCATCACAACAATTAAGTTGACACACTACACAACAATTAAGCTGGAAAACACCATAACAATTAAGCTGGAATCACAACACAACAATTAAGATGGAATCACAACACAACACTTAAGCTGGAATCACAACATAGTAATTAAGATGGTATCAACAATTAAGCTGGAATCTCAACACAACAATTAAGCTAGCAACAAAATACTAGATTGGAATTACATCACAACAACTAAGTTGGAAGCACAATGCTAGGTTGGCCTATCTCAACACAACAATTAAGATGCAAGCCCAATACTAGACTGGATATACGTCACAATAATTAAGTTGGAAGCACAGTACTAGGCTGGCATATCTCAACACAACAATTAAGCTGGAAGCGTAGTACTAGACTAGCTTTACGTCACAAAAATCAAGTTGGAAGCACAGTACTAGGTTGGCATATCTCAACACAACAATACTCCCCCTTTCGAGGGAGGTCCTTTTGGACTATACCAATCTTATCTTGAAAGTGCTCAAACTTTATACGAGATATAGGTTTGGTCAATACATCGACAACATGTTCATCCGTGCTAACATATTAGAGCTTTATGGCTCCTCTCTACACCATGTCACGGATGTAATGATATCAAATCTCTATGTTCTTTGACTTGTCATGAAATATAGGATTCTCTGACATCTTTATGCAGCTCTGGTTGTCACATAGGATCGTGGTTGCTTCCATATCTAGGTCGAATAGATAGGTCAACAACTTTCAAAACCATATATCTTTGCAGCTGGCAGAGCACGCAACATTGTATTCTGCTTCCGCTATATTGAGAGAAATGTTGGATTGCTTCCTACTCTTCCATGAGATCATGGTTGATTCCAAATTGAAACAACATCCTAAAGTGCTCTTCCTGTCAAAGACACTTCTAGCCAAATTGGAATCAGTGTAACCACTCAGTGTGAAATCATGATCTCCATCATAGCTAAGACCACAATCTAATGTACCTTTAAGGTACCTCATCACATGTTTTGCAGCAACTAGGTGAACATGTATGGGTTCTACTAGAAACTGACTCAAGGTTCTCATGGAAAAATAGATATTTGGTCTGGTGTTCGTCGGGTACATCAGGGATCCAATGATTGGTCTATATAGTGTGGCATGAATCAATTCTGACGAAGTGTCGACCAGTAGATTTAGCTTTGTTTCCATGGGTGTATTCATGGACTTTCACTCCAACATGTCAAATATTTTCAGGATTTCAACTGCATACTTCCCTTGGTTAAGGAAGATTCTCTCTAGACTCTGTCATACCTCAAGACCTAAGAAATAATGCTTTAGGCCAAGGTCTTTCATCTCAAATTTTTGAAGAAAGCTTCTTCTTACATTCATTGATGAGATTTTCTTCTCTAGTTAAGAATAAGTCATTCACATATAACAACAATATCACCAACTCTTCATTCATAACCTTGAAGTAGAGGTTAGAATTTGCTTTACTCTTGGTAAAGCCCAAGCACGTCAGGAAACTGTCAATTCTACCATATCAAGCTCTAGCAGCTTGCTTCAACACATACAGATGCTTCTTCAACTAGTAGACATGAGTCTTTCTATATTCAATATTCAAATCAATTTTTGTCATTACATTGTACCAATCTGGTACACAGGCTCAGTTGCAACTCAATCTACATAATCATGTGCTAGCTCTATGTGCTTTCTACAAGGCACTATCTGTCTCACTGTCTGGGACTATGTCCTCTACTCTCTCTGCAACTGTTCCTTATGGAATCTGGGACTCTACACCTACAATTGCTCTGAGGATGAGAATGATTGCTTCATTCTCACTGTGTCTTCTAAAATCTGAGAGTAAATCCTCTTATTTTATCACGACAATAGTTTCATCTGAAACTAAGAGTGGCTCAATAACTGATACTGAGGATATCTCTTCTTCTTTCACAGGGGTAATTCTATCATAGTCATGTCTCCATGACCCAATTAATGTAATGCACCAAATGCCATTCAATTTTTAAATATGGGGATTTATCCTCGTGCATATCATACTATATATGAATCATGATTGTTCTGGTTGTCTTCATAAGTATCTCATCATAGTTTTCTCCCCTTTCCTGGGAGAATCCTCTGGACATACATTAGGCTTTGTACATATGCAACACGTTTGATCTGTATAGATCAATATTAGAAGTCAATAATGACTTCTCATCTCACGGAAGCAACCATATCCTATTCTTTTTGACCGGCTTCCTTCTTTGTCACTAAAACAAGAAAATCATCCCGGGGATTTCATGTCTCCTAGGAGTCTCTAAAGTTACGATCTGTCTTCTGATCATGGAAGTTGTCTCTTCATCTAATACTTTATGATATCGGGCTTACTCTCAATTTCTTCCGAGTCTACAGGGACTTCATCATATCTTACAAGGTATACTTGGTGTTGCATACCAAGTCTAAATATGAGAGATTGAGTCAGGTTTCAAATGAGGTATGCTTCTCGTTCTAATGTTCGGTCATCTTTGAATCCCTCTGCTTCTTTCAATCAATCTTCATATGAGATACTCTGGATCTCAAGAGATATATTCTTCTTCATATTCTTTGGTGCATGAGTGTATATAGTCATGTACATAGTCTACTTCATGTTTCATATAATATGTTGCCTTCTACAACCTTCACTATAGCTTTCTTAGGGTTTTCACCGGTGAAATAAAACAAGGTCAACAAAACAAAACTCAAGAATAATATCCTTTTGATAATAATAGATAAAGAAATGACACGAATAATCATCACAGTAACTCCTTTAGAGATATCATTCATGGCTCGTCTGAAGAAACGATCAAAATTAAGAGATACACTACGAAATGAGGTCAACACTCTTATAGTGTTGTGATCGAACATTCCTCCATGGCAACCTGGAACTAACACACGAGGTTTATCCTAGAGGAGGTGTTAGTTGTATGAGGCAAATGATTACATTAAGTATTTACCTCTATATGCTCACATGATACCAAGTATAATACATTACAATGACTGCTATTTCAACTATAGTGGTTACTTGTAAAGGGGTAGTCATCAATTTGTCATGTTTACCTTTGAATCTTATCAACTTGATTAATCAAACCTGTGACTTGGAGCCTTGTCCTCAAGAATGAGTGCTTTCTTTTCTTCCAAGTCTCCTGCACTCAAGATGGTGAGTGTTTTCTTTAACCTGTCTTCTGTACTAAGACAATATGCTATCTTGACAAAAGGTTGGTTTAGAGAATAAGCTCTATGATCTCAACTTTTAATCCATCTAATACCTTGACTCAGATTTTGATCAAGGTTAGAATGATGGCCATAGCTACAACATGAAACACTGATCAAAATAATGTCATAACAAATATATGCATACTAGAATAATCACACCTGGTTTGCATTATTCCTATGAATGTGTTAGATCTTGAGATCCCTCTGGATATATGGCAAGAGATCCCTTCTCCTACAAATACCCTTTAAATCTTAATCGTTTAAACATGTGTAACTACATACCTCTGATGGTATTTGCAGGTAGAGGCACCATTTGGTAACAAAAGTAATGATCACCAACTATTAAGAACTTCAAGGGTGACTGCAACTGGTACTACAGCTGCAAATGCAACTGATACTACAACTGCAATATATATTTTAACTACAATTGATACTATAACTAGTTCTGATACTGCAACTGCAACTGCAACTACAACTTAGGATTTTATGAGGAAACCCTAATTTTTCAAACTTTGAATTTTGAAATTTTGACCTAGGGGATAGATGCGCTGAGATGAGGCGAGTAAACTGGTGTAGTCAAATTTTTGAAAATCCAACTTTTTCCCCTTCAAACTTGATCAACGAATTTCTGGGCTGGTGCTTCTGGTTTTCTGGTACTTGTGGTACTCTGGAACTTCTGGTACTTCTGGTACTCTGGTTTTCTAGTACTTCTGGTACTTTGTGAAACTAGGGTTTCACTTTTCGGGAGATCTAGCCACTGGAAAGTTGCACTGAGGATGCCAAAGTGATCCTTGAGAAAGGGAACACTTTTCTAGATGGTTTTGGGGCTGAAATACTTCATCAACAAAAGCCCTAATTTTCATGTACGACAATAGTGACGTTTTTCACTTTCTCTTGTGAAAGATGCTCTTTTTAGCTTAGCTTTGATACCATGTTAAGGTTTAAGCTATTATTAGAGTTCTTTGCAATTCACTAGATAACAATAGCATAAGATAGGATCACTGAGAAATACACAATCACAAGAGACACATTATTTATCTCGAGAAACCCTCATGGGGGAGAAAGCTCAACAAAACTTCCTTATAATAGATATCCAATACAATGCCAAGAGCTAACTCAAACAAATACAGAAAGTCCTCTCTCAAGAATGTGCCTCTCTCTCTCTTTCTCTTCTCCAACTGCAGCTCTGAAACTTTCTCCTCAAATGAACAAGTGAGTGTGTATCTAAATGAGGCACTAGCCTCCTTATTTATACAACTCTGGCATGTGTGGACAGAGGCGTCTCTTCACTAGTAGGGCCGACTTATTTTTTCTGGGTGGTTATAACCACCTTTAATATATTATGGGGTCGACTTCTTATTCTTCCTATTACAATCATGTTTTGACCAATCCGAAAAAGGGGATTTGGTCTTTTACAATAGCTGACATGATCAATCCACAATAGGGGATTGATCTAATGAATAATATAACAATAATAATTAGGATACACTTTGTAGTTACATTATTTCAACAGTTCGTGGAAGGTCTGCATGCACTTGGTGGTGTTATTCCAGTTAAAAGATAAGTATTAATTATGTACTTAATTTATATGTGATGCATGTCCATGTCTTTGAAATGTATCATGTATTTTGTTCCAATTATGAATTATTGTTCATTCCGTTATTTTTGTATGTTAGCAGTAATCCTGTGATTACTTTGTATTGTTTGGTTAATTTTCATTAAATATGCATGTTATATATATATATATATATATATATATATATATATGAGATTTTTCCGCATAGTAGCATTTCCTGACAGTGGAGTTGATGGTCAGGGACGTTACAATATGGTATTAGAGGGGACGTTACAATATGGTGATGACAGACCACAAAGAAAGAGTGATGGGGGACTAATCTTCCACAAGGCTAGGTAAGGGAGAGGGGGATGAAAGGTTGGAGGAGAGGCTAAGATTGAGGGCTTAAGTCCTTGAATGATAATTTATTATTATTCCAAAGTGGTGTGAAAGGTATATTTTTATCCTAAGTTCTTGGAAAATGGAACACATACTTGATGGAGTGCATGCAGCTTCATGGGTGACATGTGTCAGCCCAGGCACATGTGATTTAACCCAAGAATTGAGTCGTTATGGGGGTTCATCTCCATTCTTGTGTCTGCTATCTAAACCATGTTGCCTCTGCGTCTGATCTCTACATACCTCACACAGCTCTGAAACCCGAAACTGTGAGGCCAACCTGGGATGTTTTCTTGAGAAGACGAGGTATCCTTCGTTTGAACCGTTAGAGTCTGCGTTCAATCTATGTGTTGATTCCTTGTCACGCACCCTGAAAACCATTGGAAAACCCATGGACTGAGCCATGTCTCCTGTGAACCTAGTTTATCCACACTTCAAATTCGAGTTCGTGCTTAACCATTTTGGGTGTTGTCTTCTATGAAACCTGAGCATACCGTAATTGTCTATGTTGTGTGTGTTATAAATATGGGCTTTTGTGGCCATGCAGTCTCAATATTGTACCATCCCTGGCCATCAACTCCACTATCGAGAAATGCTACTATGTGGAACAATCTCATACATATATATATAACATGCATATTTAATGAAAATTAACCAAACAATACAGAGTAATCACAAGATTACTGCTAACATACATAAATAATGGAATTAACAGTAATTCATAATTGCAACAGAATACATGATACATTTCAAAGACACAGACATGCATCACATATAAATTAAGTACATAATTAATACTTATCTTTTAATTGGAATAACACCACCAACTGCGTGCAAACCTTCTATGAACCTCCCAGCCTTAGACTACGTTTCTCATCACTCTCAACAGTAGGTCACCCCTGAGATGGGACTAAGCTCCATAGAGAAAGGGAATCCTAGGCTAGGTAAGGTCAATAGGAAGACACATAGTTTATAAGGATGGATTCTCTCCCAGGAGCCACTTATGCCCACTTCTCACACACTCTCATTCGCCACATGCTTGTCCCACCCCATGAGTATACACCTTCACTGTCACACTGGACAGTCCTTTGGCTGCTAAACCTCCCTTTCCTTGGGCTTCAACAATAAATTAGACTGGAATTATCCGATCTATGTGGCAGCTACATGACCCCTTCCAAGAGTTCTCACTTCCTTCGTGCACTCTCTCACCCAAAGAGAATCGCTCGTAGGCCTGACAACCTGCTTCTTCAACCACAACCACCTCTCTCACCTGGAGAGAGTATTGCACACAGGCATGGCAACCTGCTTCTTCAACTCCGTTCCAGCACAAGGAGGACAACAGTAAGGCTCAGCAAGGAACAAATGACAACAATACTTCACACTCAACCAAGGGACTGTGTGGCCACAAAATCCCACAGTTGTAACAAACACGACATAGAAAATTACGGTATGCTCAGGTTTCGTAGAAGACAACAACCCAAATGATTAAGCACGAACTCGGATTTGCAGTGTGGATAAAATGGGTTCATAGGACACATAGGAGACACGACTCAGTCCATGGGTTTTCCACTGGTTTTTAGGGTGTGTGATAAGGAATCAACGTAGATATCGAATGTAGACTCAAATGGTTCAGATGGAGGATGCCTCGATTTCTTAGGAAAACATCCCAAGTTGGCCTCACGGTTTCGGGTTTCAGAGCTACGTGAAATATGCATAGATCATACGTAGAGGCAACACAGTTTAGACAACGAACACAAAAATGGAGATGAACCCCCATCACGACTCAATTCTTAGGTTAAATTACATGTGCCTGGGCCGAAACATGTCGCCCATGAAGTTGCATGCACTCCATCAAGTATGCGTTCCCTTTTCCAGGAACTTAGGATAAAAATATGTCATTCACACCACTTTGGAATAATAATAAATTATTATTCAAGGACTTAAGCCCTCAAGCTTAGCCCCTCTTCCAACCTTTCGACCCCCTCTCCCTTACCTAGCCTTATGGAAGCTTAGTCCCCCATCACTCTTTCTTCATGGTCAGTTGGCACACAACGTTGTTTATATTTTATTAATGATTTTCTTAATTACATATACAAAATCAGGCTCTTGGCCTTTAACACTTAGTCTCTCCAGCCTAATAAACAAATAATCCTGCCAACTTATCAACACTTGGCTCACCAATCTACAAAATAGGTTTACAATACATAATATAACTGGGCTCATCCTTGGGGATATTACAAATTCCACTCTGATATGCTTTGTTTGTGGGTAAAAATTTCCATTTATCTCTGTCAAATAATTTGCACTATGATTGTTACAACAAATAGCCATAGGCCCACGTTCAAGTCCAATATCTATGCATAAATTATACAAACTAATAGCTTCCTTGGAATCCTCTAAAGATGAAATGTATTGTGTTTTAGTACTAGAATGGGAAACCACTTGTTATCTCTTACTGTTATAGCTCACAACTCCTTCAAACATCATAAATATATGAACTAAAGGGATTTTCGTTACCCACGTCACTTTCCCTATTAGCATTGAAAAACCAATGCATCTAAAGCTTCCTACTTCCACCTCCCCGAGATACAATATAAGATCTATATGTATCCTATGGGTACCTAAAGATCTTCTTAATAGCTATGTATCCTCGAATCCCTGGAAATTTTACCCTACAGGTATGTCTCCTCGGATCCTTGAAAATTTAATATTCTAGAAAGTCCCACAAAAGAATTTATATAGAAAATGCCAAGCTGACCTCTTTGAAACTGATTTTAGGAACATTTAGAAACCATAAATTCCACAAGGTATATCTCATAAGTTATATAAAACCAAATTATAAATTTTGTACCTGAGCTACTTCTGTATGTCTCCTCATATCACTGAAAATTTCACAGTTTGAAAATCCCAGAAAATAAGTTATAACGAAAATGCCAAACTGAGCTGCTTGAAATTGATTTTAGGACTATTCAAAAACATTAACTTCCACATGGAATATCTCACAAAGTATATGGAACCAACATATGAAATTTTAAAAATATGTACCCAGATATATCACCCCTATATTCTCAAAATTTCACGGTCTGAAATGTCCAAGAAAATAAGTTACATAGAAAATGCCAAACTCACTTGTTTGAAACTAATTTCAAGAGCATTCAGGAACCCTAACTTCCAAAGGGAATATTTATGAAAGTATAGAGAACCAATATATGAAATTTAACCACATATAACGAGAGATCGTGTCTCCATATCCTCATAATTTCATGGTCTGAAACATCCCATAGATTGTGCCTCCAACTTTAACCAACAAATTTTGGCAAGAGTTGCTTAAATTGCAGGGCACCCAGCTGAAAATGAGCACAACATATCACCCCCAGTCTGATGGCCAAACAGAAGTGGTCAACAAATGTTTGGAAACCTACTTGAGGTGTTTTACTTAGAACACATAACACCAGTGGGTGTAATGACTTCCCTTGGTAGAATGGTGATACAATATTGCCTATGATATGACCACTAAATTGACCCCATATGAAGCAGTGTATGGCCAACGTCCACTAACAATCACTACCTATCTTCCAGGCACCTAAAAGGTCCAATCTATTGATATAATTCTGCAAGGTCACATAGCCACCCTAGCGTCTCTAAAGGATAACCTCCACATGGCCCAAAATCACATGAAGCAACAGGCGGGCCAACAATGTTCATAAAGGGTTTTTCAGGAAGGTGGTCAGGTGTTTCTCTGGCTCCAACCTTACAGGAAAACATCTCTCAAATCTCAAGGACATCACAAGCTGGCACCCATGTTTTATGGACCCTATCAAATAACCAATTGTATTGGTTCAATGGCTTACAAATTGTCCCTTTCAGTTACTTCCAAAATCCATCTAGTGTTCCATGTTTCCTGTCTGAAGAAAGTGGTGGGACAGAATTGCAGAGTCCAAACAATCCTTCTGGAATAAGATGAATAAGGCTCTCTTTGGCTCCAACCAGAACCAAACCTCAATCACTGTGATTTCCAGCTGCGTGGAAAAAATGTCAAGGAAGTTTTGATCAACTGGAAGGAGACATCACTAGAGGATGCAACTTGGGAACCACCGACCATACTCCAGCATTTTCTCTACCTGGAACCTTGAGGACAAGGTTGCTTTTGAAGGGGGAGTGCATGTTAGGATCCAATCATAACCCCTCTCCATGGGTCATTAGTTAGTAGGATATTTTTTCTATGTATTAAAGGCCGACATTTGTTAATAAGGCCTAATAAATAAAGGATAATAAGTCAATATAAGAAGACCTAATAGAAATTTCCGCTTCTAGAAAGATCTTCCTCTAGAAGTTTCCGTAGAAGGTAGAATTTGTATAAATAAGAGTAGGAGGCATTGGATATTTTGTCTTGGAGATTATTGTAATAGAGATCTACTCTACTAGAGGTTTCCCCCTCGAACAGGCAAGTGAACATTACTATTTGTAATAAAGGTGCTCTTTCTAGTGTTATTCCGGTATTGTTCTAGCTATAATTTTGTTGTTCCATTACTGCTTGCTAAATATTTTTGTTCCGCATATTATTATTCATTTGGTATATTGCATGGCTTGCCACATTTTTAGCCACGAACTTTGTTCACTTACCCACAAGCATAGAACATTGAGAAAAGACATATAGTTGCAAAGTGAGACTATTTAAATTTGAAACGAAGAGTGGATTACGTTTAGATCTCTTTGATGAAACTCATCCATGCTTGTTTACAAATTTTATTCAGGAAGATTATATGAAATACTATTTCTCTCAAGGAGTGGAGGGGAGGTAATCATTATATGAATATGTTGGTGTCAAAATATCACATATGGGTGGGTGGAAGCTAATGATGGTCTTTCATGAGGCCTTAGTGGCAATGGAAACATGGAAAAACAACAATCCTTTAAAGAGGTTTTTCAAGATACTTTTACAATGAATTTGAATATGGCTTAAAAAGATGAAATGCAAAAAATTAAATTAGAGTTTCAAGTATATTTAATTTATATTTATATAATTTGGGAATAAGTAAGTGAAATTCATGTTTTTGTAATATTGGTATGTTATTTTTCAAGTTAAATATAGTGTGTATGCCTCCATTAGTGTAGGTGTTGAGTACTTTAACTATATAATTTCCTTAAACAAATTTGTATTATTGTAAAGAATGTAAAGAACATATTGTGCTAGTGTAGGGTATTTTTTTCAAATATTATAATATTAATTATATTTTTTTTAAATTATGAAAGTCAGAATATCCTTGAAATTACAATGCCATGTGTGTTAGTGTAGGAAACTAGGGTTTAACATTATAATAAAAAAATGTTTTTTAGATTGTACATCTCAGTCTCTTCTAGTGTGGTGTATAACTTATTTAAGAAATGGTTAAATCTATAAAAAATTATAAAAAAAATTAAAAGAAGTATGTATTTTAGAATTCTTATATATTTTCAAGACAAAAATAGATTAAAAATAATAAACAATAAGAATTTTTTAGTTTCAATTATTTTATATATATAAAGTTGATATTTTTTTGTTTGTTAGTTTGTAGGTGACATGTGAGACTAACCTGTGGTTAAGAAACCCATCTAAGGAGTCTAAATCACCTGGGGTAACCCGGCCTGAGCCACACCAACCCTTAACATGGATGGATTTTAACCTGTCACTGCATATAAAGTTGATCTTGAAATATTTACTCCATCTTGAACATTGAATGAATTACACATCTCCCCCATATGAAAAAGTAGAAAACGCCTATTAATAAAATCATAATTTCATTTTTACTATCAATTACTACTCAGTTGTAAAAAAATTCTTTCCATCCCAGAACAAACATTCAGGTTATCAATAAATATATTCACATGCCAATGAAAATCATCCTTCACTAACTATACAACCATGCTTCATATATATATAAATAAATATATTCACATGTCCATATAAAAATGGTTGTAACTAATAATCCAACATATTTGAAATGCCCAGATATAACATTTATGATATATATAACATATATACTAGCACAACCACTAACTCGCGGCTGGTGAACGTTGAAAGGCTTATAGCTGAGGAAATCTGAGGTAGAGGAAATGCGCAGACAATTGATTAAATCTGTGATAGTATGGAAACGTGGCTTGTCTAATACGTGTAATTTTCAAGAATGAAGTTGAAGGAGTGCATGCTAAACGTGGGAATCTCAAAGGTTAATTATTTAAACGTGGCAATCATATGATGTTACAGTAATTTCTTAAGATGATTAGGTAAATGTTAAAAAATAAACAGGTTAATTGATGCATTCGTAAGTGCAAGGAAGTTATCAACAATAAATCTGAGTCATTGATTTTGGAGGACGACTAAGAATATACTGGCATCTTCAATGTATAACCATCAAATTATAATTTAAAATTAAAAAATGATTAATTATGCCCATCTCCAATAGGTATACGCCTTTCGGCTTAGTTATAAAGATGGTTGTAACTAATAATCCAGCATACATATTTGAAATGCCCGGAGGTCTTGTTGAGGTATGATGTGAAATAAATACAAAAACTATTTGGGATGTGTATAGATTGACCACTTACACTCAAGGCGGTATATACCCACTACTTAGTACCAATAATCAAATAAAATTCACCCAGCAAACAATGTCACTGTTTGCCTAGGAAACTAGATGATAGATTGTAGCATGTGATTTTCACAGTCGTCGGTATTTACTCCATTCTGGTGATCAAAGAAGGAAACAATTAGTTTTTATCACAATCCCCATGATTTCATTGAAAGAGGAATCGGGTTGTACAAGTACCATAGTGTTGTATCTTTTTACCATTCAATATAATAATAATAATGGAGTGGGATAACTCTGAGCAATCTTATTTAGAATTATGCTTTCAAATTTCTGGTCAATTCACAATTTTGAATTTTTATTTTTATTTTCTGAGTATTTAGATTGGTTTAAAATGGGGCAAAACCTTTAAAATAAGGTTTTAAAATACATAAAATTTCGATACATGCAAAACTCAAACTACGAGTGAACAAAAACCCAACAAACAATTGATATCAATAAATAAAGTGTAAGTTATTCATATTAATTAATTTAAATTATTAAATAATAAAAAATAATTTAAACTGATTGATATTACAGTTAAAAAAATTACATAACCATTATTTATATATTATAAAATTTAATATTTCTTTCTGTGTAACTAAAATCATAAATTGAAGCCATTATTTCAAACGTTCAAGGAATAAATTATTTCAAGCGAACTCGGTGAAACTATAACTCAACAATATTGATTGAATGATGAAACTATGAGGTTTGTGGACATATTTATATGATCTTTTTGACTGCTGACGAGTAGGGACTCCTCTCCACCATTCATCATCTACATCGAATCCCAACAGTCAGATCTCTATACCATAAATTTCGGTATAGAGATACTCCACTCCCTGACTAGCGCTACCAATGTGATAGTTAGAGCATTTATGACGCAAATGCGCAACCCAGGGCAAGTCCGCTCCCTCAGGACCTTCTCTTCCTTCAACCTAAAGAGATGAAATGCTCTTCAACCCCCTTATCGAGAGTCTTCAATACCCACAAAATACCTCTTATGATCTCCCTACTCCAAATCGGGAAATCGGACCTTGCGTGATCGCGAGTCTTGAACTTACAAGATCGGGTCTCACAAATCCCCGAACCCCGATGAATATTCACCCCCGCTTTCCTACTCTTGTTGGTATTTTCCCCGTCGGGAAATCGACACTTACGAGGTCGTGATCCGCTGACCTCACGGATCCCCAACTCCCGATCCCTGATGCCACTTTTCGTTGACTCCTGCGAGGGTTGACCTTCCAACACCTGTCCTTTGCTTTGACGTTGATGGCCCACACTCCTGCGATGATCGGGAAATCGTGTATCACAATATCGCGATTTCTGGTGCACTTGTTCACGGAACTCACCAAGTCCCGATCCCCGATACAGAGTGACACCTGTCCTCCACTCAACACTGTGACTGCATGGTTATCGTGGTTCGTAGTTTCGTGACTCCTCCTGCAGCAGTTCTCATGACACTAGGAATCCCGATATGATGATCCCCGATGCACGTGAGAACTAGCCCTTCCACATCACTATCTCCCTCGTTGATTTATCGGGTATCGCGAAATCGCGATTTCTGATGCAACAATTCCTTTGCCTTTGGAAACCCTGAAATGTCGAACCCCGACTCCTTGGGATCCTCTGACACACATCCCCAAAACGAACGGCTTAGATCTTGTCGGGAAATTGTGGATTGCGATTTCAATGTGCAAGAGTTTCTTTACTCCGGAAACCCCGATGTCCCGAACTCCGACTCTACGGGATCTCCTGCCACGTGTCCCTTCTGTTTGGATGGCTGTGATCCTATTGGGAAATCGTGGATCGCAATTCCTACATGCGAGAGTTCTATGCCTCTGGAAACTCTGACGCGCCAAATGTCGACTCGTCAGGATCTCTTGCCACGCGTCCTCACTGATGGACGGTTCAAAAATCCTGTCGGGAAATCGCGGATCATGATTCCAACATGCGAGAGTTCTATGTCCTCGGAAACCCCAATTCTCCAATGAGATGAACCTTGACTCTTCTCCGGATGTCTGACGCGTGTCTTGTCGAGATCAACGGCTGAGATCCTTTCTCGGGATTTCGAGAACTACAAGGTCTCGATTCTCTTGTTCAATAAAACCTTGATGACTTCGATATCCCGATAACTCCTCCGGGACTCCTCCTCTTCATACTAGGACTTAAACCCTGCGCAACTTTCCGAGATCTAACGACTGATGGGATTTCGTCAATCTCCTCTACGAATCCTGACCGTCGATTCCTCTCCTCCCTTCTTAAGGACTTCTTGACACGGAAATCTCTTGTGCTCTATGTTAACGATGTCACGAAGGTGCTATACCTCCTGAACTCTTCCACTCTGATTCTTCAGAGGAACTTGCGTGCACTCCTTGCACTCAACATTCAACAACTTCCCAAGTGTTCAATCTTTCCGACTCTGCGCACTTCCTGCAGCAGCAGTCTTCGATTTCCCTTTGCTCAAATTCAAAACTAGGACTTCTTCTTCTGCCTGCACACTCCTTGCACAACTTCAACAACACACTTCCACTTCTGGGTGAATGAGAACAAAAGTTAAACTACTAAGCCTTCATCAACGCACTCCTTGCGGATGAATTCAACTACACACCTTGCAGGAATCTCCTGGCTCAGATAGAGAAACAATTGAACCTCACTCTCTCCCCCTTTCAGACTTCAGCTTGAAACATGAAATCACATGCACAACATATACAAAGCAAATGCATACCAAGAAGCAAACATTCATGAGCACATAAACAATATATAGAGAGAAAAAAACACAAACCATGAGTTGAATCAAAGCTTTCTTCTATTAATTCAACATTTGTACATGGGTGTTCTTCATACAATTCTTTGCCTTCTCTTCTCTTCTTGCTCCTGAATGATGTTATAATGATACAATGAGGGTGTCTATATCCATTTTCCCTCTCGGACTCTAAACTATCAAATCTAGAATTAAAAATCCTATCTACCAGCATTAACTAAATTAAATGTCAACTATCTACCAAAGGACAAGAGATTAAGGCTCAAGTTCCAATACAATATACAGATGCGCCTTCATAATGGCTTCATTAAAGGCTTGTGCTACAATTCCAAAGCACTTAAAAACTTTAGGTTTGTTTATCCAGCTGATCTCTTCTTGATGTGCTGGCTCGCTTGATGAGTCGGTGATGCTCCTGCATCATACTCCTCGGCTT
This sequence comes from Picea glauca, assembly GCA_000966675.3. Taxonomy (NCBI): domain Eukaryota; kingdom Viridiplantae; phylum Streptophyta; class Pinopsida; order Pinales; family Pinaceae; genus Picea; species Picea glauca. The sequence goes on along the minus strand of JZKD02S1946059.1, from coordinate 21,147 downwards.
GAAAAATTTCATGGGCTCCTGTCCATGAGCTCCTGCACAGTCTGTCCATGCTTTTGAATCTCTTCTTTACTTTCCCAGCTGGCATATTCCACTGGGTGGTTCTTCCATTTCACCAGATACTCGAAGTATTTCTTCCGTCTGGTCTTTTTTCTCACTTTCTTGTCAAGTATACGCTCCATCTGCGGCTTTTCTGCAATTGGTATCTGCTTCTGCCACTGGACCTCCTGCTGTTCATTACTTCCAGCTCCTGCTTCCTCAGCCTTATATGGATATAATTCTGAGACATTGAATGTCAGAGATATTCCGATCTCACCCGGCAACTCAATTTCATAAGCGTTTTCTCCCAATTTCTTTAGGACTCTGCATGGCCCGATTTTCTTCATTTTCAGCTTTTTGTATGTTCCCCTTGGGAACATTTCCTTCCTAATATGTGCCAGAACTAGATCACCAACTTCGAACTGAATTTTTCTCTGATGTTGATCCGCTCTGCACTTGTATTCCTAGTTTGATTCCAGCAATCACTCCTTCGCCCTGCTGTGAAGTTCTTCCATCGCCTCTGTGAATTATTCAGTGCTTGCGCTCTTAGTTATTATTTGTTCTGAATCCCTCAATTCAGAAACTCCTCTTGGCTACTTTCCGTATACAATCTCAAATGGAATTTTTCCTGTGCTCTTGTTCACTGAGTTGTTGTATTCAAACTCTGCCTGTGGGAACACATTGTCCCAACTACTGTGGTGCTCTGTCACCAAGCTTCTTAATAAATCTCCCAGACTTCTATTTACCACCTCTGTTTTCCCATCCGTCTAAGGATGATAGGCAGAACTAAACATCAAGTTAGTTCCCATATTCTTCCAGAGTGTCCTCCAGAAATGTCCAATGAATTTCGTATCCCTATCCGATACTATGCTTCTGGGTAAACCATGAAGTCTAATGACCTCCTTGAAAAATAAATTTGCGATATGAGTCGCATCACTGGTCTTCTGGCATGGGATAAAATGTGCCATTTTGGAAAACTTGTCAACCACCACAAAGATCGAATCATGTCCTCTTTGCGTCCTAGGCAATCCCAATACAAAATCCATGCTGATTTCATCCCACGACCTCTCGGGTATGGGTAATGGTTGATAGAATCCCGCATTCTGCTTCCTACCCTTTGAATGCTGGAAAATTCTACATCTATCGACAAACTTCTTGACTTCTGACCGCATCCCTGGCCAAAAGTATGCTTCTCTTAGCTTTGCAAATGTCTTGTCATGGACAAAATGCCCTGCTAATCCACCACTGTGCTTCTCCTTTAACAGATTCTCCCTCATGGAGCAATTCATAATGCATAGTTGATTGCCTTTGAACATCAATCCTTCCTGGATCATATAATCTATCCATGGGATTCTGTCTCTGAGAACTGGATTCTCAGCTGCCTCATATGCCTCTGCAAAATCTGCATCACCTGCATACATGCCCTTAAGATTTTCAAAACCCAATGTCTTGACTCGGAACTCCTGCAGCAACAAACACTTCCTGCTCAAAGCATCAGCCACTTTGTTAGCAGTACCTGAAATGTGTTTAATTACAAATGTAAAATTCTACATATACTCTACCCATTTAGCATGTTTCTGATTCAACTTCTCCTGCTGAGTCACAAACTGCAATGCATGATTATCGCTATATAAAACAAATTCTTTTGGGATCAAGTAATGCCTCCATTTCTTCAATGCCTGTATGATAGCATAAAATTCTTTATCATACGTGGAGTGCTTCACTTTTTCCTCATCCAGCTTCTCGCTGAAATATGCAATTGGTTTGTCCTCCTGGCTCAAGACCGCTCCTATTGCAAAGCCACTTGCATCACATTTCACCTGGAACACTTTCGTAAAATCCGGCAACACCAAAACCAGCTGTTCTTTGAGATTTCGCTTCAACAGATTGAAGCTCTTCTCTGCCTCTTCAGTCCAATGAAAAGATTTATGTCTTTTCTTGACGGTATCCATCATCACTGTGCTAATCCCACTAAAATTCCTGATGAATTTTCGGTAGAAACTAGCCAATCCATGAAAACTTCTCACCTCGAAAATATTTCTCGGTGATGGCCAATTTTTAATTACTTCCACTTTACTTGGATCCATCTTTAATTTATTCGCCGATATGACAAATCCCAAGTAAATGAGTTATGTCTTCATAAATGAAGATTTCCTCATGTTGATCAACAACTTCTCTTGTTGTAGCTTTCTCATTACTGCAACTAAATGCTTCATATGTTCTTCTTTTGTTTTGCTGAAAATCAATATGTCATCTAGATAAACAATGACAAATTTACCAATGAATTCCTTCAGCACTTCATTCATCAACCTCATGAAGGTGCTCGGTGCATTCGTCAAGCCAAACGGCATGACTATCCACTCATACAACCCTTCGTTGGTTTTGAAGGTTGTCTTTGTAACATCCCACTCTGGTGCACTGGCAAAACTTATTCTTTGAGGACACTTGCTCGCAAGTGATCTGGATTTTTCTGATGCTAAAAAATTTTCCTTCATTATGATGCGTTAAGTTATATGGCAGGATGTTTTTACTACTTTGATGTAGACAGGTGCTGCTGACTCAGTTTCATTGAGTGTGCAGGGTTTCAGACCTTGAGGATGCAGAGGCATCGGTGGAACTCCCTTGGACTCCG
>JZKD02S1946048.1:24290-38455 GCA_000966675.3 Picea glauca | reverse complement strand
ACACAGAGAGTAATATAAATGAGTGAAAATTATACCATCACAGTTGCTGAGACTTATGTCAATTTTGAATTGACGATTGCAGTAGCAGACTCGACATTTTTGAACAGGATTGAACTCGTGGTTCGTTGCTTCTTATCGGAGGGTTGCACCTTTGCATTCTGACCAGTGAGCTTTGCCACTTGGTTTTCCAAATCGTGGATTCTGGATTGCAACGTAGGTACATCCAAGTAGTATCTTTCCACCCATAACCCACATTGATTGCAAGGTGCAGCAACAGGTTGAGCAGTCGAGGGTTTCGATGATTCACCAAGGGTTTCATGAGGTGATTCAATACCAAGGAAGTCAGGGTTATCCTGCAGACAAGGAGGTAAGTTCTTGAAAAAATCATAAGGAGGTTTGTTACACAAGCCTTCCGAGTAAGGATACTCATCGGCAAGAAAACGTTCAACTTCAGAATCAGAGTCTTCGCTAACCACGATAGGCTCTAATTTAACAGGGGGCTTGGGTTTATTCCTCGCCATGCGAGAGATTAACCTTGCATTTTTCTTACCTTTCGAATTAGCACCAGTCTTAGGTTTAAGCTTTTTGGTCGTGGGTTTATCAACTTTGACATGTTTAGTCACAACCATATGAAAACTTGTAGGTGAATCGGGTTGGGGTTTGGGTAGTAAAACACTATAAGGCACAGGGGTAGGTCTGATTTCGGTCACCATGGGCTTATCCACCTGTAGAGGGTTTGATTCTTCAAATCCATTACGGATGAGAAAATCATGCCAGGAATCACGACGTAACCCTAACTCATACACCAATATCATTTTAATCAACCCCAAATGGAAGACGCTGGTGTCAGCTTGGCTACGCTTGTACCTTTTAGCCATTTTGAACAAACTTCTATGCAAATAATGGGGCATACTAAGCTCGAAACCCATAAAAACAATTAATAAACGCAGGTGAAACAAGAAAATGAACCCGTACCTACCTTCACAAGTAACGAATTGCTTGATAATAATCAAGAGATCATACCAGCGGGGTTTCAACATCTTTGCAGGCAAAACTCTGTCGCATGAATTCACTATCCGAGACTGAAATAAAAATGTCCAAGGGACATCATCTACCTTGCAACTTTTCAACCATTTTTGTCCCGAGACAGGCAGGCTAGTTGCCAAGCTGAGGAACTGTTCAGTGATTTCAAGCTGGACATCTCCAACTTTGGCTCGGCAGCCATCAAATGATAACGCAAATTGCCGAGCCACAGTGATGTTGTAACCATCAAATTTCCTTATGAAAGCAAGCCACCCGAATTCTTCCAGGTCGTTATACGTGCCATCAAACATTAACAGTGCTTGGCACCCATTGGGCTTTGCCCTTACGACAGGATCCATGGCTTCTGTGCATGGTGGGGTTTGGACCGAACAAACAAAGCACAGGGTCAAAAACAATAGGGTTTGACATCTTCATCGCTCGAAGAGACCGGAATTAACTGCATGCGTGCGAAGGTGGTGGGATTACCACCGCCATGCATTGTATTAATGACTGTGTACAGTGCTAATCATAATCGTTTAAACCATATGTATCAGCCAACCAAATAGGTGTACAACCATATCAATGTGCCCTTCATCCGAAATATAACCAACACCATATGTTATAATCATACGCCAAGTCTCCAGTTCTTTCAAACATGACATCCAACATTAACCAACGATCTGTCGTGTCAATCAAACGTTTTAAACCCGTGTTAATTCAATCATGCCAATGCATAGTTCGAAGCTATGATCGTTCAAAGTAATATCAACTCACAAAACAATGTACYGAGCAAGGGTTCAAACCATAAAATCGAAAATCCAAAAGGTTGATCAATGCGCCTTTGCAAAACTCAAACCATTGCCATTTTATATGAAATCAAACTTATGATATTGCCAATGTGTTTTTAGCATAATCGAAGTGAAAAAACCTTGCAACCAATGACCATATGAAAACGATAAGTTAAGAGTTCAACACAATAAGAATTATATCATATATAAAACCAAAATCAATTATAACCCTTATGGCATCAAACATAACTCATAACTTAACATTTTCAATACTTTATCAAAGAAATCAAGTTGCGCAATTAAAGTGAATGGATATAGTTTGAAAGAACCTTTTGCAGTGATGTGACAAACCAATGGTCAAGTGTCTTTCAGCAAATCAATAAAAGACGATGACAGCCAAAACAACGAGAGAGGTGTTTTCACACTTTCAGTTGTGAAAACTAAAACGAAACCAAATTGCAATTGTCGCAAAAATGAATACGATGTCTTGTAGCACAATGCGACGATGATTTGTCTTTAATGAGACAAGGGGTGTAGGCAGCTTTTTAGGGCAAATTAAAAAAATGAATTGGCTGCCAACACTATCATAGTCTATTGCAGAATGATATGAATTAATTAATTCTTTATCCATAATCTGATCTCTTTCATTATTTAAAAAGTACAACAATTGCTTGTTTTAGTTAATGAATCACAGATTTCGCTTCTTCATTAATTGAATCATTTTTTATTAGTCTTTGCATACAGGTTTATCTAACTGTGAAGATTTATAAATTATAAGATTATTTTTATTTTTATGTCTTGTTTGTCCTGTAATGAAACTTGGAGAGCACTGCAGCTATCATTTACGACAAGCTCCTGGATAATTCGGTGCGGGTTTCCTCCCTCCGATCAGCTAAGACAATCATCGTACACAGGACAAATCTAGAGCGTTTCTCCAGGTTAGTTTGTTATTTATTTGTTGGTATAATATTAGTATTTTAGTTAGATATATGTTTAGTTAAATGTGTAGTTAGAATTAGTATATTAGTTGTTTAGTTTAGTTAGTTTTTGTTTTATTTCTTGTTCATAAAATTACAAAATCAACAAAAAATACCTCTCACTGTCTTGGGGCAGAATATAAATGAGTTTTTCAGGTTTACTTCGAATCTATAAATTGTAGATATTGTACATTTTGTGAATAAGTTTTATTTATGTTAGTAGTTAGATAGTTAATTAGTTAGTAGATTGTATATATAGAATAGTTATTTTAGTTAGTTTTGTTTGTTTAATAGTTAGTTTTAGTTAGATTAGTTTATTAGTTTGTTTAATAGTTAGTTTTAGTTAGATTAGTTAGTTTAGAATAGTTTTTCTTTTTTGTTTTCTTAGGACCTTATATCGGCTAACGGAGCCGCTAAACCCATCAGGGTGGTTCATCCCAAACGGCTTGGGTTATTAGAAAACCCCGGACCGGTTCCACTCTTCCAGTTGACGGACGGTCGTTTTCGCCCGTCAACAAATGGCCCTAGAAGGAGGGCCTGAATTTAATTAATGGCACGAGGCGGTCGGAAGACTCCTCCACCACCTAATCGTTCACCTATTGTGACTAGAAGCCATTCAAATGATAATATTCCCCCTCAAACAACAACTACTTCAACCGATGATCCACAGATCACAGTTGATCCAGCAACCCCTAATCCTACAGGTGGTGACATACAAGAGATTGTTCGTCAATATCTTATAAAAACACATAGTTCCTTAGCTCATCTGATGCAACCAAACTGTCCATGGGGTCAACCTTTGGACTTCTCTAATATCAGAGAACAATTAGGAGACACTAACATCACTTTGAATCCTACATATCCAATCTTAAATCCTGCTACAGGAGTATCTGGGATACCTCCTTCACCACCTCCATCATCTCCTTCCTCTTCTGGAGGAGATTCCTCTGACGAAGTCAATTCTCCTTTTTAGCCTTCCACACCCACTACACCAATGGAAAATCAGAACAACCCTGCTAAACCTTGTCTTGACGAGGACGCCGTAGTTGTACCTGGAGCTCAACATCCTCTACCTAAACACCCAGAGAAATGGCTTCCCAAGTTTGACCCTGATTCGAAACAGATCGCTGAAGATCACATTAAAAAATTTATGTTAGCCATAAGACTCCGCAATTTCGAACATGAAGATGTTGTCTGTAGGTTGTTCCCCTATACTTTCAAGGGCAATGCATCCACATGGTACTTTTCCCAACAACCCCATACCATCGTGTCTTGGGAAAAGTTTGAGTCAAGCTTTTTGGAAAAGTTCGGAGACAGTAAGCCTCTGGAAGTCCTAGTCATGGACCTTTCTAGCTTAAGAATGAACCCAAAAGAAAAAGTTCAAGACTTTAATCAAAGATTCCTAACACTCAAAAACTGAATCCCTATGGATTCCATGCCTGCTGAGAGTCTTATAATAGCATACTACACTAAAGCTTTGCATCAAAGTATAGCTATTTGGATTAAACGATCTAAGAAAGCCACGTTGTTAGAAGCCTTCGAGGAGGCCAGCCAGATTGAAAAAGACATACTTAGTCTTAAAGACTCTTCTAGCAACGAAATCGAGACTAGTTCCTCTTCCAAAAAGAAGATCGAAATCCTCCCCAGACCCACTCAATGTAAAATACAACCTGAAAGCTCTGATTTAGAAAACTTAACTAAAGTTGTTTAGAAACTGTCAAATCAAGTTATAGACTTAAAAAGAATGACCAAAGAAGCTTCCTCGAGCAAAGGGCCTTACAAACCCCCATTCCGAAAAACTTTTCCTACCAATCGACCTAATCCAACCACCAAATGCCTAAAGCCTGCAATGCGCCCTTCAAACAATTCTAGAAGCCCAAGATAACTTGATGCCTCCTGAGATTCCCGAGGAGGTAGTTGAACAAGAAACAATTCAAGAAGAAGAGTCTTCTCCAAACATTTTTGGACACTTATCGGATAACATCTTTCAAGCAAACTTCGAGACAGTTCATCCTTATAATACCAGGAGTAAGACAACAAATAAATCTTCTACCAAAAACACTACAACTTCGCCTCCAAAGCAATCTAAATCAGCTGAGACTAAACAGAGTAATGTGAACCCCAACTTAGATTATGATGTAGTTGAAGATCTTAAAAAGTTAAGGGCTAACATTCTCGTTTATGAGTTATTGAAATTTCCATTTTTGTTACAAAAAATGTTACAAATATTTCAGAGAATGGCAAAAATGGTAATTCAAGTGGTAATGAGGTTGTGCAAAACAAAATCCCTCAGAAGACTTCCACTAAAAACAATCCTGATCCTCAAGATAAAGGAAGCCTTCTTGTAAATAATGTAAATAATGTAGATAAAGTAGCTTTAGAAACTGTGAGTAAAAAGCCACAAGCTACCACTCTTAGTACTCGCAAAAATGTACCTCCTTTCTTGTTAACTTTCGAAATCTTCAACAGAAATGTTCATAATTGTATGGTAGACTCAAGAGCGTCATCCAATGTGATGCCTTGGTCTGTTTGCCAAAAGATTAATGCTGAAGTTGAACCCTCTACTTTAAAAATCATACAACTTGATCAGACCAATGTGAAAGTTATAGGCGAACTAAAGAATGTGCTTATTAAATTATCGTCTAACCCCAAGGTTCATCAAATTATTGATATAATTGTTGTGGATATTCCAGAAGTGTATGGTCTATTTTTAAGCAGGGACTGGTCGGAGCAGCTACACGTTTATTTTGCTACAGATTGGTCTCATCTATGGCTTCCAGAAAACGGTAAGCCTAACAAGAAAAAAGCGAATCGTGAACGCTACCTTAAGTTCACGGTCACAGATTTGAATGATCCCAACAAACCATTTACACCTTCTGTTGATTCACCTGAAGTACAAGGGATGGATACCTTCTTTGGCAATTTCATGATCGAGGATTCACCTATCACCAATCCAGAACAGCAATCTGAGATTGTAGCATATATGCAGCCAACAACTTCTACTCAACGATCTCATGTGCCCGATGGAAATCAAATTTGGTCTCTTTATTTCGATGGGTCAAAGTCCAAAGAAGGAGCTGGAGCAGGCTGCGTCATTATCGATCCGGTAGGTAACAAGACATTAATTGCATGTAGATTGGAATTTGAATGTACTAATATTACTGCAAAATATGAGGCTTTACTGCAAGGTCTCAGAAAAGCTTTGGATATGAACATTCAAAACTTGGCTATTTTTGGCGACTCTGAAATAGTGGTTAGACAGGTAAGAGATTCTATCCACTGTCTATCTCCGTATCTCAAAATCTACCAGTCTGAGGTATGGAATTTAATGAATAAATTTTCTTCTTTCAATATAAATTCCATTCCTAGATTAAATAATGTTGAAGCAGATTTATTAGATAATGTAGCTTCTAAACTCCTTCCTGCAGAAGGCTTGTCCCCAGACGCATTCTCCGTTGAGTTGTTGTTTCGTCCATCTGTTCTCGACAACATCACGAACTGGAGAGTCTTTGACGACGATCAACAGATTATTAACTTTCTGCACATGGAAGAAACCTTTCAAGGCACGGTTATAGACGAGCGCACACACGACAACAATTTGCATGATTTTATGGTAATACCTGATCCAAAAACTCCTGAAACTCTATCGGACATGGTAAATTCGATACCCAAATCTGTAGTTAGATTAGAGAAGTTTTATGATTTTGAAGATAAATTTAAAAAGACGGTCAACTGTAAAACTAATAGTTCCTCGTTATCTTATGAAAAAGTAAACTTAGGAACTATTGAAAATCCTCAGTGCATTAATCTAGGGTTGGGATGTTCTCAACAAGAAAAAGCTGCATTTATTAAATTATTCAAAGAATTTAAAGATGTCTTTGCATGGACGTATGATGACCTTAAAACTTTCGACCCTAACATCATACAGCATGTCATCTCGATGAAGCCCCAAACCTTACCCTTTCAACAAAAATTGAGGAAAATGCACCCTAAACTCGAATCGACCGTTCAAAAAGAATTGAATAAACTCCTAAATGATAAGATAATTTTTCCTGTTAGACACACTCAATGGGTTTCTAACCTCGTCCCAGTCCAGAAGAAAAGTGGGGAAATCTGAATCTATGTCGATTTTTGAAACCCTAATAGAGCGTTTGATAAAGACAACTATCATGTCCCACCCATGGAACAGATCCTTCAACAGGTATCTGGTTCTGAGAGGCTATCCTTACTAGATGGTTTCTCGGGGTACAACCAAGTCCTGGTGTCTCCACCAGACCAACTTAAAACTACCTTCCATACTCTATGGGGCACTTATTCATATCGTAAAATTCCCTTTGGATTGATTAATGTTGATGCCACTTTTCAGAGAGCAATGGACATTGCTTTCCGAGGCTTAATCAATCAATCCGTTGTAGTTTACTTGGATGATGTCACTGTATTTTCTAAAAATAAGGACGATCATCTAGCTCACTTATGAGTCGTTCTACAACGATGTCGTAAATACAACATCTCCTTGAATCCCAAAAAGTCCATCTTTGCAGTAGAACAGGGTAAACTCTTAAGATTCATTATGTCTAGCGAAGGAATGATTATTGACCCCGAAAGGACTCAAGTCATCGCAAAAATTCCCCCTCCTACATCCAAAAAATCTATGCAGTCTTTCTTAGGCTAGATTAACTTTGTGAGAAGATTTGTCTCCAAATTCTCCGAAATGGTCAGGCCTTTGCAGAACCTAATAAAGAAAGACGCCCAATATCACTGGGGATCCATAGAAAATCAAGCTTTTAATGCAATAAATAAGGCCATAATAGAGGCTCCGTCTCTCATGAGCTCTGACTTCTCTCAAGACTTTACACTCTATAACTTTTCCTCTGACCGTTCCTATGTCGCCATCTTAACCCAAAAGAATGCAGAGAACAATGAAGTACCCATCACCTTTATGAGATCCTCTTTCAAAGGCGCTAAACTTAATTACCCAGTGGTAGATCGACAAGCCTACATTGTTTTCAAAGCCGTTAAACACTTTTGATCCTATCTTTTGAAGTCTAGGATGAAAGTCATTGTCCCCTACCCAGCCGTCAGAAACTTGTTAGTGCAGAAGGAACTTGGTTAAAAAAGAGCCAACTAGGTCACCTCCTTGTAGGAGTATGACTTAGAAATCACCCCAGCTCAGATAGTGAGAGGCCAAGGGTTATGCAATTTAGTTTCTGATTCAGCAGTAGGACAGCAAGAAGAAAGCAATACGTCAAACCTAGGACGAAGTGATCAAAGTCTAATATGTTGCACACAAAACCCTGTCAGTCCTTTGTATGACGACATAAGATTCTATCTTGAACATGGTTCAGCACCTCATCACCTAGATCCCATTAAAAGAAGAGCGTTTTGATTAAAGTCCGCCTCCTTTCATCTAGTTAATGGTATCCTATTTCATCAGAGTTTTGACGGCGTACTGATGCATTGTCTTGAAAAAGATGAAGCAGAAAAAGTCTTGCTAGAGTTGCATGCAGGAGAAGCTGGTGGCCATTTTGGTGGTGATACCACCACTCACAAGGTTTTAAGAGCCGATTATTAATGGCCCATGCTTTTTATAGATGCCCATGCCTTGTGTCATAAATGTATCATCTGTCAGAAAGCATCAGGGCGGTTACAAAAAACAACCTTTCCTTTGTAGCATGTTTCAGTGGATTCTCCTTTTCAGCAGTGGGGCCTTGATATCATAGGTCCAATCAACCCCCCATCCTCACAACAACAAAAATTTATTGTGACATCCACATATTACTTTACCCGATGGTCTGAAGCCACTGCATTAATAACTGTCAACACCAGTCAGGTAATTACCTTTCTAAATTCGAATATTATCACTCATTTCGGTATCCCTGACTGTTTAGTATTCGATGATGCTTCTTACTTTTCCTCTCTTGATATGAGCGAGTTCGCTTTGGAAAAATGAATTAATCTGAAGTATTATGCTAGCTATTACCCCCAGGGAAATGGATTGGCAGAATCAACGAACAAGAACTTGATCAAAATCATCAAGAGAACCGTGGTTGAAAATCACAAAAATTGGCACAATGTGCTTTTGAACGCGCTGTGGGATGATAGGGTAACGCCAAAAGCAACTATAGGTAACTCCCCCTTTTTTCTCGTTTATGTCAAAGAAGCAATTCTGCCACCTCACATTCTTCTTCCTTCACTACAATTGTTGCAGAAAGTCCAAGAAGAAGATTGTCCCCCTTTGGAAAGCCGAATTAATGCTTTGATGAAGCTAGAAGAGGTAAGAACCCAAGCTAAATGCAAGTTAGATCAACATCAACTATTGGTTAAAAGATGGTTCGATTCTAACTCTGCTTCTGATAGAAATTTTGAAGTAGGCGACCTCATCCTGAAGTGGGACAAACCGCATGAGGGAAAGGGAGAACACACTAAATTTCAAAACTTGTGGCTTGGACCATTTTTAATTGCTGAAAAGTTGGGTCCCAATTATTTTCGATTGTAGAATCTTGAGGTTCATCTTGACACCTACCCGGTGAATGGCCAAGCCCTGAATAGATACTTTGCTTGATAACAATCCTTGTATATTATGCACATATTTTGCTTTTGTTTTCTTTTTTCGTTTGCCTTTTGCTTTTGATTTTTTATTTGAATTTATCAGTTTGTGTTTTTGGAAACACACATACCTGTACACTGATCTATGCAAACCAAGACAATAGAAAATTCCTTCGATGAGATAATGGCTAAGAAAATTTGTACAAACATCAATGGTATATTTCTGAATTTTTTTATCTGTGTCGGAAAAAGTCTGTTGTTTGAAAGAAGATGACTGATTTCAATCTCTGAGTAAAGATTGTCATGATCATCTATTATCTTTTTACGTTGTCCCTATTCCTTAAGGGAATGACTCAAAATATGTCTCCCTACCTTAGGAAGTTGTTTTTGTAAATGAAACATCTCTGGATCTTAATGAAGGACAGTTCTAAAAAATTTTGATGAGGTCTGAAAAAAATGTGTTAAAATATCATAATTTTAGGCGTCACCCATCTCAACTATATATCTTCAAAAAACAAAATAAATTATTTATAGAGCTGTGGGAAGTGCTTGTAAACTCGTCGGGATGTTGAACAAGTCTGCTGGAAACGAGTAAATGCATGCATGATGCCAAGACAACTTCGTCGAGGTACTGGACAGGCCCGCTGGCAGCGAAGCCATGTCGGGTATATGAAAAATTGCAAATAAGAATCCTCATAATGTCCTTTATTCTGAGCCAGAACTTCCTGGTAGGATACAGATGTCAGAGTGGGTTAAATGGAAACCCTGTCGCGGCTATGGACACCTGCTGGCAGCAGTGGCTCTGTCAACATTATTGGAGATTTGATCTTTAATATCATGATTCGCTGGTCTTAAAACTGTTATCAGTTTTCATCTTTTAAAACACTGCTGGAATAATTGGTAAGTCATGATGTTTATACGATTTTCCGGTTGTTGTTTTTTAGTCGGAATTATCTTTGTTGTCTTAATCTGAATTCGTTCCTTTGGGCAGAGATAACTGCTTCTACCAGTGTGTCACCATTGTTGGCAGCCAATTCACATTTTTCCCTTGTCTTATAAGCTGCCTACACCAATGTTTTGCACACATCAATTTTCGTCGCAATTTTCAAATAAACGACACTTTTATTTTTGCGACATTTGCACATTTACCTTCGTTTTTGTTTTCACAACTGTAAGCATGAAAATTTGTTCTTTCGTAGTCGCATTAAAATCATTATTTGAACTGTCGTTATCCTTCTTGTTGATGTGCCCATTGTGCTTACATTTCACTTATCATTATGCAGTTGGAAAAACCCTTTTGATCTGTACTCGTTGGACATTCTTGGATTGATTGTGTGACTTTCTCTCATTGAGTTTGTAACGCATGGGCATTTGGATTTATGTGTTGTTTGATTTGATCTACTTGAGCATTGGTTTCATGAAGATATATAGGTGTTATGATTAAACCCTTGATATATTTCATTTGATATGATACCTATGTTTGTTTTTTCAAAACTATTGGCATGTTGATTATATGAAGAAGCATTGGCACATTGGTTAAAATCTTGATATGAGTTTTTACAATACATTGTCACATCGGTCCAAAACATTGGTATTGGTTTCGATTCATGGTATAACGTTGATTGCGTGTGTTGGTTTCTACACTTACCGTTGATTTCATTGGTCGGGCAAGTGGCATGATTGTTGAACTATACTATAGTGGGTTAAACAACTATGAGTGTCGGCGGTTGTACATTAGCAATGACTATTATGCATGGCCAGTGAATAACTCCACCACCTTCGCACGATGTCATTAATGCCTATCCCTTATCCTTGTTTCACCTCTATTAGTTCGGGTAACCCTTCGTGCACTCTGCTCATGTGTATGCTATGATCCAAACCCTGGACTCACCGTGTGCTCAAATCCATGGAACCAGTGGTGCGAATCAAGCCGAACGGTAGCCAAGCCTTGCTAGTATTTGACAATGCCCGAAAAGACTTGGAGGATAACGGTTGGCTCACCTTTGTATAGCGATTTGAGGGTTTTAATTTATTTGTTGCACGGCAGTTCACCCTGACTTTTGATGGATGTAGAGCCAAGGTGGGTGACATTCAGTTGGAAATCAACGAGGAGTTTATTAGATATGCTACAGGGTTACCATCCTTGGGCCAACGTTGGTTTAAAAACTCTAAGGTTGAGGAGGTGTCATGGCCACTACTGTTCGTTTCACGAAAGGTCACATCCTGTGACAGAGGTATGCCCATATCCATGCTTAAACCATGATGGCATGACCTTTTGATAGTAGTCAAACAACTCGTGACCTGTGAGGGCTGGTATGGACTCATTTTTCTCTACCACCTGCATTTGTTAATTAATTTTATAGGGTATCCATTGAATATGCCTTTCTATTTCCAGTGCAGCCTGTACAAAATGTCAAAAAGGTTTAAAAGGGAGAAGGTCGATAGTATCCTGTTCCACCATGGACTAATTAAACTTATCATTACTCATCACTTAAGCCTCCACAGTGATAGCTGGCGAGCTTTTATCGCTTGAAATGGTTTTGATGATACAGACCCTGTCCAGATTGACAAGCTTGTGGTTAATGAAACCAAGGTCATGCCACCTGTGCCCTTCCATGTCCTACTGCCCTCTCCTAAGCCTTCGGTTGACCCTGATATTTACTTACCCGATGTTATAACTGACAAGGCCGACGCTATAAAAAATCCTGCAAGAAAAAAGATTAGAGGTAACCCTATTGTTGATGGAAAAAGAAAAAAGAATGCTCGGCTTATCTCGAGAATGGCTAGGAATAACCCTAAACCTAGTGTTGAGTAGAAGCCCATAATCCTTAGTGAGGATTTGGACTATGACATAGAACGTTTTCTAGCTAATGAGTACCCTTACTCACAGGGTCTGTACCCCGAGCCACCTTATGACTTTGTTTCGAATCTTCCCCCTTGCCTACAAAAACAATCCCAATTATCGAGGAATCAAACTACCTAACGAAACCTTCGGCAATGTAACCAAACCCTCACCTGCATTTTCAAAGCCCGGACACTTGTCCTATGACCAATGCAATTTATGGTTGGAACGATACTATATAGACATTCTTGTGCTTCAATCAAAAATTAAATCGTTGGAAAATCAAGTTGCAGTATTGACCAGCCAAAGAGACAAACTTCAAGCAACTGATAGGAAGCAAAGAACCACTGGTTCCATCGTTTTCAAGAATGTTGAATCGGCTACAACAGTTGTCAACTCCAAATTGTCATGATCAAGCTGTCTGCTCGTCATACAGGTATGAATTTTGATATCATTTTTGTTTTGTGAATTCCTCAGATTAATGTAATGATGTGAGTTTGGTTTTCGAATAGCTCTGTCTATCCTTTGAAATGGCTCTGTCATAATGTCATTCATCCTGTACATTGTTCTTGCTTTGTTAAAAATGAATGAAATTTTCGATTTGGATACACGATTCGCTCATACCCAGTTTAGCCACTGATAGATTTTCATCGGATTTGATTCGTTTGTCTTTTAAGTTAACGAGATCGATGGTTTCATTTCGATTGGGTTTGTTTGTATCTAATCTAAATAGGAAGTTGTCATGCTAAATTTAGATTACAATCATGCTTTGATTTGATTTCGTTATGGTTATATTATATCGACTCTAATTTAGTTTGTGTGCTGTGGTTTCGGAACAACTTCGTGAGTTTGAATTGATGTCATGCAATCCCTTAAATCAAGAATACAACTCTATTTGATTTCGATTTGGAAAGAATGACTATGTTTTTCATAAAAACAATATTCTCATTTACGCCTGTGCAAATTATATCTACGCCCGAATCGTAGAACGGTTTGGATTCACGACAACTATGTTAAACCCCATCTGTTTGATTCGCTTGATTGGATTGTTGTGTATCTTCAATTAGTTTGATCGATTTTATGAGTTGTATTTGTATCAAAAATAGACTTGATTGTAGCTCTGTTAATTTTAATTTTCAAACGAGTTTGTTAACTCAAATCGACTTATGTCATTTTGTCAAATTCGTATGAGGAAATTTGGGTAATAGTCGTTTCAAAATGAAAACAAGAAATGATCTCGTGAATGATTTTGTCTACCCCAATTTGCAATAACAAATGATCAGATAATTCTTACGAACTCTGTTACCAACTGATTGATCATGTTATGATTTCATGAGTTCATTTACGTGCCAGTTTTGATTTAATTCGCCCATGGCATGGATCGTTTTTTATGGCAATACAGTTATGTCGATTGGAAAATGAGCTTGTTTGGATTCGATCGTGTCTCCTGTTTATGAGGCAGCATAACAATTGTCTGGGATTTGTTTTAATTTTATCGATTTTAGTTTGATATGAAACGATTTCATAACTGCTTGAGTATGATTCTGTTCACCCGACTTTGTGGCAACAAACGAAACAGAGCATATGCTTCTCTGTAGTCATTTGATTTTAGTTTTGTTTTGATCCTGAATTAGTATAGCAATCTCAATTTGAATGATTCGTTTGTCTTTCAATTAGCTGTTAGGTACTTGTAAATAGTTGAATTTAATTCTTTAAAAGATTTGAATTGATTTTTATGCTGATTCTGTGTCTGATTTAGACCAGCTACATAATCGCAAGATTCTATAGCTAGTCTATAGAATTAGATTTTTTATCATTTTATCAATGAAATATCCTTCTAACTTGTCCATTTTTAACCCTTTTCAGGTACATACGAATTGCATTGGGCATGCTGGACAGTCTAAGAGATATTTGTGTGTTTTAGTTTTATTTTAGGTTCCTAGTTTAGTCAGACTTGGGATATCTTCCCAGATTTTATGTAAACAGTTT
>JZKD02S1946037.1:46410-56560 GCA_000966675.3 Picea glauca | reverse complement strand
CTTGTAGAGAAAAATTCAACATCATCACATTTTGAATTATTGCAATCAAGGGTTTGTGTAGATTCTTTACCTTCATTTGAAATGTGTTCAAGATATTCCCTTTTGTCAACATCATTACATGATTCTTTGCCTTCATTTGAAATGTCTTCAAGATCTTCCTTTTTGCCAACATCATCACTTTTAGAAATAATGAAACCAAGAGTTTTTGGAGATTATTTACCTTCATGTGTCTTGATGGAGTTGTCTTCAATGTCTTTCTTCTCCTTCTTTCTTTGATATGTCTCCTCTAGCTTTAGCCATAAATCCTTGGCAGAAGTGCATTGTCCCATGCTTTCTTTGATAGGGCTTGAGAGTCCACTAAGAATTGTCTAGAGAGCCAATGAATCCTTCTTCTTTCCTTCTCTTTGAGCTACAAACTTTGATTTATTCTTCAAAGGATATGATCCACCAATGGCTGACTTCCAAATTGTTTCTCCCATTGTCTTCAAATGTAATCTCATCTCTATTCTCCAAGTAGAATAGTTTTCCTCATCAAGGATTGGAACTTCATCATCCATTTGTGTGTCTATGGATCTCCTTCAAGATTGTTAAGTCTTGTAGTGAAGGCCCTCTCTTATACCAATTGTTGGACACACCTACCACAATTAGAGAGGGGGGTGAATGCATGTGGGGATATTTTTCCCAAAACTTCCCTCTTTCAGAAAATTTATTAGTTAGCATTCAACATTTACTCATTTCTCATTATTGTCACTTATAACCAATTAGATGTGAACACATATCAGAAACATATATAAGAAATATATAATCAATAAGTCATCACCACAAGGAACACAAACAACACAAGATGTATGTACAATTTTCTTTTTATTACGGACTACAATCCTTGGGGTTTTTCAGCAACAACAGAATAGAGTAAAACTCTACAAGAGCACCAACTCTATAATGCAAGACTCAACTTACATCCTCAGCACCAACTAAGATGAGGCAAAAATCCTCAACAGATATCAATATGCAACAGGTACGGGACTTGTCAGTAGTGCAGCCCGCGTGTGTACGTGACCTATCTCACTACAACCCACGTATGTATGTGGCCATGGTATACAACAGCCTGCGTATACATTCTGAGATATTAAGGCTTATCCTTCAATATTAACTCATATCCTCTGCTACCAATTTATCACTCTCTTCTATCTCTCACTGTCCAAAATGAATACCAGCCAGTCACAACTCATCCAAGCTCTCCAATAGTCTACTTATGTTCCACAACCAATCAATATGAATGTTATCTCAATCATGTATAAACAACTAGTATACCATAGAAATCATGTCACCACTCAATCACAAGAGTATTTCTCACTCCATCAACCAACATAGACCACATCAAAACAACCATACCAAGACTTCCCTAAGAATTCACAACACAAAAAGATATACTATCCATCAAGACAATCATGTAATCATACCAGTGTCTCAGTGACATATCTGAGCCCATAGAATGTAGATTTGGAACCTGCTTCAGTCTTCAACAACTTGTCATCAGCTCAACCACAAATCTCCATGATTTTATCCACTATACGCTCCCTGTACATAGACAGTCTGCGTACTGTACACACCTTGTACATATACATCTCGTGTATACGCACCCTATACACAAAGGGCCTGCGTACGCACCAGAAAATAGGGTTTTTCTATAATTTCAAGAATTTGCCCATCATGATCTCAAACTTTCCAAAACTTCAATGCATCCATGAGATCCTCCAAATCTCCTCTCTCTCAGAATAGATCTTCAATCATTCTCAAGAGATCCACACCAAAAAATGCTCTCACAAGAAGCTCTCCATCAATACTCCAAAAGATATTCTCACAAGAAGCTCTCCATTGATCCACAAAAAGGATTTTTTGAAAGAGACCATTGATATCTTATTTATACATTCATCCTCTAGGTCACTTAACCCATTTCTAGGTCACTTAACCTATTTTCCTTATTTTAGGGTTAACCACTTAACATGTGAGGGTCCTCCAACTTCGTAAGGCCATAACTCTCAAACCGTGAGGATTTATGTGACATTCCACATGCCACCAGAAATGGAATGAAAAGTAATATCCATCTAGGATAGTTTCACCAACAAATTCATTGATCTTCATATCATTATTCCACATACAAGCATGGGTCCTCCAACCATTCTTCTAGGATAACTCAATCTGCAAAGCATCTTTCCATGAGGGATTTCACCATAAGGGGACCACTTTGGATTTCATCCATTTATGCACTTTATCAACCATGATAAGACAATAATGAGTCATCTATACATTTTTCCAACAATGCATCTTATACCAATGAAACCACATCTATCCATCTTCATCATGTATCAATGACAACTCATTGATCCATCTTCATCTATGCATTCTCATCATGGAAGATACATATTACATTACATCAATCATCAATCAATCAATCCTTTGGCATCAATAAAACAATCAATCACTTGACATAAATCAATGAGATCAATCAATCACACTTTTGGCATCAATGACTACATGATCCAACAATATCAACAACTTACAAAAATGGTTTGTAACAATATTACATAATGCATCAACTCATATATAACTATGATGGAATAATAAAAAAGATAAACTAACACAAAAGAGAATGAACTTCTATATGATACCTGCGTATCTATATTTATATATATCAGGCTCTTTATCCATTTACAATGTATTACCAAAACCCCAACCCTACTGAAGTTAGGTCTTCCTCCCATGTGAGTGTGTTGTTCTTCCTCCAATTGTCGCTTTCCTTGTGCACTCTTTCTTGCATGTGCGTGTGTTGTTCTTCCTCTAGCTGTTACTTTAGTTTTTGCACGCTTTCTTTCCCACAATCATCCTTCTTTCCACTTTGTCCTAGTGCCAACACCAAGTATTTGATGAGACCCAAGAACTTGAATTTCCTTGAATCAAAAGAAAAAAGGTCCTTATAGGGCCTGGTGATGTCCAAACCCAACTCATCCATGATCACCTTTGGCATGAGGTTGTGCGACATGCCTGAGTACAACATGGAATTATGCAGGGTCATGTCATGGACCTTGAGACTGACATAAAATGGGGGGATGTGCTCAGTATCGCTTGTCTCCTCTATGCGTCGACAAAACAATATGGCAAGGTGATCATCTTGGATGTTCAGAGTGTCAGGAGTTTCTCCCATTTTTAGAATTTTAATAATATGATCCAGATATTCACCCTTTCTAATAAGTTCATTAAAAGGGACATATATTTTGATCTTGGCCATTTTGTGCTCAAAGTTAAAGGGGGAAGAGGTCATTTATACCTCTTTTCCACACGCTTCTCGACTACTTGTTTTCGATGCTTTCTTCAAGGGATCTTCCTTCAACTTTTCCTTATCAACCGCATCCTTGGTTGAGTTGTATAGCTTTGGTCGGCTTGTGGAAGGGGAATCCAGTAGAGGTTTCCTTATGGGATTTGTCTGTTGAGGTTCGATAGGCACCTTCTTTCTCTTGAGGTTGTATTTTTTTTTAACTACATAATGGCATTGTGATAACATTTTCTAAATTATTTCGTCTCCCACAAGAGGGTGTCGTCTGTCTCGAGCATAATATCATCATTTTTTCTGATGTATTGATCATGTTCCCCCTTCGTAAAAAACACACGTGTGTCCTTTTCACCACAACAATGCATTTGGTATTGGAACATCTGATCACAATCCTCATCTGCAAAATTGTTTTGGAATAGAGGCCTTGTCTGTTTGTCGCCCTGGTCTCTCTGCTCCCTCTATCTGACCTATGGGCCCTGACCCCTTCAAAGGTTTTGATTTCTGGGTTAGGGGTCATTCTTTTCTCGGGCAACAAGTCTGCTTCCCACGAACATTCTTTCCATCATTTTCTCCATCATCTTCATCATCAAGTTGAATTTGTTGTCCAAGGATCGAGATGTCGATGGATGTGCATCCCCTTGGGGTTTCCTATCACCTCTGTTGAATCTCTGTTTGATCTTCCCTGACACCATCATGTTTACCTCAACTTTGATTGTGTTTCTCTTCATGGCATCTAGATTTACCAATCTTATTTCTCTCAATATCAAGGCAAAATCGCTGTCGAAAGAGTCGACGTATCATAGATGCACAACCCTGGGGGTGGCTGGACTTCTTCAGAAATCAAGTTATAAACCCTCATGAAACAGGCTGAGAATTCTTGCACCGTCTCCTCCGGTGCCCTGTTCATATTATTGTATTGCATCAACAACTACAAGGGGTTATTCTTGTCCCCCCATCTAGTAATGAAAGATGTTTCAAATGTGATGAAGTCTTGAATGCTTTTTGCTGGGAGGGATTTGAACCACTTCCTCACCTCCCTTGAAAGGCTCTATGTGAACAACCTCATTTTCATATCTACATAGTCCAACTCCTCTAGGTTGAAAAAATCATTGAACCAATCCATATGCCTATGGACTGAATGGTTCCCTTCATCATTGTAGAGCTTAATCCTCTGGCTGTAATTTTGGGGAAAATCACGCAGTTGGGTTGGAAGAACGAGGGGGGATAATATAGCATCCATGTCTCTAGGACGGTTTGGGATTTGGGGAATATTATTAGGTATCATATCTTGGAACCTCTTCTGGTCGAAAACTATCTCGTCCAAGATGGTTTCCGACTTAGACCTGAATAGGGTTCGCTCAAACAATGTGTCAAACTCAAGTTCCTTAATGCTTTGTGTGCCATCTTTGGGTAAGGACATTCTTTTGTCAAGGTAATAGAACGGGTCTAGTGCTTTCTCTCTAGTCCTACACAAAAGTTTCTCGGGATCGCACACAGGCTCTATAGGGTTTGGATCGGGATTTTCTCTGGTATAGATCCTCTTCAGATCTGGGGTTCCTGAATCACGCTACTTGGTGCTACTAGTCTTTTTGATTGGAGTCTCTAGGGTAAAGGTTTTAGCCAATATAGATATTTTTCCCTATGTTACCCTCAAGGGTCAAACTATAACTTTAGTCTTTCTCCTAGGGAAATGTTTTTTAATTTTGTCCCTGACAACGATGATGGAATGTTAGCTCTTCGTAAACTTCATTTAGTTGAGAAACGAATGACAGAGGAAACCTACAAACCAAATTTGAGACCCAAAACTATCCTTTTGGACCTGGAGAGGGCTCTCTTGGGAGACTTTTTCTAGACTTTGTCTTGATACAAGATATGGATTTAAGCTATCGACTAGATTTAACACCTTTAAATAAAACATTTATGGTTCTATTGGCGCAAGAAAGTAAGACCTTGGGCTATGGAGTCTATTTAAGAAAACAATAGAAACAAATGACTTGGTGACTAAACTTGAGAGGATAAAGGCTAAGTGAGAAACAGTCTTCAATTTAAAATTGTTTTGTGTGGTGGGGGGAAAAACACATGAAGTAACTCGGATCACCTCTGAGGATGTATTCAAAGTTAACTTGGAGGAAAACGGTTTTTCTGAATGGTGCGAATCCCAGGGCACTGTGCAGCGAATCCTAGGTTCGAATTTACGTTATGATCCAGATAAAAATAGATATTAATACTAAAGACAAGAAGTATGTACACAAAGAAAGGAAACAATACATCCAACTGCTACAATTAGAATCTTTTCATCAAAGTTTAAGGACTTTTGCATTAAATTTTGATCGAACTCAAACTACATTCAATAGTCACTATCTACACTAATTTTTCCAACCAATTCGGCTTACATTGAAAAGATAAAACATATAGGCAAGGGCACCGCTTGGGCTGCCCTACTCTCTAGCTACCATCCCTAGAATTTAGGAAACTGATTGTTCTCTGTAAATGACCTTTCATATAACACCTTTACAGAAATAGAAATCAACTGTATTCAGTCGTGTCATAACTTCTTGTCTTTGCCACGGGGTTCGGTTATCAGTGAGGCCTTGTCAGAGTGAGAGTGATGTGTCGATGCCTTCCTTTGAAAAGGTATCCGAAAAATCAAGTGCTCTGGTCAAACTCCTGCCATCGATTGTAACAGCCTTGGTTTCTATCACATGCTAATTTGTAGGGGTGCATATGTGTCAAGTGAATTTTGACTTTTGTAGTCATTACCAAAATGACAAAATTGTCCAAGGGTGACACCTTCCTTAGAAATGTCAAAATCTGCGCCATAATTTGAGAATGCAATAATGCACTCAATTAATCACGTTTCCTCTACATGCTGGCAAGAGTTGCACAAACTTTCTCCATGATCGGTTCACATTCTCTGAAATGCTTCTCATTTCCTTCTTTCACGTAGTTGTACTATTGTATCCTACGCTTACCTAAGTTGTCTCTTAATCCACGTCACGTTTCCTTCTCGGCCTTGTGATGCTGACACTTCAAAGGTCTTTGCTACTAACTGTTGTTTTAGTTCTCTATTTTCCTGGTAAATCTCAATGATAGCGAGATGTGCTTGCTTCAGCTACTAAGATAGCTCTCAAACATTTGTGCCTCCGACATATGTCTTCCTCGTTCTACTCCATCTTTCTCAATATACCTTTGACAGTTTCCATCCAAATGGCGCACATAAGTAATTCTTCGACATCTAAAATTGCGCATGGTTCTCTTGGGGCTCGAGTTTCCCCATCTTCCTTGTTCTTTATTGGTCTACCCCTTCTCTGGGGTACTTTCTATTGGGGAGACAGGGATTCCCACCTGTCTTAATTTTCTCACATAAACAATCTCGTTTGATGAAATATTCATAGCACCGCATGTCCAATGGCATTCCTTTGAACAACCTTTCGCTGCCCAGAGGGATCTTTGTCGCGTTTATTAGGACCCTATAATGTACCTTTTTGTTCACACCTTTTGCTACCATTACATCCTTTTTCCACTCACATTTAAGCTTACATTATCACCTTACCCTATCTTTCCAAAGGTATATAACGTCTCTTCTCTTTGCTATATGTTTAATTTGTTTTACATGTAATTTTACATTATTCTCATATTTAACCATCGATCAAAAATATATAGTTCTGAAATAGTTCGAACTACAGATTATTGTTACTKCTTGAAGGCCCATTGCTAAAAYAGTCAAAAGCACGCAAACCTCATTGCTGAAACAATCCATGGTCTGTGATKCTGAAACAACAATTCACACGACAGTAAGAAGAAGTTTTTACACTGGCCACAACAACCGCACCTTATGCCAGCATAACCATTGTTGCTGCTTGAGACCACATTGCGGAAAYAGTCAGAATRCAAATCCCGTTGCTGAAACAGTCCATGATTTGTGATGMTGAAACAATATACAACAATAGTAACAAGAATATAAATAAAGAAGTTGTTACACCGACCGCAACATTCCAACTATTGTAATAGCATTCTATTACGGGAGATCAGGATATCCTATTCCAGTATAGAAGATTAGATATGACTAATAATAGGATTCGTATGTGCACATGTAATTTGATGATCAATTGTATTGAGGGGATTCTCCTCTATAAATAAGGGGAAATCATCATTAGAGGGGATCCTTTTTGTCTAGAAATAAATTACAGAGAAGGACGTGTTCACTTTAGAAATTGTAACATGATATAGTTGACAGATGAATAAAAGATTATTCTGAGCATTCCTTCCTAGTTCCTTTCATTTCTGGGGAATCTTGTGAGAAGGGAGGGCCCACCTTCTTCACAAGATTCACCCATTAGTTCTGTAGTGCGTTAGTATTATTTCTATTCATGCCTTGATTAAATTTTGTTTTGCTAAAACTCTACTTTACTGAACTTTGTTTTGTTGAAACTATGCTTTACTGATTGTTACATTGTTTTCATATAATTCATGCTTGGGAAACTGTTAATCATTCTGATTGGTAATTCTGTTGATGAATTTATGAAAGTGTGATAATCAGAGACAATTGTTGAAGGTTCCTTCTTGGGGAATAGGGTCTTGTTCTCTGTTATGAGATAATTAGCCTATAGTAAGTGTCAATCATTTTTATTAGTAATGAGTTCATGAAAGTGTGATAATCAGAAACATGTGTTGAAGATTCCTGCTTGGGGAATAAGGTCTTGTTCTCTGTTATATAATAGTTGGTCTTTTCTTTTGTAGTATCTTGAAGTATTTCTTTCCTAGGTTGTTGTTTCTTAATGTAATCCATGATTCTTCGGATAATTATTTCTTTAAACTTTGAACTCTGCAATAGGTAGGTTTCTTTTCTGTAATCCAAAGTAGAACTTCATCTTGTTCAAGGTAAGGTGTGATTAATGTACTTTTACTACAACTCTAGATTTATTTTGAGATTGAGAATATACAATGTGTGATTGCCTTTGAAATAAACATACTTCCCTGGGTTGACAATTTATGTAACACTTGATTGTTTAGTTAATAAGAAATTACAGTGACCAACATTTTGGCGTCGTTGTCGGGGAAGGCAATTATAGATTTCAAAAGAACTTATGTTATTTCATATATAAAGATTGCATGAGAGGATGCGGAGACCCCAAAGAAATTGACCCTATAGGTGGCATGGGTAGAGGAAGGGGAGGAAGAAAGACTTTTATTGATGAGATTATATCAAAATCTAAATCTATTGCTCCTCAGCGACCAAACTCTTGGAAACCAAAATCCCAACCTTCCTTTCAAGCAAAATTTGAAATGGGGAAAGAGATTTGGAGTCCTGAGACAGTTGAGAAACCAATAGGAAACATTGAGGATCGAGCAAGCACAGCNATTACGGGAGATCAGGATATCCTATTCCAGTATAGAAGATTAGATATGACTAATAATAGGATTCGTATGTGCACATGTAATTTGATGATCAATTGTATTGAGGGGATTCTCCTCTTTAAATAAGGGGAAATCATCATTAGAGGGGATCCTTTTTGTCTAGAAATAAATTACAGAGAAGGACGTGTTCACTTTAGAAATTGTAACATGATATAGTTGACAAATGAATAAAATATTATTCTGAGCATTCCTTCCTAGTTCCTTTCATTTCTGGGGAATCTTGTGAGAAGGGAGGGCCCACCTTCTTCACAAGATTCACCCATTAGTTCTGTAGTGCGTTAGTATTATTTCTATTCATGCCTTGATTAAATTTTGTTTTGCTAAAACTCTACTTTACTGAACTCTGTTTTGTTGAAACTATGCTTTACTGATTGTTACATTGTTTTCATATAATTCATGCTTGGGAAACTATTAATCATTCTGATTGGTAATTCTGTTGATGAATTTATGAAAGTGTGATAATCAGAGACAATTGTTGAAGGTTCCTTCTTGGGGAATAGGGTCTTTTTCTCTGTTATGAGATAATTAGCCTATAGTAAGTGTCAATCATTTTGATTAGTAATGAGTTCATGAAAGTGTGATAATCAGAAACATGTGTTGAAGATTCCTGCTTGGGGAATAGGGTCTTGTTCTCTGTTATATAATAGTTGGTCTTTTCTTTTGTAGTATCTTGAAGTATTTCTTTCCTAGGTTGTTGTTTCTTAATGTAATCCACGATTCTTCGGATAATTATTTCTTTAAACTTTGAACTCTGCAATAGGTAGGTTTCTTTTCTGTAATCCAAAGTAGAACTTCAACTTGTTCAAGGTAAGGTGTGATTAATGTACTTTTACTACAACTCTAGATTTATTTTGAGATTGAGAATATACAATGTGTGATTGCCTTTGAAATAAACATACTTCCCTGGGTTGACAATTTATGTAACACTTGATTGTTTAGTTAATAAGAAATTACAGTGACCAACATTTTGGCGTCGTTGTCGGGGAAGGCAATTATAGATTTCAAAAGAACTTATGTTATTTCATATATAAAGATTGCATGAGAGGATGCAGAGACCCCAAAGAAATTGACCCTATAGGTGGCATGGGTAGAGGAAGGGGAGGAAGAAAGACTTTTATTGATGAGATTATATCAAAATCTAAACCTATTGCTCCTCAGCGACCAAACTCTTGGAAACCAAAATCCCAACCTTCCTTTCAAGCAAAATTTGAAATGGGGAAAGAGATTTGGAGTCCTGAGATAGTTGAGAAACCAATAGGAAACATTGAGGATCGAGCAAGCACAGTAGGTGAACAAACAAAAGAAACCATGAATGAGTATAATGAAGAACTGCATCATGAAGAACAGGCAGGTCCTGAAAGAGAGGTAAATGATGAAAACTCTTTTTCCACCTTAGGATTT
>JZKD02S1946037.1:36243-46400 GCA_000966675.3 Picea glauca | reverse complement strand
GGTTACTTGACTCTCTGACAGTGCATGTTACTGAGATGTTAGCTATGGGAGGCCCTATTATACGGTATGAACCCACCATAATAGCCCTGTTAGAATTATATCCAGAAGTTTATCAAATTTTTCTGCAGGCAGGCTGGCTGGGTTATTTTTAGAGACTCCAGGGATTTGATCAACAACAGGTTCTTCAATTTTCTCAAAATATTCAGGAAGATTATTCCATTGTTCAAGGGGTTCGGATTCCATTCACAGAGGATGATATAGAATAGGTTTCGGGTCTCCCTGTCACTGACATTTGCTGGTTCAGCTGCAAACACATTATCCTTAATGCCCAAAAGGATTTTCTCTTGCCAGGGTGTTTGACTTAGCTCGTTGCCGCCTCCTTGGTAAAAAGTTTCAAAGTTTGTCAAGCACTACCTCACCTGTGAAGGCCGATACCAGGTATTCTACCAGTATGATTTTGTTTTGTTGTCTCATTTACGACATGCTAGATTGGTGAATATTCCCTACTATCTACTCGGATGTCTTAGAAATATGTCGCATTACTATAAAAAGGCTAAAAATCCCACCCTTTCCCTCACCCATCACCGTCTCACTCAACTACTCATCCAAAAGGGTTTTTCCCAACAAAACCCTCTCCTAAAAAACCCAYCCATAGACCCTCAAGAAGTTGTKGAACATCTTGAAAATCTTCAGGAACAGCAACCACAAAACCTTCCAGATCCTCCAAAAGTACCTAAYAGTCCACCTACAGACCCAATTAATCCAATTAACCTTCCTACCATACCAAGCATGTCCCACATMTTACCAGAATCATCCACTCCTACCGTTCACATCCTTAGTGATGATTCTGAACCAAACAACTCTCCCTGCCCCATCACTGAGGAAAAATMCTCACGCAAACGAAAGAAGCAAATTCCTCCTTTTCCCTCCTTTTTACAAAGAAAACGAACAAGGACCTCAATAGAGCAGCCACTGCTCTAAACCCCCAACCCATCTGGATAAAATCCCGTACACCTCCACCCTCCCAAATTCCATAAATTTTACCTATTCCACCCATGGGCACTAAAACACAAGAACCAAAGGCCTAGTGTACCGTGACATCATCCTTTTTAAATCAAGTAGATGAAACATAAGAACCATCTACTCATCCAGTAGCTGAAACACAATAACCAACTACTCATCTAGTAGCTACAACACAAGAACCAACTACTCATCCAGTAGCTGAAACACAAGAACCAGTTACTCATTCAGTAGATGAAACACAAGAACCAACTACTCATTCAGTAGCTGAAACACAAGAACCAGCTATAGCTGTTACACAAGAACTAGCTACAACTGAAACATAAGAACCAACTGCTGATATTGTTACCAAAATATAGGAATCAGATGCCCAGGGTGATGCAACACTACTTTCTCTACATCAAGAAGCTGAAATACAAGAATCAGTTGATCCTGTAGCTGCTCCAAAAGAACCATCTAGTGTGGTCATGACTGTTACATAAGAACCAATCACCCCTCTTAATATACCCATGAAATATCAACAACCAGAACCAACAATGGTCTCTATCTTACAAGAAAATGAGTTCCTAAGGTCTAAACTGGAAGCCTACAAGCAAGAGCTAGTAATGGTAAAGGAAGCCTATGATAATGAACATAAATTGTATACCCTAGCTCACATAGCGACCATGATAGAGGAAAATAAAAAAGAGAATCAGTGTAGAGAGTATATGTGCAGTCAATGTAAGGACATTTATTATCAAGTAGGCTACAAAGTGACTAAAATTCCAATGCCTAGAGCTTCCCCTGCACCCACGACTTTTGAAATCAAAGAAGAAAACCCTGTTGTTACACAAGAACCAATAGGACCTTCCAAAATTCAAAATGAACCCTGGCCTACAACAACTGCTACATTTGAAGCCCAAGTTTTTATTAATAAAGTTGTACAAACACTGCCTATTGATGAATCTTCCCCTCCTAGCAAGATCAATACCCATACTCTTGTGGAGCAAGCCACTCAGACCCTACCTCAGCCTATCACTTGAGATGCTAAAACACAAACTCAACCATGGGATGAGCAGGAAATAATGGACAAATGGAAAAAAGAGTTTGTTGTTACACAGGACAAAATCCTGCAGGAGTACAAACTACTCTAGCTAAACCACATCTATTCAAACTAGGAAGCTTTGGAGAAAACATGCCAAGAATCTTGTGCCCATAACAAGCATAATAAAGAACTAAAAGGAAAATTGCTCCTGATGTTTGACTTGGCACAAAAATGGTTGGCTGCAAGGAAACCATCCTCCAATTAATCTCTTTTCCTCATAGAACGACTTACATTTTTTTAGATTAAATCAATCAAAGAAGGCAAACCCCATGCAGTGTTAAATCCAACAAATTTTGTTAGAACCTTTGCAGAAGCCTCTACTATTGATCAACACCTCCTATGTGAGGTATATCTTCATAATGAGGCCATCCTTGAGAACCGACAACTTAACCTTAACCCCCTTGTCAGTGATATCCAAATTCTGGCACTCACCTCCTTCCTTAACAATCAGATTACATGGCAGAATGACTTCCTAGCTGCCAAGCATAATGAGGATAACCACCTCCTCTGGATACGGCCAGAACCACAGAACGTTGCCACCTTTGTTGCAAAGTATTATCAGTTTTTGAAGAAACCGGGGATGATTCAATATATTCGACAACTATACACAACAGTACTTCAGGATTGTCAACAGTTTATTAAATCCACAGAGATCACTGCCCTACAAGAAAATAACATGTTTTGGCAACAATCTTCTAAGAAAATACAGGAACAAAATCCCTTTAGTCCTACCAATCTTGAGACAAAAATCTCCCACGTACCTAGCTACATCAAATGCATTCAGCAATGTGATGAAAGTTGGATAGGTTATCAGTTCCATTTTCCTATTCTGTGGATGCCAACAAAGAAATATCAAGTTCATCATAAGTTGCCCAAAAAGGTTGAAACAACAGCTTGGCAAAGGTTACAACACGTTCAAGGATTCAGAGCTCCAATAGAAAACACTTTCCACAGCAACTGCTTAAGTAATTTGCACACTCAAAGTCGGTATTCAAATTCTGATTTAGATTGAAGTTTCCTGAGGACATGCAACCTTTTAGTTGGGGGGGATGTTAGGAACCTACAATGTACCTTTTTGTTCACAACTTTTTCTACCATTACATCATTTTTCCACTCACATTTAAGCTTACATTATCACCTTACCCTATATTTCCAAAGGTATATAATGTCTCTTCTCTTTGCTATATGTTTAATTTGTTTTACATGTAATTTTACATTACTCTCATACTTAACCATCGATCATAAATATATAGTGTTGAAACAATTTGAACTGCAGATTATTGTTGCTGCTTGAAGGCCCATTGCTGAAACAGTCAACAACATGCAAACCCCGTTGCTGAAACAGTCCATGGTCTGCGATGCTGAAACAACAATTCACACAATAGTAAGAAGGAGTTGTTACACTCGCCACAACAACCGCACCTTAAGCCAACATAACCATCGCTACTACTTGAGACCATGTTGCTGAAACAGTCAGAACGCAAATCCCATTGCTAAAATAGTCTGTGATTTGCGATGTTGAAACAATATACAACAACAGTAACAAGAAGATAAATAAAGAAGTTGTTACACTGGCCACAACAGTCCAACTATCATAATAGCTTTCTGTTACAGGAGATCAGGATATCCTATTCCAGTATAGAAGATTATATCCGACTAAGAATAGGATTCGTATGTGCACATGTAATTTGATGATCAAATGTATTGAGGGGATTCTCCTCTTAGGGGAAATCATCATTAGAGGGGATCCTTTTTGGCTAGAAATAAATTACAGAGAAGGATGTGTTCACTTTAGACATTGTAACATGATATAGTTGACATATGAATAAAATATTATTCTGAGCATTCCTTCCTAGTTCCTTTCATTTTTGGGGAATCTTGTGAGAAGGGAGGGCCCACCTTCTTCACAAGATTCACCTCTATAGTGTTTTAGTATTATTTCTGTTCACGCCTTGATTAAATTTTCTTTTGTTGAAACTATACTTTACTGAACTCTATTTTGTTGAAACTCTGCTTTACTGCTTGTTACATTGTTTTCATATAATTCATGCTTTTGTAACTGTTAATCATTCTGATCGGTAATTCTGTTGATGAATTTATGAAAGTGTGATAATCAGAGACAGGTGCTGAAGGTTCCTGCTTGGGGAATAGGGTCTTGTTCTTTTTTATGAGATAATTAGCCTACATTACGTGTCAATCATTTTGATTAGTAATGAGTTCATGAAAGTGTGATAATCGAAAACAGGTGTTGAAGATTCCTTCTTGGGGAATAGGGTCCTGTTCTCTGTTACAGAATAGTTGGTCTTTTCTTTTGTAGTATCTTGAAGGATTTCTTTCCTAGGTTGCTATTTCTTAATGTAATCTAGGATTCTTCGAATAATTATTTCTTTAAACTTTGAACTCTGCAATAGGTAGGTTTCTTTTCTGTAATCCAAAGTAGAACTTCAGCTTGTTCAAGGTAAGGTGTGATTAATGTACTTTTACTACAACTCTAGATTGCTTTTGAGATTGAGCATATACAGTGTGTGATTNCTCACGCAAACGAAAGAAGCAAATTCCTCCTTTTCCCTCCTTTTTACAAAGAAAACGAACAAGGACCTCAATAGAGCAGCCACTGCTCTAAACCCCCAACCCATCTGGATAAAATCCCGTACACCTCCACCCTCCCAAATTCCATAAATTTTACCTATTCCACCCATGGGCACTAAAACACAAGAACCAAAGGCCTAGTGTACCGTGACATCATCCTTTTTAAATCAAGTAGATGAAACATAAGAACCATCTACTCATCCAGTAGCTGAAACACAATAACCAACTACTCATCTAGTAGCTACAACACAAGAACCAACTACTCATCCAGTAGCTGAAACACAAGAACCAGTTACTCATTCAGTAGATGAAACACAAGAACCAACTACTCATTCAGTAGCTGAAACACAAGAACCAGCTATAGCTGTTACACAAGAACTAGCTACAACTGAAACATAAGAACCAACTGCTGATATTGTTACCAAAATATAGGAATCAGATGCCCAGGGTGATGCAACACTACTTTCTCTACATCAAGAAGCTGAAATACAAGAATCAGTTGATCCTGTAGCTGCTCCAAAAGAACCATCTAGTGTGGTCATGACTGTTACATAAGAACCAATCACCCCTCTTAATATACCCATGAAATATCAACAACCAGAACCAACAATGGTCTCTATCTTACAAGAAAATGAGTTCCTAAGGTCTAAACTGGAAGCCTACAAGCAAGAGCTAGTAATGGTAAAGGAAGCCTATGATAATGAACATAAATTGTATACCCTAGCTCACATAGCGACCATGATAGAGGAAAATAAAAAAGAGAATCAGTGTAGAGAGTATATGTGCAGTCAATGTAAGGACATTTATTATCAAGTAGGATACAAAGTGACTAAAATTCCAATGCCTAGAGCTTCCCCTGCACCCACGACTTTTGAAATCAAAGAAGAAAACCCTATTGTTACACAAGAACCAATAGGACCTTCCAAAATTCAAAATGAACCCTGGCCTACAACAACTGCTACATTTGAAGCCCATGTTTTTATTAATAAAGCTGTACAAACACTGCCTATTGATGAATCTTCCCCTCCTAGCAAGATCAATACCCATACTCTTGTGGAGAAAGCCACTCAGACCCTACCTCAGCCTATCACTTGAGATGCTAAAACACAAACTCAACCATGGGATGAGCAGGCAATAATGGACAAATGGAAAAAAGAGTTTGTTGTTACACAGGACAAAATCCTGTAGGAGTAAAAACTACTCTAGCTAAACCACATCTATTCAAACTAGGAAGCTTTGGAGAAAACATGCCAAGAATCTTGTGCCCATAACAAGCATAATAAAGAGCTAAAAGGAAAATTGCTCCTGATGTTTGACTTGGCACAAAAATGGTTGGCTGCAAGGAAATCATCCTCCAATTAATCTCTTTTCCTCATAGAACGACTTACATTTTTTTAGATTAAATCAATCAAAGAAGGCAGACCCCATGCAGTGTTAAATCCAACAAATTTTGTTAGAACCTTTGCAGAAGCCTCTACTATTGATCAGCACCTCCTATGTGAGGTATATCTTCATAATGAGGCCATCCTTGAGAACCGACAACTTAACCTTAACCCCCTTGTCAGTGATATCCAAATTCTGGCACTCACCTCCTTCCTTAACAATCAGATTACATGGCAGAATGACTTCCTAGCTGCCAAGCATAATGAGGATAACCACCTCCTCTGGATACGGCCAGAACCACAGAACGTTGCCACCTTTGTTGCAAAGTATTATCAGTTTTTGAAGAAACCGGGGATGATTCAATATATTCGACAACTATACACAACAGTACTTCAGGATTGTCAACAGTTTATTAAATCCACAGAGATCACTGCCCTACAAGAAAATAACATGTTTTGGCAACAATCTTCTAAGAAAATACAGGAACAAAATCCCTTTAGTCCTACCAATCTTGAGACAAAAATCTCCCACGTACCTAGCTACATCAAATGCATTCAGCAATGTGATGAAAGTTGGATAGGTTATCAGTTCCATTTTCCTATTCTGTGGATGCCAACAAAGAAATATCAAGTTCATCATAAGTTGCCCAAAAAGGTTGAAACAACAGCTTGGCAAAGGTTACAACACGTTCAAGGATTCAGAGCTCCAATAGAAAACACTTTCCACAGCAACTGCTTAAGTAATTTGCACACTCAAAGTCGGTATTCAAATTCTGATTTAGATTGAAGTTTCCTGAGGACATGCAACCTTTTAGTTGGGGGGGATGTTAGGAACCTACAATGTACCTTTTTGTTCACAACTTTTTCTACCATTACATCATTTTTCCACTCACATTTAAGCTTACATTATCACCTTACCCTATATTTCCAAAGGTATATAATGTCTCTTCTCTTTGCTATATGTTTAATTTGTTTTACATGTAATTTTACATTACTCTCATACTTAACCATCGATCATAAATATATAGTGTTGAAACAATTTGAACTGCAGATTATTGTTGCTGCTTGAAGGCCCATTGCTGAAACAGTCAACAACATGCAAACCCCGTTGCTGAAACAGTCCATGGTCTGCGATGCTGAAACAACAATTCACACAATAGTAAGAAGGAGTTGTTACACTCGCCACAACAACCGCACCTTAAGCCAACATAACCATCGCTACTACTTGAGACCATGTTGCTGAAACAGTCAGAACGCAAATCCCATTGCTAAAATAGTCTGTGATTTGCGATGTTGAAACAATATACAACAACAGTAACAAGAAGATAAATAAAGAAGTTGTTACACTGGCCACAACAGTCCAACTATCATAATAGCTTTCTGTTACAGGAGATCAGGATATCCTATTCCAGTATAGAAGATTATATCCGACTAAGAATAGGATTCGTATGTGCACATGTAATTTGATGATCAAATGTATTGAGGGGATTCTCCTCTTAGGGGAAATCATCATTAGAGGGGATCCTTTTTGGCTAGAAATAAATTACAGAGAAGGATGTGTTCACTTTAGACATTGTAACATGATATAGTTGACATATGAATAAAATATTATTCTGAGCATTCCTTCCTAGTTCCTTTCATTTTTGGGGAATCTTGTGAGAAGGGAGGGCCCACCTTCTTCACAAGATTCACCTCTATAGTGTTTTAGTATTATTTCTGTTCACGCCTTGATTAAATTTTCTTTTGTTGAAACTATACTTTACTGAACTCTATTTTGTTGAAACTCTGCTTTACTGCTTGTTACATTGTTTTCATATAATTCATGCTTTTGTAACTGTTAATCATTCTGATCGGTAATTCTGTTGATGAATTTATGAAAGTGTGATAATCAGAGACAGGTGCTGAAGGTTCCTGCTTGGGGAATAGGGTCTTGTTCTTTTTTATGAGATAATTAGCCTACATTACGTGTCAATCATTTTGATTAGTAATGAGTTCATGAAAGTGTGATAATCGAAAACAGGTGTTGAAGATTCCTTCTTGGGGAATAGGGTCCTGTTCTCTGTTACAGAATAGTTGGTCTTTTCTTTTGTAGTATCTTGAAGGATTTCTTTCCTAGGTTGCTATTTCTTAATGTAATCTAGGATTCTTCGAATAATTATTTCTTTAAACTTTGAACTCTGCAATAGGTAGGTTTCTTTTCTGTAATCCAAAGTAGAACTTCAGCTTGTTCAAGGTAAGGTGTGATTAATGTACTTTTACTACAACTCTAGATTGCTTTTGAGATTGAGCATATACAGTGTGTGATTGCCTTTGAAATAAACAAAATTCCCTGGGTTGACAATTTATGTAACACTTGATTGTTTAGTTAATAAGCAATTACAATGACCAACAACGGTCAACATATCTTCTTTTGTTACATGGATGGTGACACCCGCAATTACTCTGCAGAAACTATCAAAACTGAGTGTGAATTGCTCATCTAGTATAAAATTGAATCCTTGGATTTTCCTACAGAAGTCCATGCACCCAAACTATTTGAAATATGCCCTGATATCTGGATCTTCGTTGATCAATGTCAAGTTTTGGGGCTTGGGCCTGGTGCTTCTACCACTTCACATGCCCTTCCTTATGTTTTGGTAGGTTTCCATGGTGCAACAGGTATTTATTCTGCACGTGATGGATTTGGAATGGGCCCAAGGCAGTTATTTTTATCAACCTGGGATTTGTAAGAAGAACTAAAAATAGTGGATAAGGTCAACTGGTGAATAGAATGCATGCAAAACATTTGGAATTTATAATAGAGCAGGCGAGAGGTGGAATCATGCTAGGGAACATTGAATTCTTGGTGACTGGATGTTCGAAACAAACTGAAGGCTTTTCGTAGCACATTAGCGTGTGTAAAGTACAACTGATAAGGGTTGCATGGAATACATGATATGAACTTCATGATTCTTCATTCTTCCAGCCTCCATAATGAGCTGATGATGGTCATTGCACTTGCTGGTGTGAATTCTATTAAACAAATTGCCTCAATCCAGGGCACATAAAATATTCTTTTTGGTAGGACCCAACTCTTTGGGAACAGACTCATACCATTTACACACATTTTGACTCTAAAATCCCTTTCCAACTCCAAGGGCCAACCGACCACTTTCTGACTTCGACCCTTTTGTTGTTCGGTACCTGAACTCACATTCTTTGACACATGGACCATAACTTGACTAAGACCAAATCTAACTAAAAAAAAATGGTGGTGCTAAAAAGAATCTTTGAGGGTGGTGGGTGATTGGTTGAGACTAGGAGAGCCAATGGATTTCCAATAAGCTAACGACATGATTCATGTGGAGGCTTCTTCATCCAAGATGGTATGATGGATAATTTTTCCATGAGCAATAGATCGAATCTGGAAAAAAAGTTGGTGGGATAGCCTCAGTTTAAAGTGGTCCTGACTAAACATGATGACATTTGAAGTCTCGAAATCTATGGATCCTATAGTGACAACAGTGTTCTATGTTGATTGGGAAAGTTTTGCAGAACTTCGAGAGTTAACGTGGTGCAAGGTTCTTGTGCCAAATCCTCAACAATATTACAATTCTAAGCGACACAAGTATTGGGATTACAATTTGACTTACAAATTGTAGCCTTCGGTGGGCACAATACTGAGTCAAAGTTGGGCTTATCTATCTAGAGAGAGATGAAAAGAGGAGGAGAAACATATGAGGTGGAGGATTTATCATTATCACCCCCCAGGAGTAGTGTTTTCTAGAAAAAAGTCATAATTCTTGGCCCTAGTTGTGAATTCAACAGTCTTAAACATGAAAAATTGTTCAGGTCGATGGGAAATAGAAGAAGCATCCCCTTGAGGAGGATGAACTCCATCACCCTCTTACAAAGGGGTAGGATTTTGGGAAACCATTTATTGTTTCTAAGGGGGAAAGAGATTAGTCAAGATAGTGGGTTGAGGTACCCCTTTTAGAAATTGATTGACTTCATCTCGATGGGGAAAATCCTGTGTATAATGATCCTCTGCACAAATGAGGCATGCATACTTGGATTTCCATTTAGGCTGGTTCTCAACAGAT
>JZKD02S1946037.1:3865-17180 GCA_000966675.3 Picea glauca | reverse complement strand
TGTACTTCTCATGAGTGGGAAGGAACTCCTTACCGAGGTCAAGAAGAAGGAGGAACCACAATTCATTTTGGTTAGGAAACCAAAAATTGTTCTCACTAGCACAAGAGTGGATGATTTACCAGGGGAGGTACAAGAACTGTTGGAAGACTTCACTGACATTGTAGTGGACGAATTACCTCATTCGTTGCCATCGATCAGAAGTGTGAATCATCATATTTATCTCATAGCAGGAGCTAGATTTCCAAACAAATCCGCGTATAGATTGACGCCGCAAGAGAATGAAGAGGTTAAGAGACAATTCCAGGATTTGTTGGACAAAGGTTTAGTCAGGGAAAGCTTGAGTCCATGTGTTGTTCCAACAGTACTCAGTCCGAAGAAAGACGGAGGCTAGAGGATGTGTATTGACTCGAGGGTGATTAATAAGATAACCATCAGGTACAGATTTCCATTGCCAAGGATAGATGATCTGATGGATTTCTTAAGTGGAGCAGAGTATTTTTCAAAGATTGATTTGAAGAGAAGTTATCATCAAATCCGCATGAGAGAAGGTGATGAATGGAAGACAACATTCAAAACCAACAAGGGGTTGTATGAATGGCTTGTTATGACATTTGTATTAACAAATGCACCAAGTAACTTCATGAGGTTGATGAATGAAGTCCTGAAGGAGTTCATCGGGAAATTTGTCATTGTGTATTTGGATGACATACTGGTTTTCAGTAAAACAACAGCGGAGAATCTGAAGCATTTGGGTACAGTGATGAAGAAATTATAGCAAGAGAAGTTGTTGATAAACATGAAGAAATCCTCATTCATGAAGACAGAGCTCATTTACTTGGGGTTTGTTATTTCATCAAATGAGTTGAGGATGGATCCAGATAAGGTGGAAGTGATTGAGAATTGGCCATCACCGAAGAATATATTTGAGGTGAGAAGTTTTCACAGATTGGCTAGTTTCTACCAAAAGTTCATTAGGAATTTCAGTGGAATTAGCGCAGCGATGATGGACACAGTGAGGAAAAGACACAATTCTTTTCATTGGACTGAAGAGGATGAAAAGATTTTTAATCTGTTGAATAGGAATATTATGGAATAACTAGTTTTGGTGTTGCCAGATTTCAAGGAGACATTTCAGGTGAAATGCGATGCAAGTGGATTTGCAATCAGGGCAGTCTTAATTCAGGAAGACAGGCTGATATCATATTTTAGTGAGAAGCTGAATGAAGCGAAGGTGAAATACTCCACTTACGATAAGGAGTTTTATGCTATCATCCAGGCACTGAAGAAATGGAGGCATTACTTGATACCCAAAGAGTTTTTCTTGTACAGTGACAATCATGCACTACAGTTTGTGACTCAACAGGAAAAGTTGAATCAGAAACATGTCAAATGGGTTGAGTATATGCAGAATTTCACTTTTGTGATAAAACATATTTCTGGTACTGCTAACAAAGTTGTTGATGCTTTGAGCAGGAAGTGTTTGCTGTTACAGGAGTTCAGAGTCAAAACGTTGGGTTTTGATGATCTCAGGGACATGTACATAAATGATTAGGATTTTACGGAAGCATATGAAGCGGCTGAGAATCCAGTTCTTAGATACAGAAGCCCATGGATAGAATACATGATCCAGGAAGGATTATTGTTCAAAGGTAATCAACTGTGTATTCCAAAATGCTCCATGAGGGAGAACTTGCTGAAGGAGAAACATAGTGGAGGATTGGCAGGACATTTCGGTCATGACAAGACGTTCGCAAAGTTGAAGGAATCATATTTTTGGCCGGGAATGCAAGCAGATGTCAAGAGATTCATGGAAAGATGTATAATTTTCCAACATTCGAAGGGAAGGAAGCAGAATGCAGGGTTTTATCAACCATTTCCCATGCCAGAGAGGTTGTGAGATGCGATTAGCATGGATTTCGTATTGGGGTTGCCAAGAACACAAAGAGGTTTTGATTCAATATTTGTGGTGGTGGATATATTTTCCAAGATGACACACTTCATTCCATGTCAGAAAACCAGTGACACAACTCACATTGCAAATCTGTTTTTCAAAGAGGTCATTCGACTTCATGGGTTTCCGAGGAGTATAGTTTCGGATCGAGACACCAAATTCATAGGGAATTTTTGGAGGACCTTATGGAAGAAGTTGGGAACTAACTTGGCATTTAGTTCGACTTATCATTCTCAGACAGATGGAAAAACAGAGGTAGTAAACAGGATTATGGGAGACTTGCTGAGAAGCTTGGTGACAGAACACCAAATCCAGTGGGACAATATATTACCAGAGACAGAGTTTTCTTATAATGACTCTGTTAACAGGAGTATAGGGCAGATTCCATTTCAGATTGTTTATGGCATGTATCCGAGAGGAATTTATGAACTGAGAGAGTCAGAACAGACTGTAATCAGGAGCGCTAGTGCAGAAGAATTCACAGAGGCGATGAGGGAACTTCACAGCCAGGTGAAGGAACAATTGCAGAATTCAAGCCAGGAATATAAACGCAGGGAAGATTAGCATAGAAGACAACTTCCATTTAAGTTTGGTGATTTGGTTCTAGCACATTTGAGAAAAGAAAGGTTCCCGAGAGGAACATATAATAAGATGAAGATGAAGAAAATCGGGCCATGTAGGGTCTTGAAGAAATGTGGGGCAAATTATTACAAGATTGAATTACCCGATGGGATCGGAATTTCTTCGATATTCAATATCTCAAATTTGTACCCATAAAAGGCTGAAGAAACAGAGACTGTAAATGAGAAGCCATTGATCCAGTGGACGAAGCAGATGCCGGTTGCGGATAAGCCACAGATGCAGTGCATACTGGACAAGAGAGTGAGTAAGAGGACTAGGAGAAAGCAATACCTTGAGTATCTGGTCAAATGGAAGAACCATCCAGTTGAATATGCCAACTGGGAGACTGAAGAAGAAATTTAGAAGCATGGACAGACTGTGTGTGAGCTCATGGAAAAGAGCCCATGAAAATTTTCAAGCGAGGGAGTATGATGCAGGAGCATCTCCTACGTCAAATGAGCCAGTGCAGAAGTAAGAGACAGCTGGACAGGCGCCAGGACAAATTTTGAAATCACCTTGGGAGTTATTGCACGATCTTAAATGAATTCATTAAGATGAGGTGCACTTATATAATGTAATCGGGCCTTGAGACTTTAGCTCTCGTCCTTAGTAGGTAGGAGGCATTTAAAGTAGTTAATGCAGGTAGATAGAATTTAATCCTAGATTAGACAGTTTGAGAGCGCAAGAGGGAAATGGGATATAGAAACCCTCATTGTGCATTGTAACATTATTCAGAAGAAGGAAGAGCAAGAGCATGAAGAGAGTTGTGTAAGAAAACCCATGTACAAACATTTGAATTAATAGAAATAATTGGTTCAAATTCATGGTTTGTGTTGTTCTCTGTGTATTGATGTTATGCTCATGAATGTTTTCTTCCTGTTATACATTTTCTTTATATGTTGTGTATGTGATTTCATGCTTTGATTTTGAAGGCTCAAGAGAATTGGGAATGAGTTTCAATTATTTATCTATCTGAGCCAAAGGATTCCTGCAAGGAGTGCAGGCGAAGTGTCTGCAAGGAGTGTGTTGACAAAGGGTTCAGAGAGAGTAACTTTTGTTCTCAATTCATTCTTGAGTGCAGTTGGGCACAGGTCCCATGCAAGGAGTGTGCAGGCCAAGCTAAGCTCAGGGTTGTGAACCTGAGTAAGACATCGAGGGACTACTACTATAGGGGTGCGTAGGGTCGAAAGGATTCAACCCTTGGAGGTGGTTGAATGTTTTCTGCAAGGAGTGTGGGCAAAGTGTTTTGAAATATTTAGAGTTGGGAAAGCTTAGGAGGTATAGGACCTTCGAGTAATTCGCCAAGGAGAAGCACAGGAAGCTTGTACCTTGGAGTGCTCAAGAAGTGTCGCAAGATTGCGTGCAGGTGGACAAGTTCCGCGGAGGAACACTTAGTCATTTCACATAAATCATCGAGAAAGACAAACAGTCATAATTATCCAAGGAGAATTTGAAAACTCCCATGAGTCGTTAGATCTCACCGAGGAACAAGGATATTACGGAAAAAGCATTGAGGGTTAAAAGCTCAGGAGATTGAGGACCATCAGATCTCATTCAAATATCCGTCATTCATTAGATTGGCCAGGAGTTACACAAGGTTTAGGTTCTGTGAACAGGAGGAGGAAAAGTCCGACGAGAGGGTAGCCATCAGTATTTCGACATTCGTGAAATCTGGAGTCATGAGGATGAGTGTTCGGGAATTTTCATAGTGAAAATCCCAGGAGCAATCTGAACCATTCATCCATCTGTGACACGTGTTGGAAATTCAAAGAAAGTTAGGGATCGGCGTTTCGTGGATCCTGAAGACAAGAACTCCTTGCATTTCGGAATCGCGAAGTCTGATTTTCCGAAAAGAGGAAATCTCCATGTGGGACCCAGTTGACGTCATCTTTTCATAACGAGGCATCGGAAATTTCCATGGTGAAAACCCCGAAGTGGCGAAGACCGTCCATTCTTGAGGACACGTGGTCGAGATCGAAGCTTTCGGGAAATTTCCCGAAAGGAAGAGACATTAATCAGGAAATTGAGAATTGGGAAATCGGGGATTCCGTGGATAAGAGGTTTGATACATTTCAACCTTCAAAACTCAGAATCCAGATAAAAAGTATGGTTGCGGTCATATAAGAGGAAGCTGTGTGGACTAGGGCATAGCCAGGAGGGTATAATAAAAAAGGGAGCGCATCGGGATATCGGAGATTGGGAATTTGAGGAAGCTGGGATTTGTGACATCGGGGATTGGAAAACCCCGAAACCCGATTGTGATTTTCTTTTGGGAACGGAGAAAGAACCGGGCCTAAAGGCTATAAGGTGCCAAAAAATACCTGTGGGTCAAATTCAAATAAAGATTCCAAGAGAGAATTGAAGGAGCCACTTCGGCTTAAGGGTAAAATTAGAATGATCCTTAAGACCAGGAGGTCAGCGCAG
The DNA here is from genome assembly GCA_000966675.3 of Picea glauca. Taxonomy (NCBI): domain Eukaryota; kingdom Viridiplantae; phylum Streptophyta; class Pinopsida; order Pinales; family Pinaceae; genus Picea; species Picea glauca. The sequence continues at coordinate 12,184 of JZKD02S1946037.1, read as the reverse complement.
AGGCCTTTGCTGAGATAGAGGGTACGGTATGCGTCAGTTAGCCTCCCACCCACTTCTAGTTCAACTTCCAAGTTTATTTGGCACCCAAATCTCAACTGAATCTAATTGGGTGGCTGGTCAAAGACCTAAAAATGCCCTAATTAGCCTCTTTTCACACTACAAGTTGGTTGCACAATACCTCAAAGAGGTGCTATAAAACAAGGCCATGGGTGCACTTCATTTTCAAGGAATTCATTAGCAAAGTTATGTTGTTGTTATTCTCTTGAGGAATCCTCTATTCTCATCAAGAGTATACTAGCACCATTACATTGGGTAATCCATCTCACCTCTTGAGTGGATTAGCTTGGGATTCTTTCATCATTTCATTCAAATTTGTAAGAAGATATTATTTGTGGGGGTCCAAGAGCCCTCCCTTGACGGAAGAAGGGACTCATAGTCCTCTTTCTTCTTGGTGTTTTCTTTCACTGATATAAACCTTGCCATTGGTGACATGAGTCTTATTGGTTTTTTTGTTCTTTTGTCCTTATGATAAATAGTTTAGTTGTTCTTTTGTTTTCTTAGTTTAATTCTTAGTTTTTCTTTTATGTTTCTTTCTTTAACCCTTTTCCTTTACAGTTGTCCTACTTAGCTAACCCAACTAAGCTTGTAAGCACCTATGTTTTTCTCATCTAGGTGGAAAAAGAAGCGCAACAATGAAGATCAAGTAAATTGTTGGTGAAACTATTCTGTATGTATAGTTCTTGTCATGCCATTTTCGGTGGTATGTAGAATGTCACATAACTCCTCACAGTTAGAGAGTTATGGCCATGAGAAGTTGGAGACCCCAGGTTTGGGTAATGGACCCAAGTTTGTTTGATAGGTAATGGTATGAGTTATGATATATTTTCAGACAATACTATTCTATATGGATATTACATGTCATGCCATTTCTGGTAGTATGTGGAAAGTCACATAACTCCTCACGGTTTGAAAGTTATGGCCTTATGAAGTTGGAGGACCCTCACATGTCATCTAGAAGCCCCAAAAGGTAAAAGTAGTCAAAGTGGTTTAATGGATTTTAAAAGGTAAATAATAAAGTGAAGTGATGAGTGTACTATGATTCAAATTGAATACAAAATAAATTATTTAAATAATAAATTTAATGGAGAAATTAGAAGTGGGTTAACCCTAAAATAANACATGATTGGTATATACTTGGTACATGTTTGGATGCACTTGTTTATGGTACAGGTTGATTACAGGTTGGTGCATGGTTGATGCACTTGTTTATGTTGGCATATTGATATCTGTTGAGGATTGTTGCATCATCTCAGTTGGTGCTGAGAATGTAAGCTGAGTCTTTCATATAGAGATGGTCCTCTTGTAGAGTTTTACTCTATTCAGTTGTTGCTGAAAAACCCCTGGATTGAAGTCCATAATTGTTATCGGACAAATCGATAGGTGCGGACACTAACTGATCTCCCTAGATCCACCTAGATCTAAAACAAAACACACCAGAACATGATGCTTTCCTTAAGTTTTAAATATTGAATTTACTAACTAAAGAGGGATGGGTGACATACCATTTAAATGTCGCTTCCTCTCGCCATCGTCATCCTAGCTCCGTTCCAACGCTCATACAATGATGATCCTGCAAAAGAACACAACCAACCAAAGTGATATTAATAGCATAAACTCAAAATAAACCTATGTATGTGATCAAGGAATCATACAATAAAACATAACAAGCTTTATAGGAAAGAATTATATTACTGTATCATATTAAATGTGAAAGAGAGATTACAACCATGGCCTTGATGTTGTAAGGTCCCTTCCAACTGTCCTTCATTCCCCACACACTTTTTTCTCCAAGGATTTTGAGACCATGGATCTTATAGCTACTCACAATCTATCTCAACAAAACAAATCTCAAAGCCACTCAAACCAAGCTAATAATTCCAAGCCAACAAAAGCTAACAAGCTCAAGAACCCAAAGCTAAATTTCTCCATGAGAGCTCCTCTCCTTTTATAAGTTGAAGAGGTTAGGACGATCCCACTAAATCATGAAAGCGATTAAGATCCAAACCATTCGGATGCCACCTCACCATGGAAGTTTCTCCTTCTAGAAGATTTGAGAAAACACTCATTTTTCCCACGTGTAAGCATTCTCGCACCCTGCTTATAGTGAAACTTGCAAACTGTTCACACCCTAGATATGATGCAGCCTATAAGAATCAAGAATTATCGCACCCTAATACATAGGCAGCCTGCAAACTTCCTTTTTTATAAGGTTTTTACACAGGAAAATGCAACTTCTTTTCTCAGGAAAAGTTCTTCTCCCTTCTCTCTTCAAGAACTCGGGCCACTCACCCCTCTGAAGGCAACAGATAGGTTTACATCATTAATGGTCATAGGGATGACTAAAATAATGCATAACAGAGATCCCCCCCAAGTATGAAGTTAGAACAGAGTGATAGCTGAAATACTTTGTCGAGTGTGTGTAGGGAACAAGGAACAGTCGGTCGGAAACTTGCCAACAAACAAGGAAATACAATACAATAATATATCATCACTGAGGTAGGCATTCCCATACTCAGAATACAAATGACTCAAAGCATAAATGTTGACATGCGAAGATCCATGTCANACATGATTGGTATATACTTGGTACATGTTTGGATGCACTTGTTTATGGTACAGGTTGATTACAGGTTGGTGCATGGTTGATGCACTTGTTTATGTTGGCATATTGATATCTGTTGAGGATTGTTGCATCATCTCAGTTGGTGCTGAGAATGTAAGCTGAGTCTTTCATATAGAGATGGTCCTCTTGTAGAGTTTTACTCTATTCAGTTGTTGCTGAAAAACCCCTGGATTGAAGTCCATAATTGTTATCGGACAAATCGATAGGTGCGGACACTAACTGATCTCCCTAGATCCACCTAGATCTAAAACAAAACACACCAGAACATGATGCTTTCCTTAAGTTTTAAATATTGAATTTACTAACTAAAGAGGGATGGGTGACATACCATTTAAATGTCGCTTCCTCTCGCCATCGTCATCCTAGCTCCGTTCCAACGCTCATACAATGATGATCCTGCAAAAGAACACAACCAACCAAAGTGATATTAATAGCATAAACTCAAAATAAACCTATGTATGTGATCAAGGAATCATACAATAAAACATAACAAGCTTTATAGGAAAGAATTATATTACTGTATCATATTAAATGTGAAAGAGAGATTACAACCATGGCCTTGATGTTGTAAGGTCCCTTCCAACTGTCCTTCATTCCCCACACACTTTTTTCTCCAAGGATTTTGAGACCATGGATCTGATAGCTACTCACAATCTATCTCAACAAAACAAATCTCAAAGCCACTCAAACCAAGCTAATAATTCCAAGCCAACAAAAGCTAACAAGCTCAAGAACCCAAAGCTAAATTTCTCCATGAGAGCTCCTCTCCTTTTATAAGTTGAAGAGGTTAGGACGATCCCACTAAATCATGAAAGCGATTAAGATCCAAACCATTCGGATGCCACCTCACCATGGAAGTTTCTCCTTCTAGAAGATTTGAGAAAACACTCATTTTTCCCACGTGTAAGCATTCTCGCACCCTGCTTATAGTGAAACTTGCAAACTGTTCACACCCTAGATATGATGCAGCCTATAAGAATCAAGAATTATCGCACCCTAATACATAGGCAGCCTGCAAACTTCCTTTTTTATAAGGTTTTTACACAGGAAAATGCAACTTCTTTTCTCAGGAAAAGTTCTTCTCCCTTCTCTCTTCAAGAACTCGGGCCACTCACCCCTCTGAAGGCAACAGATAGGTTTACATCATTAATGGTCATAGGGATGACTAAAATAATGCATAACAGAGATCCCCCCCAAGTATGAAGTTAGAACAGAGTGATAGCTGAAATACTTTGTCGAGTGTGTGTAGGGAACAAGGAACAGTCGGTCGGAAACTTGCCAACAAACAAGGAAATACAATACAATAATATATCATCACTGAGGTAGGCATTCCCATACTCAGAATACAAATGACTCAAAGCATAAATGTTGACATGCGAAGATCCATGTCANGGAGTAAAGAAAAATCCAAGGGGTCTTGGACTACCATGATGTCAATAAAGACAGTTTTCCCTACCAAAGTTATAGGAAACTGAGGAAGGGTCCCTAAAGTTTGACTGGCTCTTCTATTAAAAGATAACATATTTTGTGTAACTGGTGCAAGCAGAGGATAACCCAAAGATTGCCAAGCAATAGAGGACAAAATACTAATAGACAAACCTTCATCTATTAGTGTCTGAGGAACATCTCGACCAAAAACCTGTACTGTAATCTAGAAAGGAATGTGAGAGGGAAGACGAGGTCCAGTTAGCACACCCCAATCAAAATGGATACCCTCATTACTTGGAGGGGGTCCTATGGGAGAAGGAGGAATACCCCTCGGCACGGGAGATTCTGCATCAACAAGAAAAATGTGGGCAGTATCGGTTTTACTCTCAAGCGAGAGAGTAGGATTGATAGATGGAGAGATCAGATTGACCACTTGAGTTTCATTCTCCAAAGAGAGAATGGGTTTGACAAATGGAAACGGATTGACCGCTTGGATGACACTCTCTAACGAGAGAGGGGGATCAACCAAGGATGGAATCGGATCGACCACTTTAGTTTCACTCTCTGAGGGGAGAGCGGGATTGATTGAGGATGGTATTGGATGAACCACTTTGTCAACTGGTTCAACTAAGAAAGTGACCATATTGACGACATGATCAACCATATTAACTGATGAAGGGACCGGAGTGATCATTCCATCAACTATTGGAGGGTTGAGAGAAATCTTACGCTAAGTAGCTGGAAGTTGAGGCTATGAAACAGTCATGTCTGCCAGTAACTTTGAGGCTTCATCCATTCGAGAACAAAGGTGAGTGAGATGACTCCCTTTGCATAACATACACGTGAACTTGAGTCTACTTTTCTTCTTCCCAACTATATCGTGACTAGTCGACGGGAAGTCATCAGCATGTTGTTCAGAGGCTGATGACATGGGTTGGCGAGGATGTGTAGACCATACATCGATAACCTTGGGTAGACCAGGGCAATCCTTAAGAAGATGGCTACCCTTACCAAGCCTGTAAGGGTACCTGCACTTACGGGTTGTTTAGCTGATCTTGACATCATCAACACTCCCAGCATGACTAATAGTAACTGGTTGTTTTCCAACATGTTTGACAGTGGTTGGAGGTTTTGACCCTTGTTTATCTTTCTTCTTCTTAATCTTTCTTTTCTTCTTCTTCTTCTTATGCACTAGGCTACTAGATTCAGAACTTTCACTCAATGAAGAAGATGAAACAGAAGGCGACATTGCGAAGAAGGTGAATAAGACCTTACTGTTGAAGAAGGTGAAGGATCAACATGAGTTTGATGCTCTTGGGGGGAAGTTCTTGTGACTGAAGCACTAACCGCATTCAGGATTACCTGAGTAGAAAACAACCATACCAGTAATCCAATTATGAGACCTGGAAGGCTCAAAGTAGCGATGTGAGGAGGACCAATGTTCCCATAAGAAGGAAAAAAAAAAGGTTCCCCTGGAGTAGGGATTTCTTCATTGGTCATTCCAGGAACTGATGCCATTAAATAAATCCAACCTAGAGTCTGCTAGGGAAAACAAACAGCACATGCTAAAAATCTAGGAAGTAAGCAAACAAACAAAACCTTCTCACAATGAACACACTAGTTGGTGATGAAATCCAACATCGCGGGAACAATGTAAGAAGGGGATGAGATAGAGCGTGTGGAAAAGTTACATTGACGACCTACTTAACGGACTTACACCCTGGTGCAAGCTCCCACACATAATCGTGGGTATACCCTCCAAGGAGCCTGAGTGAGTTTGGCCAACATTGATTACAGTTACCGTGAAGACTTTCCCCTCCATAGTCACCTCGTGTAAATAACCTAGAGAGATAGGCCACTAAGGTTACCAATCACTACAGTGATGCATGGGGAAACAATCGACAGTCTGATCCACATGCAAGGGCAGGGTATCTAGCCCGAAATCAACTTGAAAGGCTTCCACTCATCATTGTGGGTATACGTCTCAAGCGACCCCCATAATACACGTAATCTCTACACCAAGACCAACAAAGCAGGGTGAGTAACTCTACTAGTCTCAATGCGACCTTGTGATTGACCCTTGTGTTAGAAGGGCTTNGGAGTAAAGAAAAATCCAAGGGGTCTTGGACTACCATGATGTCAATAAAGACAGTTTTCCCTACCAAAGTTATAGGAAACTGAGGAAGGGTCCCTAAAGTTTGACTGGCTCTTCTATTAAAAGATAACATATTTTGTGTAACTGGTGCAAGCAGAGGATAACCCAAAGATTGCCAAGCAATAGAGGACAAAATACTAATAGACAAACCTTCATCTATTAGTGTCTGAGGAACATCTCGACCAAAAACCTGTACTGTAATCTAGAAAGGAATGTGAGAGGGAAGACGAGGTCCAGTTAGCACACCCCAATCAAAATGGATACCCTCATTACTTGGAGGGGGTCCTATGGGAGAAGGAGGAATACCCCTCGGCACGGGAGATTCTGCATCAACAAGAAAAATGTGGGCAGTATCGGTTTTACTCTCAAGCGAGAGAGTAGGATTGATCGATGGAGAGATCAGATTGACCACTTGATTTTCATTCTCCAAAGAGAGAATGGGGTTGACAAATGGAAACGGATTGACTGCTTGGATGACACTCTCTAACGAGAGAGGGGGATTAACCAAGGATGGAATCGGATCGACCACTTTAGTTTCACTCTCTGAGGGGAGAGCGGGATTGATTGAGGATGTTATTGGATCAACCACTTTGTCAACTGGTTCAACTAAGGATGTGACCATATTGACGACATGATCAACCATATTAACTGAAGAAGGGACCGGAGTGATCATTCCATCAACTATTGGAGGGTTGAGAGAAATCTTACGGTAAGTAGCTGGAAGTTGAGGCTATGAAACAGTCATGTCTGCCAGTAACTTTGAGGCTTCATCCATTCGAGAACAAAGGTGAGTGAGATGACTCCCTTTGCATAACATACACGTGAACTTGAGTCTACTTTTCTTCTTCCCAACTATATCGTGACTAGTCGACGGGAAGTCATCAGCATGTTGTTCAGAGGCTGATGACATGGGTTGGCGAGGATGTGTAGACCATACATCGATAACCTTGGGTAGACCAGGGCAATCCTTAAGAAGATGGCTACCCTTACCAAGCCTGTAAGGGTACCTGCACTTACGGGTTGTTTAGCTGATCTTGACATCATCAACACTCCCAGCATGACTAATAGTAACTGGTTGTTTTCCAAGGTTTTGACCCTTGTTTATCTTTCTTCTTCTTAATCATTCTTTTCTTCTTCTTCTTATGCACTAGGCTACTAGATTCAGAACTTTCACTCAATGAAGAAGATGAAATAGAAGGCGACATTGCGAAGAAGGTGAATAAGACCTTAATGTTGAAGAAGGTGAAGGATCAACATGAGTTTGATGCTCTTGGGGGGAAGTTCTTGTGACTGAAGCACTAACCACATTCAGGATTACCTGAGTAGAAAACAACCATACCAGTAATCCAATTGTGAGACCTGGAAGGCTCAAAGTAGCGATGTGAGGAGGACCAATGTTCCCATAAGAAGGAAAAAAAAAAGGTTCCCCTGGAGTAGGGATTTCTTCATTGGTCATTCCAGGAATTGATGCCATTAAATAAATCCAACCTAGAGTCTGCTAGGGAAAACAAACAGCACATGCTAAAAATCTAGGAAGTAAGCAAACAAACAAAACCTTCTCACAATGAACACACTAGTTGGTGATGAAATCCAACATCGCGGGAACAATGTAAGAAGGGGATGAGATAGAGCGTGTGGAAAAGTTACATTGACGACCTACTTAACGGACTTACACCCTGGTGCAAGCTCCCACACATAATCGTGGGTATACCCTCCAAGGAGCCTGAGTGAGTTTGGCCAACATTGATTACAGTTACCGTGAAGACTTTCCCCTCCATAGTCACCTCGTGTAAATAACCTAGAGAGATAGGCCACTAAGGTTACCAATCACTACAGTGATGCATGGGGAAACAATCGACAGTCTGATCCACATGCAAGGGCAGGGTATCTAGCCCGAAATCAACTTGAAAGGCTTCCACTCATCATTGTGGGTATACGTCTCAAGCGACCCCCATAATACACGTAATCTCTACACCAAGACCAACAAAGCAGGGTGAGTAACTCTACTAGTCTCAATGCGACCTTGTGATTGACCCTTGTGTTAGAAGGGCTT
>JZKD02S1946025.1:12783-23361 GCA_000966675.3 Picea glauca | reverse complement strand
ACACCAGGACACGCGATCTCGCGAGTTTCGAAAAACTGATAGAAGTATAGAAGGTGGAGACGTCTGGTCCACATGTGTATCGGGAAACCAGCGCATCAGGATTTGGGGAATCATACGGCATAAGGGGTGTGACTACAGAATTTGCGAAATCGTGACTTCTGATTTCCCAATCGGTAAGGGATATTATTAAAGAGTTGTTGTGGTTAAAGAACTTCTGAAAGAGAATTAGAGGAGCATTTACGCTCTTCGGGCCAAATACAAAGAAGGTCCTGGTGGAAGCGGTGTGCTCGGGAGGCACGTATGCATTAAGGTGGTATCAGAGCTCAGAGTTACTCTTTGTTTTCTGCAAAAGGGAGAAAGAGAATTCACTATGCCACCCAGAAGGGAAAGACAATCACCCAAACTGGAAGACAGGGAGGTGAGAAGAAGAGGTAGGCCGACAGGGAACCCAGAGATGGAAAGACAGATACAAGATCCCAGAGTGAGACTCAAAGAGATGGAAACAGCTTAGAGATGCACAACTAGTACAGGGGATATTAGTGATTCCAACAATGAGGCTGAAGCTGAACCACAAGGATAAGTTGCAGCTGAAGATGCAGCCAATGAGTGACTGATAAAAGCTATCACCCGGATGAGTTCAAAGATGAAAATGGACATTCCAGTCTATGAAGGAAGTCTGGATGCAGAAGAGATATTGGATTGGATCCGAGCTCTTGACACCTACTTCGATTATGAAGATATCGAAGAAGATAAAAAGGTAAGGCATGCTGCCACAAAACTGAAAGGACACGCAGCATTATGGTGGGACGAGCTATAGGCAGATAGACGTTCCAAAGGAAAAAAGAAAATTAAAAGTTGGGATCGAATGATTGCTAAGATGAAAGTGAAATTCATTCCAAGGGATTATCAGATCACGTTGTTTAGGAGAATGCAAAACCTGAGGCAAAAGTTGATGACGGTGAAGGAATACACCGAAGAGTTTTACAAGCTAAATATCCGAGCAGGTCATCGGGAGAGTGATGATGAGAAGGTAGCCAGATACCTGAATGGTCTGAGATATGACATTCAGGATGAATTAAGCATGACAACCATTATAATTGTTGAGGATGCTTACCAAATGGCTCTGAAAGCCAAGGAGAAGCTGAGCCATAAGAAAGGTCAGCAAGGGCAAGGCAGAAGTCAACCCAGAGGCAAGGTAGTTTCCCAGGAGAAATATCAGAAACCCAAGGAGGAATGGAAGAAATCTCAGGGTAGGATTGAAAGAGGTGGAACCTCACAGCAAGGACAACAATATGCTGAGTTGAGGAGACAACATAGTGAACAACGAGGAGATTATGATGATGCAAACACTTTTTCTCGTACCAGAGGTAAGGGAAGAGGCTGAGGAGGAACCATCACATGTTTCACATGTGGAAAGGATGGACACAAGGCAATTGACTATCCAGATAGAAAAAAGGATGGAGGAGAAGCTCACATCACTGAGGCGCAGAGGTGTGATGTCGAGAGTGAAGGCACCGGAAGTGGGAGGTCACTGACGATGCACAAAGTTCTCTTAACACCCGAGAAGGAGGTGGAGGACACTGCTCAGAGGACTAGACTTTTCAAAACCACATGCAAAACCAAGGGCTAGAAATGCAAGGTCATTGTGGACAGCGGAAGCACCGACAATCTCGTTTCAACCGAGATGGTGGAAAATTTGGAGCTGGAGACGACTCATCACCCGAGTCCATACAAGGTTTCATGGCTACAGAAGGGACATCAGATGAGTGTCACTAAACAATGTTTGGTTGATATCAAGATAGGAGGATATAATGATAAAATTCTCTGTTATGTTATCCCCATGGATGTATTTCATTTTTTACTAGGTAGGCCATGGAAATATGACCGAAATGTGGTTCATGGTGGGAGGATGAACACATACACTTTGGAAAAGGATGGGAGAACACATAGAATGCTTCCGATAAAGGTTAAGGAGGTGAGACCAGAAGTAAGAAACACCATACTTCTCATGAGTGGGAAGTAACTCCTCACGGAGATGGAGAAGAAGGAATATCCACAATTATTTGTGGTCAGGAAACTGAGAATTTTCCTTACTAGCACAAGGGGGGACGACTTGCCAGAAGAGATTGAGGAACTATTGGGAGAGTTCACTGACATCATCGTGGATGAATTACCTCGTTCATTGCCACCGATGAGGAGTGTGATTCATCACATCGATCTCATACCAGAAGCCAGTTTACCGAATAAGGCTGCGTACAGACTGATGCCACAGGAAAATGAAGAAGTCAAAGGGCAAGTGCAGGGGATATTGGACAAAGGATTGGTTAGGGAAAGCCTAAGTCCATGTGCTGTTCCAACAGTTCTTAGTTCGAAGAAAGACAGAGGATGGATAATGTGTACAAACTCTAAAGCGATGAACAAAATTACCATCAAGTACAGATTTCCACTATCGAGAATGGATGATCTGATGGATTTCCTGAGTGGGGAAAATTATTTTTCAAATATTGATTTGAAGAGTGGATATCACTAGATTCGCATGAGGGAAGGTGATGAATGGAAGACAACATTCAAGACAAATGAAGGTTTGTACGAATGGTTGGTCATGCCATTTGGTTTGACAAACGCGTCGAGCACATTCATGAGACTGATGAACGAAGTCCTGAGGGAATTCATCGGGAAATTTGTAGTTGTATATCTGGATGATATATTGATCTATATTAAGATGAAGGCTGAACATTTGAGACATTTAGCCATTGTAATGAGAAGGCTACAACAGGAGAAGTTGTTGATAAATATGAAGAAGTCCTCATTTATGAAGACAGAGCTCATTTATTTGGGTTTTGTCATATTGGCAAATGAGTTGAAGATGGATCCGAGTAAGGTGGAAGTGATTAAGAATTGGCCATCACCAAGAAATGTTTTCAAGGTGAGAAGTTTCCATGGTTTAGCTAGTTTCTACCAAAATTTCATTAGGAATTTCAGTGGAATTAGCATCACGATGATGGACATGGCGAAGAAGCATCATAAGACTTTTCATTGGACAGTAGAGGCTGAGAAGAGCTTCAATCTGTTGAAGTGGAAGATCACAGAGAAACCAGTGTTGGTGTTCCCAGACTTTTAGAAGACATTTAAGGTGAAATGTGATGCGAGCGGATATGCCATAGGAGCAGTCTTGGGTCAGCAGGACAGGCCAGTTGCACATTTCAGCGAGAACCTGGATGAACCAAAGCTGAAATACTCCACGTATGATAAAGAATTGTATGCCATCATACAGGCATTAAATAAGTGGAGGCATTACTTTATCCAAAAAGAATTTGTATTGTACAGCGATAATCATGCATTGCAGTTTGTGAGTCAACATGAGAAGTTGAATCAGAAGCATGCAAAATGGGTAGAGTACATGCAAAATTTCACGTTTGTGATCAAACACATTTTAGGGACTACTAACAAAGTCATTGATTCTTTGAGCAGGAAGTGTTTGTTGCTGTAGGAATTCCGAGTCAAAACATTGGGTTTTGAAAATATGAAGGACATGTACACAGGAGATGCAGATTTTGCAGAAGCGTATGAAGCAGCTGAGAATCCATTTTTGAGAGATCAGAGTCCATGGATAGACTACATGATCCAGGAGGGATTTTTGTTCAGAGGCAATCAACTGTGTATTCCAATTTTCTCCATGAGGGAGAACTTGGTGAAGGAAAAACACAGCGGTGGATTGGTAGGGCATTTTGGTCACGACAAAACATTCGCGAAGCTAAGCGAATCATATTTTTGGCCAGACATGCGAGCAGATGTTGAAATGTTTGTTGATAGGTGTCGAATTTGTCAGCATTCAAAGGGCTGGAAGCAGAATGCAGGTCTTTATCAGCCATTGCCCATACCGGAGAGGCCATGGGAGGCGATCAGCATGGATTTTGTATTGGTTTTGTTGAGGATGCAGAGAGGGGTTGATTCCATCTTTGTGGTGGTGGACAGATTCTAAAAGATGGCGCATTTTATACCATGCTAGAAGACCAGCGATGCGACTCACATCGCAAACTTGTTTTTCAAAGAGGTCGTTAGACTTCATGGATTGTCGAGGAGCATAGTCTCGGATAGGGATACGAAATTCATAGGTCATTTTTGGAGGATTCTATGGAAGAAGTTGGGAACTAACTTGGCATTTAGCTCAACTTATCATTCATAAACAGACAGATAGACGGAAGTGGTCAACCGGAGCTTGGGAGACTTGTTGAGAAGCCTGGTGACATAGCACCATAGCAGTTGGGACAACATATTTCCATAGGTAGAGTTTGCATACAACGATTCACTGAATCGAAGTACAGGAAAAATCCCATTTCATATTGTGTATGGGACACAACCGAGGGGAGTTTCTGAACTAAGGGAGTCAGAACAGGCTGTGACTCGCAGTGCAAGCACAGAAGAATTCGCTGAGGCAATGAAGGAACTTCACGGCAATGTGAAGCAATGACTGATAGACTCAAATTAGGAGTATAAGCGCACAACCGATCAACATCGGAGACAACTTCAATTTGAAGTTGGTGATCTGGTTCTGAAACACTTGAGAAAGGAAAGGATCCCAAGGGGAACCTATAACAAATTAAAAATGAAGAAAATTGGGCCATGCAGAGTCCTGAAGAAATTTGGAGAAAATGCTTATGAGATTGAGTTCCCGGATGGCATTGGAATATCTCCGATATTCAACATGAAAGATTTATACCCATATAGGGCTGGAGAAGTGGAGACTGGAACTGAGGAACCAGTGATCCAGTGGTAGAAGCAACTACCAGTCGTAGAGAAGCCGCAGATGGAATGCATACTAGACAAGCGAATGGGAAAGAAGACCAGGCGAAAGCATTACTTCGAGTACCTGGTGAAATGGAAGAATCACCCAATCAAAGATGCTAGCTGGGAAAATAAAACAATGATATAGGAGAATGGACAGACCATGAAGGAACTCATGGACAGGAGCCCATGAAAATTTTCAAGCCGAGGAGTATGATGCAGGAGCATCACCAACTCAGCAAGCGAGCCAACACATCAAGCGGAGATCATCTGGGAAAACAAACCCAAAATTTTGAAAAGTTCTTTGGGATTGTTGTGCAAGTCTTCAATGAATCATTAAGAGATGGTGCACTTAAGTTGTAAAGGGGACCTTGAGCCTTTAATCTCTCATCCTTAGTAGATAAGAAGACATTTAATAGATTTAATGCAGGTAAATAGATGTTTAAGTCTAGATCAGACAGTTTCTGTTTTCGAGAGGGAAAACAGATATAGACACCCTCACTTGTACATTGTAACATTATTCAGAATCAAGCATTCAGAAGGGAGAGAAAGAAGAGAAATTGTATGCATAAACCCCATGTACAGGTTTGAATTAATAGAAGTGAGTCTTTGATTCAATTTCATGGCTGGTGTTGTTTCTCTGTGTATGTTGTTTATGTGCTCATGAATGTTTGCTTTCTGGTTATGCATTTTCTTTGAATATGTTGTGCATGTGATTTCATGTTTTTAACTAAAGTCTGAGGGANAAACATCCATGGGAATGACATCACATAATATCTCATCTTTATATCCTCCTATTTTAAATTCAACTAAACATTGTTCAGTGACATTTACCTGATGTCCTTTTTGTATCCATGAAACATTGTATGGGCTTGGATGCGCAATAGTCTCTAGCTCCATTTTTTCTACCATTTTCCTAGATACAAGATTATCTGTGCTACCACTATCCACTATGACCTTGCATACCTTGTCTTTGGTTTTGTAAGGAGTCTGAACTAGACTATTTCTTTGGGTTGGGTTCTCTAGCTCCCTTTCTAGTTTCAAGAGAAATTTCCTCATCATCAAAGATCTTTTTCCCTTACCGTCCTATGCCTCAATGTTCCATCCTTTAGCCTCGAAAATGTGAGTTTCACCACCATATTTCTTCCTATCTGGACACTCATAGGATTTATGTCTGATTTTTCCACAGAAAAAGCATTTCACTTCGCTTGCTCTCCCTCTTCCTCTTCCTTTGACTCGAGGAAAAGTATTTCTATCAGCATACTACCTCCCCTATGAGCTTCCTCCTCTCCCAGGTTGAGTTTGAGGTTTCTTCCCCTCTTCTTTAGGTTTCTGAATTCTTTCCTGGGAAATCATCTTGCCTCTTCTTTGACTTCTGCCTTGGCCTCTTTGACATTGCTTTTAGCTTAGCTTATCTTTATCTTTCAGAGCCATCTCATAAGCATATTCTACGGTTTGGATGGTCACCATGCTCATCTCGTCCTGAATTTCATATCGTAGATCATTCATATACCTGGCAACTTTCTCATCATCGCTTTCCCGATGACCTGCTTTGATGTTTATCCTATAGAACTCTTCAGTGTATTCTCTCACTGACATCATATTTTGTCTCAAATTTTGCATCCTCTAAAATAGATTTATTTGATAATCTCTAGGTATAAAACTAGCTTTCATTTTTGCAACCATTCTATCCCAGCTTTTGATTTTCTGATTTCCCTTGCAACGTCTATTATCCTGCAGTTCATCCCACCACAGTGTTGCATGCCCTTTAATTCTAGTAATGGAATCTTTGACTTTCTTTTCTTCATCGACATCCTCATAGTCAAAGTATTTGTCTAGAGCTCTAATCCATTCTATAAGCTCTTCAACATCCAAGTTTCCTGTGTACATTAGAATGTTCATTTTTTCCCTAGCACCTATCCTAGCAACAAGCTTGAATAAGCATTCTTCCACAGCATCTTCGACTGCAACTTCTTTGTTTTCAACTACATTTTCACTTTCATCTTCATTGATATCCCCAGCGTTAATTGTGCACCTATGTGTTGTCTCCATAACATCAAGCCTAGCATGTAATTCATGCATTTCTCTTTCCACTGCAGGATTAGGAATTTTTGTTTCTCTTTTTCTCGATGGCATGGTTGTAAAATTCCTCTTTTCTCTTTGCTATGGAAAGCAAATAACTTGGTCTGGGATATGATACCACAACTAGTGCAGACCTCCTTCCCCGAGGCTAAGATCCATGCAGGATCTTCTCTAAACCTTGACAAGGGTTTTTCTAAACTCCTTTCCTAAGCCCGCAAAATATTTTGGGTCTCCTAAGTTGGGGTGATTTGAATACTATGCCCTAGACCTTGGCAATAGCCAAAATGAGAAATGAAAATGGGCTAATGTGTAATACCCTCTCTTCATCCCCTTTTCCTATAGGACCACAAATAATCCTTATGCAAACACCTTTCGTAACTCACGACTTCACGAGTTGGAGCACCAACTTCTCGTGACCTCCCCTTTCGAATCGCCAAAACACAGTCCGTCAATAAAGGTTGACTCTACCCAAAGTGACGGGCACACGCCACCTGTCACTTCTACTTTACTCTACTTATGGGGTGAGTTCTTTCCACCTATCCACATGGATTTTCCATCTTTCACGACTCAAGTGGGCAACCAACATCCATTCCTCTTCCTCCACGGATCCCTGGTTCCGAAATCTACTTCAGTGAGATCGATAACTGTGTTCCTCCCTCGATCCAACGGTCCTGGCTATATTAGGATTTCACCAACTGGAAATATACTACACTTGACTCGACACTTAATCCTAATCTCGTCATTGTTCTAAGAGATCCAACAATTCACATGATTTTGACACTTCCTCTTGAAGTGATTCAACCATCTGATTCAACTTCTCAATGAATTCTAGCTAGATGACCTGGTGTCCTTCCTCTAGAACTTAACTCACATGAACCAATTCAATCTCCATCTCCCTTTGGAACAATTGAGAGGTTCTAACCCTCCTAAGCTTCCACTTTCAAAATCAAGGCCTCCATAAGGGTCCTTGCATGCACTCCTTGTGGCAATTTTTCAAATAACCTCTGGTTAATTAGGGTCCTTGACTCTGTGCACTCCTTGCGACAAGAGTTTCTCAATTTTTCTTTTGGATTTGTACAATCCAAGACTCTACATGGACTTCGCAAACCTTGCATGGCTATGTGATCTTCTAGCACTTTTTTCCTATAAAGACACAATTTGAATCTCCTCTGAGGATCTTGAGATGAAACATAGAACCTGGTCGACGCACTCCTTGTAGACCCTCCACTGCACTCTTTGCAAAAGTTCTCAGAAAGAGAAACAACTGGAACTCATTCACCCCTTATCCAAAATTCAAGCATTCAACATAGAATTCTAGAGCATACATACACACATTGGCATTTAAATAGAATGCACACATAGAATGAAAACATGTCTGCAACATACCATTTAACAGGTGGTTCCAACAACCATAACAAAGACATAGATCGGAATCAAAACTTTCTTCTATTAAATCCAGTGCTCCTGTACATGGCCACTAGCAACTAAAAATGCATAAAATTATTTGTCCTCCTATATTCCTCTATGTAGCTCTACATCTGATGAATTCTAAATTATGTTACCATGATACAAGGGTTGACGGTGTCTATCATTTGTTTTCCCTCCTACCTCCTACGCTCCTAAAACTGTCTTATATATTAAATTAAATCACCTACTTGCATTCATTACACATAAATGCCTCTACATTCGACAGATGAGAGCAATGCTCAAGATCTATTTACAATCTCCAAAACACAAAAGTAAGTACGCATCCCTAGCTATTACATTAATGTCCATTCATAAATCTTCAAAACACTTCAAAATGTGCACTAGGGATTTTTCAGGTAACTCCTTTTGTTAGGTGCATGTCTTTGGCTTTATACGATGCTCCTGCATCACTCTCCTCTAAAAAACACCTCCATACCTGCACACAAGGTTAAATTCCAAGACTATACGGAAAAGACTCATACATAACATATTGGGGTCGGGATTATATACCTTGGTGATATGTTGGTTTAACATAAGGTTTTTTCTCTTCTATCCATGACCAAAATCATCGACATGCATTCTTGGTATAATTTTTGGTTGGGTAATAGTTTTTCATTCGACACACGGTATAACAGTTTTTATGGTTAGAAGGAAAACCCTATGCTAACAATTTGTTAAATCTACCAAATATGAGTGATGTCTAACTAGACTAGGTGCTAAACTAGATTGATAGTGGTTAGGGATTAAAGATTTCCAAATCGTAGGATTTCAAGGAAACCACCCTTCACTTTTGTAATTCATTAAATGTGATAGGATGGTTTATGACAGTCAAGAGTTAAACCTCTGACTCGACACTCAATGGAGATAGGTGAGAAAAAATTCCATTCTTGTACCTTCATCCAACCCAAATGTGCCAAGTCAATTCCATCACATGGCCCACACCTCCCATTGTACCATCAACAATCATCATGCATGGGGTGAGAGATTTAGGGTTACAATAGTTACTCTTTTGTGAAACTATTCCGAAGTTGGCTATTTGTTTCTCCTTTCTTTCTTGGGGTGGGGAGAATGGAATCTTGGAGCTCTTCCCTTGACTATTCTCATTAACGGTAAGTGGCTCCTCTAATTTTAAAATTAGACTCAAGATCTTCGGCATTTTGTTCTTTGTGTTCATTTTCCAATGAATTCACGGAGGTAGAGTTCAATTTGTATGTTGTTTACTATAAGGGTTAGTTGTCTCTTACATTCCGTTAATTATTTCTATGTCATTACTAGGTGTTGAGTCTCCTCATGACTTCACTAGGACTATAGCCCAAAAGTCAGTCGGTAGGTTAGGGATTCACACGGTGACTGCCTATTAACAATTATTCACGATATGGAATCTCATTTGGTAAGTTTCGAATAACATTTTCCTACCCTTGTTGGGTACCTGGTATTGGGTTTTTATTCAGGTTCTCGGTTCCCCAACTACCCGACGAATTCTTATGATTGTAACTTATTATTTGAATGTTTTTCCGAAGTTTCTTACAACATAGCTATAAATAAAAATGCTATGTATCCTGCATTGTATATTTAAAAATTTTGGTCATCCTTTTGTGCAAATTTTCTTAAAGTATGAGAGTATAATAAAGCTCATACGAGTTTGGTGATTCAGCATGGTGTTGACCCTGTGTTTCTTTCTATTTAAATAAATCTTTCTCAGATGATATTATATACACTTTTGATGGTTTTAGTTGACCCGTGGCTTCCAATTTCAATGCTCGCAATTAGAATAATTATTTGGTCCATTCTCGTTATGCGACTCACGTACTTCACTGTAATCATCATTTGTATATTCTTTCCTACAATGTTTTTAGTTTTACTTAATCTGGTTCTTATCACTAACGATGGGACCCCATGATTGTGAGGGTTCCCATCAAATATTCTTGGGCTGATCCTCCCCTTTTGGTATGGGAAGTTACTTAGCTCATCACAACAAATAAGGCTATTGGATCCCTCAATTAAAAGTTAAGTATGACTCTCCAAATCCTTTCATGTTACTAATCAATTTATTATATTCGTCTTATCTCTGTTCAATAATTAGTAAAGGTATTTTGTGCAATCTTGTGCAGGGGTTTCGTTCACAAAATAATTTTGGATGCTGACCTCTTCCACCCGCATAAGAGGTATTCAGGTTCCACCTCCCCCCTTTCAAGGAGGGTCCTAGGTGGCTAATGGTTGAAAATATTTAAATTAAAGAGTCAT
>JZKD02S1946024.1:558070-569218 GCA_000966675.3 Picea glauca | reverse complement strand
GGGCCTTATTTAATAATATAGTGGACCTAGTCCACCTTACATTGAATGACCTCCACTATTATCACTATGGGCCCTCTAGGCCCCCCCACTACCTCTCTAGCTACCTTACAAAGGGGCATGTCCTCTTCTTTCATGGATGTTTTCACAAGTAGCCATTGCACCTCTCAGCAGATTTATTCATGCTTCCCAACCTGCCTTTATTTTCTTTATCCTTTCGTCTAAGGACAATCATTTATAGCTTCTTTGATACTCATTCATACTAGTGACTCGTGTGACGAAATTAGTTACCTCATTTTGATAATAGGCTTGATCATGCTCCAAAAATTTTCGCAAATGTTCAGTAAAATTTGTAATCGGTTTTGAAATATTATGTAGAGTTATATTGAGCTCCCATGCCTGTCTAATTATGTTCAATATTGTGTTAATGTTTCCAGCAACATAGCTTCTAACTCCATTCAACAATTGAAGTGCTTTTGCGATTGCCTTTGAGGTTCCAGGAGTACTTGGAAGGGTATGTTATGTTGGCAGTATGGCCAATGGATTTTCAAAGAGTGGCTTCAATCTCACTTATTCTCCTCAAGCTCACTTATTCTCTTCTTCAATCTAATAATTTATACCTCATGTTCTGAAATGGAATCGAAAACAACATCTCATGTGCATTGATGTAGTTTCACGAGTGCAGATGGTCCAAATTTTGAAACATCTAGGTCATCACTTGATACGTGAACGACCTTTCTCTTTTTAAGACTGACCTTTTCCTTTGGTGCTTGTTGTATAGAGTGTTGTGCAACATCAAGAAGTGTTGCTCAAACAACATCGATTCTTCTCTTGTGAGCTCCTATGCAAGTTGCCCGCTTTCTGCAATTCTCTAGGATACCTTGTTGGGTAGCTATGTATTGTCAATCTACATATTGTTAACTTCTCCTAGACTTCTTAGGCTTCCTGAATCTTAGGAATTGTCTATGTTTGGGGTAAATTTCCTTTTTGTTCTGAGACTACATGTGCACTTTCAAGATTGACATGGTGTGGTTGCTCTCTGCCATCACCTCCAACACACGTGTCATTAATCTCTTCTTTGTTTAGGTTTCATTCTTACGTTATTTGTCCAGAGGAGGAGCTCTTATGTGTCTTGGGATTGGAGGAAGACTGAACATTGGTGTTGCTTTTTCCCCTTTGTCTTTCTTTTCTTTGATTTTTGGTATTTCAGCTTTTTTTGTTAGCAATTCCTCACTTCATCCATTGATGTCCTTTTTTGGGTAGGGATTATCACATGTTTCCTCGTCAAATATTGTGAACGTATTATTGTACCTTATGGATTTTAGGTATTGGGAAAACAAACCCTAGGGGTCAAAACTAGCTAGAGGTTGTGCTTCTTTTAGATCAAATGCACAAAGTGTTTCTGAGACTTCATTCATATGGGCTAGAGTCCTAATCATTGTGTACCCAACTAGAAAAGGTAATGTAATGTAATGCACCAGGTTTTATACAGGTGGCAAAATTCCACGAAAAAATATCTATCACAAACAAACATAGGCAGTAGAAGAGGATTTTCTTGGCAACCATACAACCAGATGTATGTATGGTTTTCATCTTGAATGAAAATTCCCTTTCCGTTCATAAATTTCCCAAACTCTTGAGTTATTCTTCTAGGATCTACCTCAACCAACATGTGTCTGAACTCTTTAACAAAACCATCTTAAACAACATAAAAATTGAATCTTTCTGTATGTTTAGATAGCACGAGGTACCAAAATTGGACTGGTTCGTTCTGTGTATTTACATTTTCTTTAACAAGGAGACTATCAAATGAATTACAATAAATAATTATGAAGACTAGATATGTGGCCATATAAAAACTTTAAACCCTTAAAGTAATTTCCTAACTGAAAACAAAGTTCATTTGATATCACTTATGCCTAGTCAAACATGTCATCCCTCTGAAAGGTAAAGTACAATGCATACAATGTTGACATAGGTATATGTGAAGTCGATAGTTGCCTAGCTACATGCACAAACAACCATGAAAAGTACCAGTATGGCTCTTGCAACAAATTTATGTCAATTGTTGAAAGGTTGCTTGACATATTTGCAAATGGTAGTAGAAATCCTCTCAAAATATTGGCACTGCCTGCTTGAGACTCTAGGAACGTGTCTTCTTTCGCAAGCTTGAAAGGTTTATTTGTAGTAGGAAAATGAAGCATTTCGTTGAACACCTTCATATTAAGAAGCACTAGAGTTTTTCCTTTTGTTGTGACCTTAATCATTCTTGTCCTGCAATCAAATCTTTGAGCACACCAAGATATGAGTTCCTTGCAGTCGAAAACGCCAGGTACACAACCATCATTGACAAGCCCTGTGGTCCAGAGTTTGTTTGTTTGGTTTTCTTCCACACTCTTGTTCAAGAACCACTTGTAGGACGTAGACCAATGGAAATTATTGTTCTCTTTAGATATTGAATTGATAGTATCACCGCAAAATGGTTGGGTTTTGTTTTTATTTTCCATACGACTGTTTTTTAAATCGACTTTGCATAGGTGAAGGTTAGAAATCATAGATTATTGGGGCCCATTTTCTTTATATCTAACTACATGTCACATATTTACTAGGATGTCCTTTCCACACATATGAACTATTTTTGGAAGACGCATAATCATAATTAGAAAACACTAAGCAGTGCATAGAACAACATGACATTTACTTTGCATTATTCATGATCACCACACTTTCTTCTTAAGTTGATGCAAATCAAATTGTCATAAAAGATTTTGTTTTAGTGCAAGCTACATTGACTACCAGAATCANCACAACATATAAATTGTTTTGGGTTTCTTTTGCAAATATGTTTCATATTGCATTTATGTTAGGCCAGAAAGAAGTTCTTGCAATATAGATTCCCTGGCAGTGCATTGCACATTATTGTTGTGGATTGTACGTATAACAACACCCAAGCAATGTTTATATACAAAATTACATCTTACACAATCAAACATTGCATTTTTTTTATCAAAGCAGATACCCCTGCAAGAGAGTTGCAAATTGCACAAACATGTTCAAATGGAGTTGAATATGCATTTGTTGCTATGATTGTACCTTCAACCTATTTATACAATACAAAGTATAGATTGACAACTCTATCTATAAATCTCGTGTACAAGACTATTTGAAAACACACACACACACACACACACACACACACACACATGTGTGTGTGTGTGTTTTCAAATAGTCTTGTACACGATATTTGTAGATAGAGTTGTCAATCTATACTTACAACATTTGTCGACCCAGTTATTTTTTTCGAATATTTGACCGCTTTTGTTGTGATTTATGTTATAAATGTCGATTGTGTTGTGTGAAACACCTTTTCTTTTACATCTCTCCTCTTCGTTATATTTTTAAATATCAAAATGGGAAATTTCCTTGTTTGCAATTGTTGTTCCAGAGAAGCGAAGAAATGTCCATATGTCTTTAACAACTATAGATGATACATAAAATATGGTAGTTTTCATATGTCTACACCTAAGATATACCAACATATAAACAAAAAACATTTGACAACAAAAAAGTATATCGTTGCTTTGTCATCATCTGTATTTCCATCTTTTTTATGCAAATTGTACTGCGAGCCAACTTTCCTAGCCAGCGTGATGACAAGTCCAATAGTGTCGATTGGATGCATGTATGTATTACTTGGAAATTGCTTTACTGTTGTGTTTGGTGTGAAATTGTATTCTTTGCAGGTTGGAGATACTATCTCGACGACACTTGATTCAAGTATCGATATAACATGATCACAATCACCATGGTCATAGCCACTTTTTGGTAGAATTTTGAAATTTGTAATAGATATTCCAGCCCCAAGAACGATCTTTTGCTCTTGTCTTTCAATGAGGTGTGCAGGAACAGTCAATGTAACTGTCATCATGTCATTTGCATATGTCATGTCAGCATGCAAGATTTTGCATGTTCTATTCACTTTGTTCAAATATGTGTTGTAAACAACCATCGCATCTCCAATGAATACCTCCCCAGTTATGCAATTGTTCAAGTCCTCTATTGAGACAATATTCAAAGTTGCATAGCTGCATCATGGAATAACAATTGCATAAAATAAGCAATATGAAAAACAGTTTCACTGTATTTCTTGTCCAGCTACAAAATGTACACTTTTATATACATACCTTTCCAATTTGTCTTGCTATGCTAGGATAGTTGCTTCACCCGTTCTTGTCACACTTGAATCCCCAACATTGATTGCTTCAATTCTAGGTATATCTATTTTTCCTAAACTGAATATAGAAATTTGCAAATTGCATAAGCACCTGACACTATTAACTCACCGTGCTATCACAACGTGCAAATAGAAAATAGCTTATAGGAATTTACCTCTGGGTATGTTGTGGGGAATATGTCTGCGTTGCACTAGTACTAATACTTCCCTCGCTTGTCCAACTTCTCCTACTTGCGACAACAAATAATTGAATGCGTAGCACATACAATATATTTTATACTATGTTTAATTTGGCATATGGACATCTTTCTTTCTTTTTTGTAGGACATATGCACATCAACTATGTAAGTCACAAAAACACATTTCACACGATACGACATGCATAATTTCAAAATTGTTAATGACGTGTACATGATTGAGCTTCCAAAATGCCTACAAAGGTAAAAGATTTGTCATCTGTAACAAAATTTGCTATGATCATTGACACATAACATTGTCCATTGTGACAAACTTGTACTTTTCTGCTAGAAAAACTATATGCATTTGCACAACACTTCAAGGCAGATCTGAGAATTAAAATGCATTAGCAATTAGCAATCAACGACACAATGATTGCATGACCCTATGAAACACTAACAGCTAGACACACTAATAGCTAGGTAATTTGCATGATGATCGAGTGATTTATGGCAGTTTTGTTTGCAAAAAAAAGGGCTAATTAGAACTTATGAGAAGTAAATGTTGTGGTTGTATATCAAATTCCCAATGCTTTCTATTAATCACTCCTCGTATTTCATGACTAACTTAGGTCTGGAAAACATATGTTAGTAAATATACAATGCTTTATATTAATCATTTCCCGTATTCCATGACTAATTCGGGCCTGGAAAGAACATGTTAATAAATATTCCCTGTGCATCTAGCCTTAAAGAAATAAAACCTCAGTAATGTACTATTGATAACTAATGGGTTTATCAAAATGCATTTAAAGAAACAAAGCTATAGCAGATAGAAAAATAAAATAGCATTGTTGTGTGAATAGCATATGCAACATGTATTCCAGTAACAATCTTGCTTAAGGGGCAATTTAGAGAAGGTCCATGGACAAATTTCCTTGCTAAACTTGAACAATATGACATGGACGTTAACTTGGAGGAAGATGCCAGATGACAAGTACTGTAAATTGATGACTAGAATTGAGGTTGTGCACATCACCTGTGCAAATGATGCACTCAATCAAGATGTAACCATCTCTTCGAAAACTTGTTGTCAAAATCTTCTTTACCTAGCCATATATAAGAAAACATGATAGGTTAATAGATTTGCAAATATCAGATTACACAGTGAGTCATGGGAAGTACATAGGACATTGGAAATGATGACACTCTCACACATGCAACACAATAACTACAGAGTGTTTCACATTATCGAAGCATCAAGAAATCTGACATAGCCATATCACACATGTGTGAGACGCCCAGATAGTTATCACCTGACAATGGACAAAGGCCACTAGGAGTATGGAGAATTGTTGGCACTGCATACATGATCAAGGGAACCTAGATCCGAATTGCAACGTATTAGTATAGGAACATCAGTGCATGGATCTAGTCTGAAAACAAGAACATGACCATGACAATTTCTAGCTATATTTTGAACTATTTATACCACTTGCTAGGGCCATAGTATTTTCTGCCAATTTGCATTGATCCATGAATACAACTCCCACTACATGTCAATTGAGTAGTTATACCAACCACCTAGCTACCAGGTCTATTTATTCCAGGAATCATACTTTAACTGAAAAGTCCCCACATCCATGGCTTCTCTTAGCAAACATGTAATTTACTATAGGAAACAGTTAATGCGGATCGCTTACAGTCCCATGGTCTCATTATCACATCATCTTGCACCGAGAATGAAACTGATGGGAAGGAGACCCAATGTACAGTTGATGATCAAGATTCTTATCCTTGCCAAACAGTTGCTTGAACTGTGCTTTGAAACTCTCATTTTTCGCTAGATCTCACTGTCAACATCTGTGGTACATCTTTCCATGGATCAACACCTTTGTTGAACCCAACGGATTCATTCTGTGAACTCCCCCCTCCATCGGTTGTAGTTTTCCTCCTCGTCTTGGATATCAACTAAGAGGATCTAGACAAGAGGATGATGTTGGGCATGTCCATTGCAATAATCACCCAATATGTGTGATTCACAAGTGCTTGAGTAACATGAAAAAGTTCTAGTTGCAGGAGGACTTGGACTAGCTACTGCATCAATTTCTAGAATACAAGATGAAGCACGCCCACACTTCGCTTATCTAGATGAAGCCAAAGAAGAGAGATGTCATCATCTTGGAAAAATGCACACCAAACCAAGTTGTTACTTCTGGGATAACCTTACTCGTTCCAAAAATTGTCTAGCATTGCAACAACAACCTAGAAAGATGATTTGCAATTACTCAAGCAATGTGCGGGTATCTAACCTAGCCACATTCACAACACACATAATTCAACATAACATCATTTTGATCTCCCATCACGACATGAGTCGAGCACCACCAAGTCAAAAGCATATGAAACTTGCTAAGTATTGAATCTTAGTGCTCAGAGTTTGCAACAGATTGCAATTTCTGGAGAAATAAGCCATCATGCACCAAATGTCAAGACTATCCTCGCTTTCTCTTCTTGTTGCACTATAACACCAACTGCATCAAGTGATGGTGTTAACAGATAAGCGTTAAATGACAAGGAAAGTATATATTAAAAACACAAAATCCATGGCCTAGAGCCATGCAACCATTGCTCAAATGAGCCAATACATAGTACAATTCTATGAAATGTACTAGTTGGATTTTGTATATATCGTTCTTTTCAAATGAAAATCATCCAAATTCAGATATTGTTTTCCAATCCAGTGTGTCCTTTCTCAATTCAATGCTTAACTATTTTACTCCTATATGTTTTTTACTTTGTCAATGCACTTTGAGCCAATACATTGTCCATTTACATCTGACAGAGGGTTGGCACATCTGTGTAATTCCCAGATAAACTCCCGTGATAATTTGTTGACTTCGCCATAAAACATTCAATATGCACATAACTTGTAGTTGTGCACATCAAATCTTGATAAGCATTGGATGTCCAACTCACTACAGACACGATAGACATGGATGCAACATACACTTTTGATTATACATGACACTATGTGGTATCGATATATATTGTTGCATCTGCATATAAGTTACCAAAAAAAAGGTTGTTGCTTGTCTAATTGTTATAGGCATGCCTTCTCTTGGGACATTGTTCTTTAGTTTCTTCTCCTGCAATGCTTGTCACTTCTTACTCTCCTCCAATTGCTCTATTTCATGTCCATGTGAAAGCAGTAAAACAAACTCAATGAACATGCAAATAAACCCTTATGTCAAAATTAACATGAAATACACAATGTTAAGGAACAACAAATGAATAATGCATCAATGAAATTAGAAAAATGCACCTTTGCAACTCTTGTTCCATGTTTCTTTATTTTCCCTATTGTCCTTTTTAACATCAGTAATTGGTTCGATGCAATGCACATCGAACAAGTCAAACAACAATGTAGATCGATGGCAGTGAGATGCAAACACAATGCAAATTGTCGATATTTTATTTTCTTTGCGACCAAAATATCTACTATATCAGCAACTTGCAATGCCCCACACAATTTCTTGATACACCACATAAATAATTGTTGATTTAGTCTAATGCTACACCATGAAATTTTCATAGTTAAGTTCAATTTGGTTTTTAATGCACTTTTATAAAATCTCCAAATGACAAACAACAACTTTCATCAGTGGTCGTGAAAAACATGAAATTAACAAACTAAGAACTTCCTAAATATGTAACAAGAATATGAAAACATGTTTTTGTTCAACTTAGTTTCTGTCAACTAGATGATGCTCAAGCTATGGCTATGGCATCCAGTAACTTGGATAATATATATATATATATATATAAACCAATCTCGAAACAACATACCTTTTTTTTGTCTCTATTATCTTTGATTCTTTTTCCATATACATAGTTTTTGAGATAGCTCTTGACCAATTTAACCCACCCCTGAAAAAGAAAAATAACAACAAAGCAGTAATTTTTTTGTCACATATATGATGCACGTCAAGAATATTTCATTCAACCATTTGATCCAGCAACACAATTGATAAAAGAGAATTGGTTTTTCCTAAACACCACACCAATGTCAATGCAGTTTTGAATAAAACCAAGTAACTGTACTATGCATATAGCACACACTATCATTAAAGGCCACACACTAGGAGGAAAGGCAACACATCTAGAATCATCATGAAGCAAATGTTTTTCTTATCTGTAAATTGCTCGATGATCTAACTGATATATGTGTAAAACACAGTTTAGCATACTCGCATCGTGTTGTTGTTTTTTAGGTAATGTCAAGTCTGTGATCTATTTGTCTTGGATATTTTTCTAATCAAAATCCTTCTTACTTTGCTACTTTCGAGGTTGGATGAAATTTTTGCAACAACTGGTGCGAAAATGCAAAATAATAAGTGGCATGAATTATGTGCACAAGCATTGAAAATAGACAATACTCGTTATGCTAGTGATATTCCTCTGCCACTACCAAATTACCCAAGACATGTGTACATAGAGTGTCACCACATGTTCATACCTATACTTGGTCTATCTAAGACAATCTATTTTTAATCTTTGTGCGGTGAACACGCATGGTTCATCCTGTCACATTGCTACACTTCCATGCCTATGCACCTCCAAAAGTTATGCATCCTTGATTGTGACAAGCGATGTAATTTGCAATATAGATCATTGATTTATTGTAAATTGATTTGTTCCGATCTACATCTAGAACCATTGCAAAGAAAATTCCAATGCTAAATTGAATAAACCAAGTAACTATATTATGCACAAAGCACATATTATCAAACATGATTCGAGATGAAAAACCAAGGCAGCGCAGGAAGAACATATGCAATTGTTCTCTGTACAAGATTTGAATATAGACCAAGTGATAAATAGACAAAACATCCCCTATGTGCAGTATACACCTATGCGGAATTACTGATGACATCGCTATGCCAATCGCACAAGCCTCTATGCAACCAAATTTGTAAATGCGAAACCATAAGTGACATGAATTCTCGGCACAAGGATCCAAACTCTAGAATCCTGCAAAATAATTGAAAATAGAACAAGTGTATGCTCAATATGTTTTGAATCCCCATCCAATTCAAATAGTTACACTCAGTGTACTTCAAACCCTATATTTTAGTGCCTTGTACGAAGAACATGCACCAAACATCCTCACGCCTTCTTATACTTCCACAATTCTGGATTTCCAATACTCTTGCATCCGTCATTGTGATAAGCGAAGCAATTCATAAATCAAGTCATTGATCTATGATAAATTCATTGGCTCTTCTTTCAGAAGAAAGACCACACATCCATAAACAATGCCAAGCAAATTCAATGCTTACCTGTACATTGCTCGATCGTTTTTTATTATGCTTATTCCTATTCGAAAAGTAGTTGATATATGCTTAAAATCCATTTTATCTAATTGACATCTTGCTCTTGGCTTTGGCATAATTCCAATTATGCAATCTATTTGTCTTTCGACAATTTACTAGTTAAAAACATTTTTAGTTGTGCACTTTCGATGTTGAACAGAGCTTTTGCAATAGCAGGTGCCAAACTTCACAATAATAACCAGCATGAATTCTTTACACAACGAATGAAAATACACAGTGCTATTTTTTCTAGCCATATTCCTCTGCCACTACCAACCTACGCTAGAAATCGTTGCCATATGTTCATAGCTATACTTGGTGCACTTAAGACAATTTATTTTTTAAGCATTATGCGAAAAACCTAAAACCAGTCACTCTCTCACATTGCTACACTTCCACGCTTTTGTGTTTCCAATAGTTTTGCATCACTGAGTATGACAAGCAACATAGTTTTCAATGTAGATGTATATCATAAACTGATTTGCTCTGATTCAGGGGGAAACTATATGCATCTAGAAGCACTGCAAAGCAAATGTGTTTCTTATCTATACATTGTTCGATGGTTTTTTATTATTTCTATTCGAAAGGTAGTTGATATAGATCTTGCTATTGGCCTTGATGCAATGACAAATCTACAACCCATTTATCTTTGGACAATATGCAAGTAAAAAAAATGTTTTTTATATGATGCACATCAAGAATATCTCATTCAACCATTTGACCCAGTAATACAGTTGATAAGAGAAAACTAGTTTTCTTAAACACTACACCAATACCAATGCAAATATGAATGAAACCAAGTAACTGCACTATGCATAGAGCACAAACTATCAAACACGATGCCAAATGCAAAACTAAGAAAATGAAAAAAGGGAATACGTATCGATTCTTCGCACAAAATTTGAATATAGACCAAGTGCTAAATAGACAAAGTACCAACTCTATGTAGCATACACCTATGCGGAAGTGCTAATGACATTTCTTAGTCAATTGCACAACTCTCTATGCAACCAACTCTGCCAATGTCAGACCATAAGTTGCACAAATTCTCAACGCGAGCGTTGAAAGTATGCAATCCTCGTATACCCCACATAACTATACTTGGTGTACTTAAGATGATCTGTTTCTAAGCCTTGTGACAAGAACTTGCACAAGTCACCCTCTCGCACATCATCATTTCCAATAATTTCACATATGTCATTAAGACAAGCGACGTAATTTTCAAAATCGATCATTGATTTATTATAAATTGATTTTCTTCTATTTAGGAGAAAACACGACACATCTAGAAGCAGTGCTAAGAAAATGTGTTGTCTATCTCTAAACTTCTCGATGTTTTTTTATTATGGCTATTTCTATTGGAAAA
>JZKD02S1946024.1:543907-555537 GCA_000966675.3 Picea glauca | reverse complement strand
AAATATATATGCATCTTCTCTGACCCACCACTTTAAATGCAACCAATTTCTAGCTGACATTGTAGCAAGCTTCATAAACTGCCATGGTCTCTAAACTTTGAGACTAGTACATGAAGCCCTTCCAACCATCCACTAAACTTGCATAATTAAATTTCCTAATCAATTCCCACCGTCAGCTCGACAATAAGATGTTATTTTGAATGACCAATCAGAGAACAACAACAAAAAATTAAATCTCTCCCAAAAAAGTTTAACTTTGGAAAACAACACCAAATTTTTGGTCAACGCGAAAAGAAAAATGCAGTCAACGCAAAAATGATTGTTATAGTCCTAGGCATTCGACATGGACTATTAATAGTATTTTCTTCATAACAATAATAATCAACTTTTTTTCGATGGGATAGGGTGTCCTCTCACCAACACAAACCAATAGGGGGATCATGTCGACCTATACCCACCTCGAGAAAACATGCGGATGATGCATTATATCCCTCCCACATCCCTTCGGAAGCTCCTAGCCATATCTCATCACTGTAAGTGGATGTACATCAAGAGTTAGTGGGAGTGACAATCCTAGGTTATGGTGATCACAGTAATGACACTACCATTACTCCCCTTGATGATTTTAGCACCTATGAGGAGCACCTTGAGTGGGATCATGTCATTTCATAGTAGGATTGCAATGAACTCGAGTCATTGTGATTTGGAAAGGATGATCATTATACATGAAGGGATGGTGAATGCAGGGCTCGATCCTCCCTCTTTGATTATGAGTCTAGTGAATCTCAGTACCTACACCTCAAGTCAACACATGGGCTCAGAATTTCAAAGGATGATTAGCTTCAGGTTATGATCACAGATCTGGTAAGGGTGCAACCAACTTGGGTTCTCATCTATAAATTTCATATGCAGTGTTTGACAAGTGTTAGAAATAATTTCTCTGAGCTTCTTGGTCAACAGTGTTGGGTATTGCATTATATCTCCATGCACGCTCTATCTCTCCTCCTCCCTCTTCTTTCTTTCATTTCCATGGCACCCCGAGGAAGAAGGCTTGGTCACCCTATTACTACCCCTTCCTGTGTTATCAGAGCCGCTAAGGCCATAGCTAATTTTTATTCTGCCTATGTCGTCGACGATGCTTATACAACCATGGATGCCCTAGAAGTGGAAGCTTGTCTTGTCCATGACTTCAAAGAAGTTGATGAAGTCGAAGCCAGATGTGGGCTACACCCATTCCAAAAACTCAATTTTCTTCAGAACTATTGAACTCTATTAGCACACTAAGACTCTTGTATCCTTGGGGTTTCTACCTAAAGATGAGGATTTCAGGAAACTCAAGAGAATAATGGAATCCCTTGAAATCCAAAATGCTTACACCTCGGAAATCCTCACTTGGATGGCCAATCGGCTTGGTGGGACCTTCTCTCCCCTAGATAGGCATTACTCAGGCCAGGAATCCTCGAATTTTGTTACTCAAAGGACTACCTATGTTGTTTCTCACCCACAGGTTTCTCAGGATCACTGATGATATATGTTTTAGTTCCAGTTTCTCTTTTGGTCTATGTTATCTTGAAGGTTGTAGGCTAGTTACAGTTAAACAATTCTATAAGCATGTTCAAACAATTTTTTATTTTCCAAGATTTAAGACATATGAACAGCTTTTGGCATGGTTTCCCCATTAGAACGCGTTCTTTAGGTTTCCCAGAGACTGTCATGGTCTCTTGGAGCTGGATTTAATATGCTCTCTTGTATATTTTGTCAATAGTTAACACAATATATACTTACCAACAACAAAAAAATAATCAACTTTTTTCTTTTCTTTTAGGCTAATATGTTTTTTAAGTGTTCATTATACAAAGTGAATTGATATTATGGTTGGTTGAGATTCTAGCAACAGTCTAAACAAATCTCAAAATCTTGTAACTTTGTGTGGGGTAGTATAATCACAACTACTATATGTATATTTTTTAAAATATATTTATCATATCTTTGATTTTTTTTTTTTGGATAGGGATAAGGAGGTTTTAATGATAATTTGTATCATGTGAAGCATTGACGTGTCCATAAGGACACTTTCATAAAATTTTAAAGATACATGTTAATACGAGTAAGTTAATAAGTGGACAAACTCAACCATTTTCCCATCGAAATTCTTCCCAAATTCGGAACAATTTATCTCAAAAGTTATATTTCAACATGATTGATAGGAACTTTGTCATTATGGATTTTGAACCATTTAAAGAAGACCTAGATCGTCGTAATTTCAAAAAATATCAATGGAATAGGAAAAAACTTTGCATAGGGTCACCAGAAAGGTTGAATTTGTCCACCTTTTAACTTACTCCAAATCAATGTACACATATATTGATTTCATACAAATTAAAAAATATTAAACAATTAATAATAATAGTAACTCATTCTTTGTTGGTTAAATATATTAAAATATACTCGATAGGAGGATGACGCTTTGTGGTTAGGTTTGCATTTGGTCGAGGGGGCTAGGTTTTCCGTAGAAAATCCCTAGCCCCTGGGTCTCCCTTCCCTGTCATTGTTTTCCTCTGCTCCATGTACCCTCCTTTCTCTTCCCTTGATCTTAGTAGATCCATGTACCCTCCTTTCTCTTCCCTCGTTCTTAGTAGATCCATGACCCTCCCTCGTCCTCGCTTTCCCCTCCGCCTTTTCCCTCTTCCCCCAAGTCACGTCAGATGGATAACCCCCCAGACGACCTCAAGCCCCTGGATTACTCAACATATTTGTTCACAGCCTCAAAGATCTAGACGTCCTTTTCTCCCGACCACCCATGTCACCTTTATGTTTCTCCCCCGTCACTTTCTCTCCTGCCTGACGGTTTTTTGGCCTCCTTTTCTACACCTATCCTGCCTGAATCCTCGAATTTTCAGTATCCCTCCTTATCTTCTCCTTATTTCCCCTCTCCCAACAATGATGAACTCATACCCCCCCCCCATCCTCCCTTTTACTAATTTTTCCCCTCCTCGACAAGTCTACCCTTCCTCTCCCCTAGACAATGTTTCACTTTCACCAATTTCTACCTTCTCCTTTTCACTAGGTTTTTTTACGCACAGCGGCAGGTGGTTTCCATGAAAAGAGGGTTTGTTATCTCTCTTACATTAGAGTTGTTCGTGTCAGGAATGCCTTGGATAGCTTTCCCTAATTCCAAGAAAGCCTCATTTGGAATGGACACTCCATGAAAGTCATCATGGTTAGAGGATCCAAGCCATTTAACTCTTGTCAGAAATAATTGGATTCCCCTAAACGAAGATCTCCCTTAATATCTCCTAATTCAATTCCTGGAAAACCTCAAAAGAGTCAAGAAGGAAATGATTGCTTGGAGAAATGAAAATAAATTACAAGAAAATCAAGCCCTTCTAGAAATAGAACACAAGCTTAAAGATTGGGCGGAGGAAGAGATGGACTCAAACTTTTCTGAAGATCAAAAATAAAAAATTCTCTTGCTAGAAAAGAAAAAGAAAGAGATTTTTAGCTCCAGAGAAATAGAGTGGAGGCTGAAAAGCAGAGCTCTTTGGCTCCAAGTTGGGGACGATAACACACAATTTTTCCACCACATGGCAAATGGTAGGAAACAAAAAAATATGATTTGGGAAATCCAAAGGAACTATGGAACAATGGCCACTAGTTTTGAAGACATTGTAGCTACATGAACTTCTCATTTCAAAAATATATTCAAGGTAGAGCAAAGATAAACAACTGAATCCATTTTAAAGGTGGTGAGTATTTTTCCCAGTTTTGTGGATCAGAACCAAAATGAATCTCTAATGGAAGAATTCATAGAAGAAGAACTCCAGAGAACATTACACAGTTTCTAAAAGGACAAAATTCTAGGGCCAAATGGACTCCTAGTAGAATTTTACTCTGAAACCTTTAAAATTCTTGGACAAGATCTCCTCAAAACCATAGAATATTATCGCACCATTGGCCAAGTTTTATCATCCTTCAATTCCACTTTCATTTCCCTCATCCCAAAGTCTGATGATCCATAATCATTCAATCAGTTCTAGCCCATCCCCCTTTAAAACATCATCTACAAAATTATCACCAAAATCATTGCAAATCGCCTAAAGAGATTCTTGCTGACAACATTTTCGGGGAACAATTTGGATTTTTAAGAGGAAGACAAATCCACCAAGCCATATGGATTGCCAAAGAAGGCTTACACTCAATCCACTCAGGAAGGTAAAAGGTTGTCATCTACAAAGTTGACTTGGCCAAAGATTTTGATCGAGTAAGTTGGCTATATATCAGGTTACTCCTCATCCATTTGGGATTCTCTCACTTCTGTTCTATGTGTACTTAGTTGCATCTCTCCCACTTCCTTTTCTCTCCTTATTAATAGCTCAACCTCCCCATTCTTCAAAGCAAAAAGAGGACTCATGAAGGGATTCCTTCTCTCTCCTCTACTTTTTCTCCTTGATCCAAAAAGGATCCAGAGAAGGTTAAGAACAACTCAGAATGCACAGAAGCAACTTAGAACACTCAGAATGGCTTCAACAAATAGCAAAAGGGTAAAAATTCAAAGTTACGAAAACTTAGTCAACACAAATTCGCACTACCAACCAACCATATAATGTTGCTCGTTTGTAATGTGATACGAATTATATTTAAGGTTAAATTTTGAACTAAGACACCAAAGGGAGGGGCTCTACCTTTGGCCCAACACCTATTCACATGCTCTAGCACCATACAACCATGGTATTTCGCCCACTTAGGGGCTTAACCCAACGGACCACTATATTTATCATATGTCTACCACTATATTTAACCTTTCTTCCATTTAAGTGGTCGCCCGCCAGATTTAGTGGAGCATGCCCATATTAGTTGTAACCATATTCCAAAAAGGGGAGACCCTTGGGATTTGACCCCGGGACCTCCACCAACTAAGTTATTAACTTAACCTCTGCTAACCGCTTCGCCAACGGATTCATTTATGCCTAACCACCCACACAATAACATATAAGGAGACCTCTAGTTCAAAGTTCAGAGTGCATTTGACACACAAAATCACAAGAGAGGTAGGCGGAGCGCATCCGTACAGTATGGATTTTTGCACAGTTTTTTAGGCTAGGCATGGATTTTGAGATCTTTCCAGTCATTTATTGTAGGAGCAGTGACACGGAAACTGAGGCAAGGGTGTCTTGGGGGCCTGAAAGTGTTCAACTCGGATTGAGGCATGGAGACAATGATTTTTAGGTAAAATGATGCCACAAACACAATAGTGGTGTTAGTTTTCTGATCCGATCAAAGCTTATGTGGCTTAACTCTAGAATGAGGTATACTTATTTATTTTGCCCAATTCTTTTGTGGAGTTAATAAAAATACCTACCCATTTGAGAGCAGGACCCGTAGACGTAGTCCACCGGGGACGAACTTCGTTATCAATTTCTTTGTGTTCATATTGCATGATTATGTCTCTTTCCTTTTGAACTTTTCCTTCTTTATGGTGTACTTTTGTTTATGCTCATTTAATACAGTTCTTTAATAAGTCACCTGACGAAAATATCTCTGATCATGTTGGTATCAGAGCAGTCGTCTTTGACTTGAATTGTTGAGTATGAATGCTTACTAGGGCCAAGAATAAGCAGGTTGAAGGGACTCTTAAGACTTTCAATCCCGAAGTTGGTCGTGCATCCCGAAGGAAGAAGATGGCAGAAGAGGACAAGCATGATGAACACGAGAAAAAATTTCACATTGTCTTTTATCGCATGTCAAAAATGGTCGAACGAATGTATGGAGATTGCGAGAAGAGGATGAAGAAGAAAGGGAAGAAAAAGGAAGCACCACCCGATGATGATGCTTCGGTAAATCAAGGGGCTAGAGGAGATCCTCCTGAGCCTCCATCTTCGCCTTCAAGTTCTATTTCTTCTTCCTCTGAGCATTCTCATCACTCTTATCATTCTAACCATAAATCCTCTTTTAAGAAACCATTATTAAAGCTTGATGTAAAGTTTGTTTTACCTATGTTTAATGGAGATGCTAATTCTGAAAAGTTAGACAATTGGATCCGACAGGTTGAAGTTGTTGTGTTCAGCATCTTGACGAAGAGGAAGTTAAAGTGCAACTGGATTCTCTTTGGTTGGAAGGCACCGCTCTCATATGGTGGGAGAGAAAGCTACATGACAGAAGTAAGTGTGGTAATCTTCTTTCCTCATGGTCGGATTTTAAAGCAAAGATAAGGAAGCAATTCTATCCATTAGGGTATTTACATAAAGCAATGATGGAATGGAAAATTTTGAGACAGAGTAGAGGTAAGACTGTACAAAGTTTCACAGAGGAATTTAGGAAGAGAGCACTTGCAGTAAACATTCCTTTAGATTCCTATGAAACGTTAATGAAGTATATTGGTGCACTTCACAGTTATATTCGTCATACTTTACTATTGTTTAACCCCACTAGTCTTGACGAAGTTTGTGTACAAGCCACTCAACTTGAAAACAAGGGTAAGAATGGACAAGAGGAAAATCCATTCAATCACTCTAAAAACCATTTCAACGGAAAAGGAAATGGGAAGGACAAGAGGACAGTTGTAGCAAAGAAGGAAGAAGGAAAACCCTCTTCTAGCCATTGCGAGAAAAGTGGTCATGATAGTGAACATTGTTGGAAACTACATCCAAAGTTAAGGCCAAAGCAGTTTGGAGGCAAAGGGAAGCCAAAGACCATTACTATAGTGAAACATGATCTTGGCTCTAATTCGGGTGACAAAGAAAGGATCGCAGCAGTTGGGATGCAAGTTAAAGATTCCTTTTATGCATGTTCAAGTTCTTTAAATAAATCACATGATGATGATAAAAGGAGAAGTGCACTATTCCACATAAGAGTTGTATTGAAACATACGAAGATAGACACATTATTTGATTTGGGTTCCCAAGTCAATTTAATATCAGAGACACTTGTTAAGAAAATGGGATTAACCACAAGACCTCACCATAAACCTTACCCTCTCGGTTGGGTATCTAATAAAGCAATGTTAAATGCCACTAAGCAGTGTAGGTTGAGGTTTGATATTGTTTCTAAGATGATAGATGAAGTGGATCTAGATGTGGTTCCTTTGGATGTCTATGGTATTGTATTGGGGAGTCCCTATCTATATGATAGACATGTTATCTTCTTTTGAAGGAAAACAAATACCATATTACAAAAGATGGAGTGGAATACATCATTAAAGCTCACAACATAAAGGAAAAATCAACACTTGTTAGTTCAATCCAAGTACGGAGAGTTATAAATGCTAAAAAGAATCTTGTACTCATGATTGTAAAGGGGGGATGCCATGATAGGTATGATGTTGTTAATGTTCTTGATCCTTTACATAAGAATGAATTGCTTGAGATGAGACAAGTCTTTCTATGGGAAGGCAGCTAGCAGAATACCTTTGACACTTCAAATATCAGCATTGTGCCAATGCTCGCCTTACTTGACCTTCAGTAGCCATACAAGTTTGAGAATAGTTCCAGTACAAATGTCATAAGGACAAACATTTTTTTTGGATCTCCTACTTTTACATCTATTATTTTGAAGAATGTTTCCTTAGCCCATATCAATAATGATGGATGGGATACTAATGATGAAATATTCAAAGTTGTATGTGGGATCTTCTAGGGTTTGCAGGTGAAGCGGTTTTGTTTGCAGGACAACTTACTCCACCATTTGAGTAAATCTTGCTTTCCTTCCTACAAGGAAGTGCATGTAACTGCAGAATATTTTGTTTCATTTGTACTTGGTCATTTTGGAATTGTAATGTATTTACAAGGATGGCATTTTCCTCGAAGGAAAATATTTGTAACCGTTATTGTAAAGGAATGTGTGTGGTACTTTTTTAAGCCCACTATTGAAAGGCTAGGGTTGTACACACCACTTCCTATTTCCTCTTGTCTTGGGAAATTTTTTCAATGGATTTTGTAAGGGGATTACCCATGTCTAGTATGAGTCATGTCTACTTAGGTGTAGCAGTGGATAGGATGTATGACAAGCAAGTTGCTCTTTTGTTATCCCAATATGTAAGGGTCCATTTCAGGTTGTCCACATTCATTATCTCCGGTCGAGAGTCTCGATTGTTAGGATAATATTAGACAAATTTGTGGTAGCTCATGGACACCATGATGGGGAGGAACATTGTTTTCCATCCACAGGCCGACAAACGAACAAAGTTAGTAAACAATACGGTGGTTCAGTTGCTTCAACGATATTGCAACCAGCATCCTAGGTCATGGGATGATCAGTTACTGTATGTCTAGTCTATGTATAATCAAGTCATGTATACTTTCACTCAAGATTCACCAATTGAGACTTGTCTTGGGTATTTACCTAAGATCCACTTGGACTTTTTGTATGGTAAAGATCTTAGGGAGATAGATGCAGCCCGCAAGTTCATTCAAGGGATTCAATAGATCAGTCAAGAAGCAAAAAAAGGAAGATGTCATCCTAGATCAAAGACTGAGGACTTCACGCAGGAATGACATTACTTATCTTCAAGTACGCCTAAAGAGTACACAGTCCAACAAGACATGGCAAATAGAGAAGGAAAGAGTGAGGGAGAAATCCCCTCACTTACCAATTGATTAATGAAATCTTTTGGTGGTCCAAAAATCTCTCAGTGGGAAGGCGTGCTCCAAAAAGGATCCAGATAAGGTTAAGAACAATTTAGAACACACAGAAGCAACTTAGAACACTCAGAATGGCTTGAACAGACAACAAAAGGGGAAAAAATCAAAGTTCCCAAAACTCAGTGAAAAGGGAATAATCGCGAAGAGCGCGTCGCAAGATTTCTAACGGCATAAACGACTCATCAAACGGAGTTATGGATCAAAAGTTATAAGCAGTCAACGTTCAATCAAACTTGGTCAAAGTCAAAAAATCAAAGTGACACATGGCACAACTGAGTTGGAAATATAACGTGGAAAGGATGGAATACATGTGGGCAATTTAGGTGATGACACGTCTCAGTTTCATGGGAAAATCAAACTGTGACAAGTGGCATTTTTCATGGACAAATTATATGGTGCCATGTGGCCCAGACATGGGTTGCTAGGTGGCACCCCTCCAATGGTTGGTATGTGAAAATGTTTTATCACTCCACCAGATATGAACTCATGACCTCTCACTAGCTCAAAGGCCCCACAAATTCGCACTACCAACACACCATATAATGTTGCTTGTTTGTAATGTGATGAAAATTATATTTAAGGTTAAATTTTGAACTAAGGTGCCAAAGGGAGGGGCTAGTGTTGGCATGTTTTTGGACAGAGGCAAAGTATGTGTGTTTGTCATTGATGACAAAGATCAGCATGATCAGCAGAGTGATGATGCCATGGCAATGGCAAGATCAACTGAGAAGAGAAAAATTGATTGTTGGATCTCATTCAGAATCCCTGATGACTGTCAGATCTGAATTCAGATAGGAGTAGCGCACAGTAGAAGAGAATAGATCTCAGGCATCTCATCAAAGCCCGAAAACCGACAGTCATTGGATCCATAAGAAGGAGCACAATATTTACATGCAAGATGAAGCAAGCCTACAAAATCCGGAAAGTAGGGGGACCATGCATTATCAAACCGGACACATGGTGAAATATCAGAGCACATCAAAGACTTTGTTTCGGAGTTTCGCAGATCAGGAAATCCAAAGGAAGGAGGTGCTCTAACCTCTTGAACTCACGATATGCGATATCCCAAACTGATCTGGGTCATCGGATCGAGGATTGATCTGAACCTTTGGATCGAGGTATGGTGTGGAATGTTGGATGAAGAGGACACATGGTGAGCGATTGTTTTTTTCGCTAACTGAAAGGTCAAAGGAAGGAGGTTCCTAACCTCTCAAACTCGCAATATGCGAAATCGCGATATAATCTCATCTGTTGGATCGAAGACAAATCTAGTCCGTCATATCTAGGAGGTAGATCATGACAGACCACGTCAGTGAGGAAAGGTGGCAACTTATGTCAGTAAGGACACGTGGCACGAACATATAAGGACAAGTGTCAAATTGATTCGAATTTTCAGGCCACTGGAAATCATAATTATGAGTGACACGTGGCAGCCACTCGGCTCTTAACATGTCATTGAGTGATGCAAGAATGATGTCACTTCGTGAGTTCTTGTTTCAGGAGTTTCAGCTTCAACACTTCCCCAAAGTCCCGAAGGCTCAAGTACTGGGGCAGAGGAGAGTCGTTCGATCACCGCAGATGGTGGAACGTCAATCTGGGTCCATTTCGGAGTTTCAGATACCGGGAGTTGGAGAATTCAAAGACACTCATGACAAAAATACCGAAATGTGAAATTGCAAAGCACCTTTTGGTGCAGCATGTGGTCATCGTCGGCGGTCATGTGAGGGGAAAGAGCTAGCAGAGCTAAGCTCCTTTTCGATGATCGCAACATGAAGAGTCGAGACTCTTCACAACAGGATTCCCGAATTCGCGAATCGTGAAGTGCTCATTTGGTTAGCAAGTGGTCACAGCATGTGGTTACATGGTCACGAGAAGGGAAGGAGTCAGTCCAGCTAAGCTCCTTTTCAGAGTTCCGGGGATCACAACTTGGAGTGTTGAGACCCTTCGACACAAGATTTCCGAAATGCAAAATGAAAAATGCATTTTGATTAGGCCCATGGTCACAGCCAGTGGGAATATGGAATAAATGCGAGACCCAACACTTGTAATTCAACGGTGCAGGTTAATCGGGAATATGATCGAAGGTTTATTGTTTTTCTTCAAAAGTTAATTGATCAGTTACGATTCAGTTAGTTGAACTGAATCATGATTCTTGAACGGTTGGCGATTCAGTGGCTGAGACATTTTTTCCAGGGTAGATTTGAGCTATAACTGCAGAGGTTGGTGTGTATAAAATAGACATGAGGTGACTGGGCATCCTGGGGTTGTTCTGAGTGAAAAATATGTTGAATTGGGAAAAAGGAAAAACCACAGTATACATAGCGTGAGATCAAACTCAGAAATGTGAAACAGAAGCTGAACATAACAAAATAAAAGAGGGGGTGAAGAGAACAGAATGTGCAGATATCAAAGAGCATGAGAAGAACAAATAAAGACCAGATAGAGAGAGACAGCAAGTCAAGTCAAGTATGAACAGATTAGAAGAATAGTGAAGCAGAGAAGATTTGAAGAATAGAGAAGAAGTGATAAGAATTGATATATCGGTGTTGTTGCTTATTCAATCATGTATTTATAATCAGAGAGGTAGGGTGGTGCTAGGGAGGACTGTAGTCCTTTGTTATTCAAGTTGGTGATTGAATACTGGAAGTTGAAGCTTCCATCTAGTTGTGGCTAGAAAACAGGGNTAGAGAAACCAGAGAGTTGGTGCTCTCAACAAGTTGGAGCTTGTAAAATAGAGGTAGTAGCCTCACTTTGAGTTGGTGCTCAAACATAGATGATGTACAGAACTTAAAAGACTACTTATCATTTCGAAGAAGAAGAGGTTTTCTCCCTTTATGGGTTTCCTCATGAAAATCTGTCTCTGTGTATATCTTATGTGTGACTAATGCTCATTATTTATGTTGTCCATATGATGTATAATATTAATGGTCACTTGGTGAAATATTAAAAATGGTTTAATAGACTTAAAATTGTTTAAGCACAGTGACAACTGAT
>JZKD02S1946024.1:494936-515252 GCA_000966675.3 Picea glauca | reverse complement strand
AAAAAACCATTTTTATACCAACTAACAGACATACCTATGGGGACTATATGACTGTGTTGAAGATGTATAATCAACTTTTTTTAGATTAATAATTAACTTTTATTTTTAATATACGTATATACGTAAAAAAACATTTTGTTAATCATATGCATAACAATATTCTATCATTGATAACATTGACAACTATCCATCCTAGCCTCCAAACGTTTTACATTGCTTCCTACATATGCTAACATCCCATTGAACAATTCACTTATTTACATTGCTTACAACATATGCTAATGTCCCCATTGAACACTTCACTTATTTAATTACCAAATTTTGCTCCACGTTGAGCACTTTACCTTTTTGCTTGTTATATTATAAGAATATATATTATAAGTAGTGTTATTAGTCCTTGCCAATGGGAGTATAACAATGAGTTTGCTTTTGATTTGACATTAGTTAGTTTTTTTATTTTAAATTTGTATATGAAATCTAATGTTTAACCTAAGGAAATAAATATTTTTTTTATATAATAAAAATACTTGTTTTTCTCACTTCTAATTGGTTAATATATTTGATGTCTTATTGCTACCTTCACGTCTTTCAATGGTTAAAATTAATTACATGATTAATGGACTTTATTATAGGTACCATCGTACTGAGGTCTATGACCACTTGTTTATATTATCCATTGTTTAATCCATATATCATTATTGTTACTAGCCTCCACACCGCAAAGCCCCTGGAACCCCACCTGGCGATACTAATCAATCCCCTCACTCGCTCAAACATCCAATCCCATCACTGCTCAATGATGGAAGGACCCGTACACATGAGGATATCGATTGTGATCTCATGAAATCTAGGTCGTCCACGCTAGCGTAAGATTCCATATATGTAGACTGACTTTAAAAAGTACCTTCGAACACGTTGCATGCTCTGCTAGACTCTTCCAAATGTAGAGATGCCGGTAGTGGTGGCGAAAATAGGGAAATCCTATAAATACATCATTGTTGTATTTATAAACTTCTTCAACTAGTGGTTTAAACCACTTTAATTAGCACTAGGGGCCAACTTTACAAACAATACCATATAATTATGGTTTGACCAATCCACAAAAGGGGATTTGGTCTTATACAGAGCCCGACATGATCAATCCACAAAAGTGGATTTGATCTATATAAAAATAACTCAATTATAATTAGAATATTCTTCGCAGATACAATATTTCAATACTCCCCCTTAACAAGAAGGGTATTCTACAACATCATCAGGAGAGACAGAGGGCAACAACATCATCAACATATGGAACACTGACTGGCATATCTATAAATCATCAAAAGTTTTTCTCATCATCAATAACATCATCTTTCACAGCATGGAGCTGGAGTAGCATCATCATCATCTGCATCAACTTCAATTAGCATAATGCTAAGGCAACAACATCATCAACACCATCATTAACAACATGAGGTTAGTACAACATAATCAACAATAGCATGAGGTTGATACATCATCATCAATAACAACATGAGGTTGAAACACCAACATCATCAACATGAGGCCGAGATAAAAACATCATCATATAGAAATAGAATGAGGCAGGTGTAACAACAACATTGTATGGTACTCTGACAGACCGTCTTTATTGAACCTTAGGGATATGCCTAGGAATCATAAGATTTCCTAGGATGTAAAATCCTAAAGGAGATACCACGTGGTACTCTGACAGTTCGTCCTTACCAGACCTTTGGGATCTGCCCAAGAATCATAAGATTCCATAGGATATAAAATCCTAACAGAGCTACCACTACTGACCACAGTTGGCATATACATGCACAGGTACTCTAACAGACCATCCTTACTGGACCTTCGAGATCTGTCCAGGGATGATCAGTCCCCTAGGATATAAAATCCTAACTGAGCTACCCACTGTTGGTTAGGATACCATAGTATCATCAACATCACTCCCCCTTTTGAGGGAGGCCCTTTCATAATATACCAAGATTTTCTCAAAAGTGTTCAAAATTTACA
The DNA here is from genome assembly GCA_000966675.3 of Picea glauca. Taxonomy (NCBI): domain Eukaryota; kingdom Viridiplantae; phylum Streptophyta; class Pinopsida; order Pinales; family Pinaceae; genus Picea; species Picea glauca. Next base: position 513,233 of record JZKD02S1946024.1, on the reverse strand, counting down.
TGAGACAAAGGTTTGGTCAACACATCTGCAACCTTCCCATCTGTGCCAACATATTGGAGCTTTATAGCTCCTCTCTGCACCATATCACAAATGTAGTGATACCATATTTGTATATGCTTCGACTTGTCATGGAACAGATGGTTCTTCGTCATCTTTATGAAACTCTAGTTATCACATAGAATCACGATGGATTCCATATCTAGATCGAATAGAATCATCAACAACTTCTGAACCCATATGGATTCACAACTAGAGGAACATGTTGCAATGTATTTTGCTTCTGTCATGCTGAGAGAAATACTAGATTGATTCCTTCTCTTCCATGAAGTCATGGCTGACCCCAGACTGAAAAAACATCCTGAAGTTCTCTTTCTATCATAAACACTTCCATCCCAATATGAATCAGTATATCCATACAGTTTGAAGTCATGATCTCCAACATAACAGAGACCTTATCCCAATGTACCCTTAAGGTATTTCATCACATGTTTTACAGCAACAAGGTGAACACTCCTTGGCTCTACCAGATACTGACTCAAGGTGTTCACATCAAACCATATATCTGGCATGGTATCCGTCAGATACATCAACGATCCAATGATCTATCTATATATAGTAGCATCAATCAATTCTGACGAAGTATCAACTAGGAGCTTCAAATTTGTTTCCATGGGTGTGTTCATGGATTTACATTCCAACATGTCAAACCTCTTCAGTATTTCAACTGTATACATCCCTTGGTTAAGGAAGATCTTCTCTGGGCTCTGGGAAACTTCAAGACCTAAGAAATAATGCATCAGATCTAGGTCTTTCATCTCAAACTCTGCAATGGGCTTCTTCTTACAATCTGTGATGAGCTTTACCTCTCCCATCAAAAATAAATCATCTACATATAGTAGCAATATCACTGGCTCATCATTCATAACCTTGAAGTAAAGGTTAGAATCAACTTTACTTTTGGTAAATCCCAAGCTCGTCGGGAAACTATATATTCTTCCATACCAAGCTCTATGATCTTATTTCAACCCATACAGAGCTTTCTTCAATTTGTAGACATGGGTCTTTCTATCTTCAACTTCAAACCTTTGGGGTTGTTCTATATACACTTCTTCTTCAATAAAACCATTTAATAAGGTTTTTCACATCCATATGGTGTAACTTCCACTCCATCTTGGCTGCAAGAGATATGATGGTTCTAATAGAAGTGTATCTTGCTACAGGAGAAAACATCTCTTCATAATCAATGCCTTCCTTTTGAGAAAAGACACGAGATACAAAATTTGCTTTGTGTTTTTTAATACTTCTGTCCACATCATGTTTTATCTTGTATATCCATTTGGAGGATACCACATCTTTGTTTTCCGGTCTGGGAACTATTTCCCATACATAATTCTTTATAATGGATTGGTACTCTTTTGTCATGGCATCCATCCATTCTTTCTTTTCAATGGCTTCTTCAAATAGGTTCCTTCTCTATGAGATCACACATCAAGGCCATATAATTGGAGTATGGGTTAGGTTTCTTGCTTTGTCTCATGGTTCCTTCTGGGGCACCATAATTCTCTCCATATTGAATAAGTTCCCTTTCCCAAGTTGGCTTTCTCTTGTGAGAGATCCTCGTCTGGGGAGGTTCTTGATATTCTATCATATCATGATCTTCTGGAATCTCATCATCAAGGGTAACTATGACTTCCTTCACTGGTTCTGCAACTCTGGGAGTTAAAGGTTCTTCTTCATATACTTCTTCAAGTTGTCATCTCCTTGATCTCATGAGTGTTGCATCTTCATCAAATGTTACATCTCTGTTGATCTCAATATGATGGCAACCTGGTATATAAATTCCGAAGGCCTTAGAGACCTCACAGTCTCCAACAAATATTTCCTTCTTTTCTGAAGGGTCCAACTTAGTTCTCCTTTATTTCAGAATGTGTACAAACACTGGACAACCAAATATCTTGAGATGTCTTACTTATGGGTTCTTTCTAGAGGACATTTATTCGTAGGTTTTGAATCCAAGTGAACTATGGGATAATCTATTTTGGACATAAATTGTTGTTCTTGTTGCTTCAACCCATAAGTGCAATGGAAGATCTTTATCGTGGATCATAGTCTTCACTGCTTCTATTATTGCTCTATTCTTTATTTTTGCTACACCATTTTGCCAAGGATTGTAGGGATTATTGAGATCCCTCTTAATCCCGACATCTCTGAAAAAGATTACAAATTATTTTGAGGTGTATTCTCCTCCATTATCTGACCTGTGTATATTGATCTTTCTTTCAAAGATATTTTCTATCAAGGCTTTGAATTCCTTGAACTTTCCAAATACTTCATCTTTTGACTTCAAGAAGTAAACCCAAGTCTTGCAAGAATAATCATCAATAAATGACACATAGTGTACATACCCACTTAGAGAGGTTGATGGCATTGGGCCACATACATCTGAGTGGATGAGCTCCAAGATTCCTTTTTCTTTATTGTCGCTCTTTGGGAAAGGATTCTTAATGTTTTTTCCTTGTGCACATCCCTTGCACACACCTTCATGATCAACCTTGAATTCTGGTAGACATGTAACTACCTTGCTTACATATGGTAAGGCTTTGTAGTTGATATGAGCTAGTATTCTATGGAAAAGTTCACATGGAATCTCAGTGGAGTGAGTCAACGCTACATCTGAGTGACCTTTTAATTTATACAAGCCACCTTCTTCTATTCCAATAACAATTGCATCTTCTATGGTTTTTCCTTTAGGCCACTTAAGAACTTCACCATCTATGAAAGAAAACCTGAAACCTTTCTTATCTAAAGCTGAGATAGAAAATAAGTTATTTGTCAAACCTGGTACATATAATACATCCTTCATTTTCATTGGAGTCCTTGAATCAAGTTTCTAGGTGGATTCTCCCACTCCTTTGATAGGGTATTGGTAATCATCTCCGACTGTAACTTTCTGGGGAAAGTTCTTTTTCTGTAAGGATAGAGAGAATGTCTCTCTGACTTTTCATGCGCTTAGAAGAACCACTATCTATGAGCCAAGTATCCTCTTCAGGTGTCACAGATCCTGAGAGAGCAGAGAATAAAACATAGTCTTCAATATTTTCTTTAATCATCTTTGTGGGTGGATCATCATCTTCAACTGCATGGACATGATGTATTTTGTTATTTCTCTTCTTGTATTCTTCCCTTCTGGAAGGACAACTCTTAGAAATGTGTCCCATCTTATCACAATGATAGAATTGATAAGAGGAGAAGTCTTTTTCTCTTCTTTGACCTTTCTAATATTTCTGGAATCTCCTTGGAGGATGAGATTCTTTATGGAAGTGGGTGAATCCCTTTGGGGAGTGAGATTCCTTATGAAGGTGGGTCTACTTTTGGAATTGAGACCTTTTCTTTCCTCCTTTAGCATGAGCATCTAGGGCTTGATATTCATCCCTTAATAGTACTGCTTCTCGGTTGGCTACTCTTGCTTATTCTTGAACACATTCTTCCCAAAGACTGTCAAATTGGAGTTTCTCCTTTCTTGCATAGATAGTTTGGATGAATGAATCCCAAGGTCTTGTGAGACCATTAAGAGTTGTCAATATGAGTTCATCTTCATCTAGGTTGTCTCCAATTGTTTCTAGTTGTTCCTTAAATTGAGAAACCCTAGAGAAATAGTCATGAACGGTTTCTCCCTTCTGCATCTTTATTCTTGAGTTGGGTTCTCAGATTCATCTTTCGGTTGATATTCCTTTCTTCATACATTCTGGTTAAGGCATCAAACATCTCTTTTGGAGTATTATTAGAAGACACTTGAGGGATCAAGTGGTCCTTAATAGAGTCTGCAATGATTCTTTTGGCCCTAACCATATCCTTTTGGTACTTTGCTTTGGCTGCAGCTTCTTCGGGTTTCAGTACATTTTCCTTTATGAATTTTGCAAGGTCATTCTCTTCAAGAATTACTGCAATCCTATATTTCCAGGTATGGAAGTTTTCCACGCCTTCTAACTTGTCAACAAGCTTGGTGCTTGCAGACATCTTGACCTGGAGCTCGGAAAATGACCAAAAAATGAAAGTGCTCAAAAATTAAATCTGAACTTACTAGGAGATGCATTGGGATGAGGCGAGTAGGCTGGAGCTGTCAGATTTCAAAATTTTCAATTTTTACCCCTTGAAACTTGACCTACACAAATCTGGACTGGTATTTTTGGTACTAGTTTTGGTTTCTTGGTTTTCTATTTACCAATGAAAACTAGGGTTTCACTTTTTGAAGGCTCTGGCCACTGAAACGATGCGCTCAAGATGCCAATGAATTCTCTAGGCTAGGGCGCACTTCCCTAGATGTTTTTTAGTCATAAATTCCCTTCCAATAAAAATCCCTAATTTTCTTGTACGACAACGATGACGTTTTTTGTTACCCAGTGAAAGGTGCTCTACTCAGTTTAGCTCTGAAACCATGTTAAATTTAGAGATGCTATTAAGTTATTTTCAATTTACTAGACAATAATAGCATAAGCGGGATCACTTAGAGAAACACAATCACAAGGTACACAACATTTTATCTTGGGAAACCCTCATGGGGAAGAAAACCCAATATATATATTTTTAATATAGATTGCCAATACAATGCCAAGAAAAATACCAAAGCACCAAGAATATCCAAGATTGAGAAATGTGCCTCTCTCTCCTTCTTCTTGCAACTACAACTACCTCCAAAATATGCACACTTGTTGAGTGAATTAGCGAGTGAGTAAGTGAGGTGTCATCCTCACTTATTTATACTATTTGAGAGGYGCTAAGGTTGTGTCTTTTMACCAAGYTGGGYTGACTTCTTCAACTAGTGGTTAAAACCACTTTAATTATCCCTAKSGGYCGACTTTACAAACACCACCATATAACTATGGTTTGACCRATMCAMAAAAGGGGATTTGGTCTTATACAAAGCCCGACATGATCAATCCACAAAAGGGGATTTGATCTATATAAAAAYAACTCAATTATAATTAGAATATTCTTCSCAGTTACAATATTTCAATAGGGMAAASGYGATTTTCAAGTTACAATGTTTCTTGAATATGGTTATAAWTTTTTTTATTATTATCAACAACCTTGTGTGAATGTTACAATTGACCAACTAATTACCACACTTYGATGTAGAAAAACCTAWTTTTTTTATTACAATGGTGAGAAATGTGATTTTTTCATTTAGTTTTTTGCATCCTYAAATCTTCGCTTTTATTTTCTCTAGATCAATAATCCCCCTYTTCTTGATTTTATGCATCTTTATCTATCACACATTTTCASTTTCTTCTTTTCTCGATTTTATGCATCTTTATMTGTCACACTTTWTCACTTTCTTCTTGAGGTTTCAAGAAACATTAACATCTATATGATGATACTTTTCCCTAYWAAATATTTTGACAATGCCACCAAAGTTGTRTTTTCTTGTGCCTCATCCCAAGCCCAAGATCCATGAGCCATATCTTTTGTGGCCTTGAATAATTGGAGCAATGATTTTTATGCCWAGGGTGGATTCCTAAGCAAKCTATGGAGAAGGTAATAGAATCACTGTTATCTCTAGAGGTTTATGCTCTAATATCCACTCCAACAAATGTTTTTGCATGCTTTGAGAGATAACTAAAAAAAATCAATGTCAAATGGGTTTAACCTGAGTGATTTGTGTTGCGGGGTGTTTCGCCCCCCACCCAGGTTCAATTCCTGCAAGTGACATGTTGAGCTCTTAAATGAGCAAGCTATCGAAAATGCCTTGGCTTTATACAAAATCTGATTTACCCCGATTACCATCCTCTAAATGAGGGGAAGTGCCCGATGGGTTTCCCCAGGCTCTATTCCAAGTTAAAAAAAAAAAATTCCTTAATAAGAATAATGAACTTAGTGGTCTTAATAAAAAAAATTCTTTAATTCTTGTTTCTAAGGATCTCATGAAGTTTCAAATCATAGACATCTTAGCCACAAGCTACATTGTGAAACTAACTATTCATCATTGCTTTGTATAACACACATGCCCATTATAACTATTGTTTGATAAAAACATTGTATGGAAAGTGAAATAATAATCACCAATATTGAAAAGTAAGAAATAAGTATTAATTATGTCGAAATTTATAAAAGAGAAAGCACCATATATTAATATAAATAAATAAAACTCTAAATAATGAAGATGTTTTAAAAAAGGAGACTCGTGAACAAAAGTGACTCGTTTTGTATAAATGTTATCCAACCATGTTTTATCTCTTTTTATCTTTGCCTAAAAATTATGGGTGCACACTCTTGCATATGCTTCACAAAGATTGTGTATGCTAACATGCTCATGGAATTCTTTGATTTTTTTTTTCTTAAGTATTTTTCTTGGTAGGAGATCTAATGACTTTGACATAAAAGAAGTATGGGATTCAATATATTTATGTCGAAGGCATTCTATAGGAAGAGATTTTCACGAAAACTTGTACAGGTTTTTGTGAACAACAACCATCTTTGCCCACCTGCGTCTTTCAAAACCGCCCCTCCTGACTGCAATTCCGCAGTTCAAACAATGGTCTAGTAGTTCCTTGTCACCTTCAATATTTTCCATATCCAATATGATTGGGTTATCCCCACCGCCTCATATCCGATCCAATCAGTGCCATATCCTGTTGCCATCCTATCCTCCCACCTATCACCCAATACTACCTTGATTTGTCAAATCCATTAGTTGTCATCCTATCCTCCCACCTATCACCCAATACTCCCTTGATTTGTGAAATCCATTATTTGTCATGCCAATAGCAGACTCATTACCTTCTATTATACAAATCCCATTAGAGACAGTGTGTTCAAAATTTTAGTGATCATCCTCAAGCATTGTACACATCATTGTAGGTCCAAAGGGTGGGAATAATAGTTGTATCTAATAGACGAATTGTCTCAAGGATCCCTACTGCGTAGTTGAAGCTCTCCTCTTGACATTGGAAATTCCAGCTTCTCAAATATGTTTCCATCATGCACGTTCTTGGGGTATGAGGATGTGTTTCCATTTACACTAGTTGGAACCAACTTGATGAAACTGTTGAACTCGATGTATGTTTGAGAACCTTTAGGAATACCCACCACCTGTATGTTGGAGAATTCCATGGGTATGAGTGATTGCAAGGTTATGGTTGCACATGGGTTATCTTGAATCCCTTGGCCTACTAAAGGAAAATGCAGGACTAGATAAATATTTAATTCTTTGATATGTTGAGATGGGTTGGGGGTGACCTATGGATCCTGTAGAGAGGATTGCCTCGCTAGAATGTGATTATTCTTTGAGAAAAGATTGATAAGACTAACCATGGCCATCCATGAACTCTACTCTGCCTGCCCTTGGCTTCCCATAGGATCCCCTCTTATTTCCTGCAAGTTTTCATACTCAAAATATTGAATCTACATTTATAGATTTGGATATAAATCTAGAAGCTGAATCTTATGATTGGAAAATTAGGAAAACAATATTAACAAAGAATGTTGTGAAACAAAAATAATGTATAAGAATGGCCTATGTAATTTGAATGTAGGTGAAGAATTAATTACCTTGAGATGAAGAGGTATTGAAGAGAATCATGTTGATGGTATAATTGAGGAGGACTAGGATATTGTTGGGGTTGGCAGACTTGAGATGAAACTCATCCTCCTTTCCTCCTCCACCACCCTTATTACTCTTCTCTGGATTTTGATATTTTTCCTCTTTATGACCTTCTTGTGACTTCTAATCCTTTTCCTCTTTCTGACCTATCTGTGGCTTTTCATCTTCCAGATCAAATCAAACTTTCTACTCCTTTGGCTCTTTTGTTGCTCATTTTGATGTTTCTGATGATTTTTTTTCACCAGTGTCAAAAACAACTCAACATGTTTACCATATTTCATCAACTTCTTAATAAAAAATTATGAGTATAATTTCCCTATCATGGTCTCCTTTTGTTGTTCAACATCAATGGAGGTGGTATCATACACACGTGCCAACAACCCAAAACCTTTACATTCATATCCTCAAAACTAGATTGATTCCTATATCTCATTTTCCATTAGAATTCATAAACCTACAATTCTTTCATGAAGACTCATCAAACAATTGAAATTTGGGTACCTTACAAAATCATCTGGCACAAGCATATTTTAGAAATTTCCTACGTTGTTAAAATTCAAGTTGATCGCAAAACCATCGATAGATTCATACTCTTTTTCACCTGTCATTAAAATTCAAACAACTTGTATCTACATGTAGGAGGGGATGATGGTTACCATCTATTTTATGTAGCAGTTTCTTCACATTCTTCTTGCATCCCTCACAGTGTATATGAACTTTGATCATAATGGTCTGCAACCAAAAACATTCATCTTTATCAACAAACAATTCACAGAAATAAAAACCTCTTGATGGATCTCCCCCAACCCACAAATCTAAACTCTAATTCATAAAATATCCTAATACAAAACCCAAGTACATTTATACCAAATAAAAAACATATAGATCAAAGATAACCACACGTACATTTATACCAAATAAAAAACATATAGATCAAAGATAACCACAACCCTAGACTAACTATAACGCTTGAACTTAGTTATATCACAACCCTAGACTAACTATAACACTTGAACTTAGTTATATCCTGCAAACCCATAATAAATCCACTGCATAAAAACACATCAATGAACAATAACAATTCTGCATCTTAAGAAGCTTGAAGTTCTCTTCCTTACTCATTCCTCCACTATTTAACAATACCCAACACCTTATTCTAGCCGCTAGAGATCAAATCTCAAACCCACACAATAGAACCCAAAACTCTCCCATCATTATACTACAACCATATTCCATATTCTGGGTAACATTCATTCATCTTGTTCCAACTCACAAGCTATTGAATTTCATAGGGAATAAATTCGGAGAAAAATCGTTTTTCCACAAGCATTACTACACATAACCCAATAGAGGAAAGACACATGTAGAATGCACTTATAAGATTAAATAATCCTCAAAACGTAATCATTTCTCAATGTTCTCCTTCTCTAAATCAATAGTTTGCAAATTTGTAGTAGCCTATGCATCGTCATCCTTCAGATATGGTTGCTCACATGCTTGCCATGTTTTGATTTATATTTTTGTATTTTGTTTTTTTTTGAGTAGGCACATGCTTGAGGGAAAGAATCTTGGATATGTCATGTCTATTTGTTGATTCTTAAGTCTCAGATGCATCTTTTGCCTTATGAGAAGTTTAATACCTTTCATTATTTGTGAATAATTGACAGTAAGACGATCGAGGAGGGCTTGGAGCACAGGTTTCACCCAACTGATTATTTGAATTTCTTCTACATGGGGAACAGGGAGGTGAAGCTATGGGGCAAGTATGTACCTCCTTAAAGGTCAAAAGAGGGAACTGATTACTGTAATGCCTTGATAGACCAGTCATACGCCTATGTGAAAGGAAAACGCAAGAGGTCCATGACTAGAGAACTAGGGTCACAACTGAGATCGAGATTACAAACATCATCAAAGCTATAGCAATGTAACACATCCTCGAGAATGGGGCAATGACTTGACATGGCCATGGTAAGCAATACTCTCATAATCCAGAACCTGAACCCACATAAAATTTCTCATTTCAATGTATGAGTCTCTTGTCCTTGGCTAATGTCCATCTAAACACATATTAGAGCATATGTGTATAAACCCAATTGAACCCCATTCTAAACACATTTTTATGCAATTTTCCACCAAAAGATATAAGACCAGAACATATTAGTTTTAAATTCCATCATTATCGACATCTTCATTGTCGTCTTTAAAATAAAATCATTTTAATTGCAATATTTTTATGATTTCAATTAACAACATTACTATGAAAACTTCCCTCACATTACTTCGACATTCCCATTCACCCACTTAGAGGGTATGCTAGTTTATATTAATCTAATTATTAGTGGATCCAATCTTCGTTATTCTTCCCATCACTATTTCTCCCAAATATTCCAATTGTATAGCTTTGAACGTAATAGGAGTAATAGGGATGCATTCTTCTTCTTATCGCTTTTTCTCCCAAGCTTTCGAATTGTAGAGCTCCAAACATAATATGATTAATAAGAATGTGGAACGTTGAAATGGAAGAAAGATTCCAGACAACAAGAAAATATTCTTAGTTCCATTGGTTATAAACAATGACATGGAAATTGTGGTTGGTGTCTTGTTGTGGCATTTATTTCCATATTATGTCTCCTCTACACTATTTTTTCTTTGGTTCACGATATAAATGTCCAGAGTGTTATAGAAAAATCCCCCTATGGACAAGTGGATCTTCCCTCGAATTCTAGACCCCTAATACTGAGACAGAAAGATGCAAATGGACACTAACATCCCTTTGAGATTTGCTCAACTAGTTGAAAAGAGAGAAGGAGGAAAGGTGATCGTACCTATTTCCAGTGTTTGTCCTCGCTGCTCCAATTTGAGCTTGATCTCCAAACTTGTTCACAAAACTTGATACCTTCAAACCATGGGAAACAAAGAGACATGAGGAAACTCCTACTCTAGCATACTAGATTAAACAAATTCATCTACAATAGACAAGCATATGTAAAGATACATAAACTATAAGGAAATAGGCCAAGCATATATTAATGAGAACATTAAAAAGACACTTGCAATTTGTATATGCAGTTGTAGTAGCATCTCCAAGTCCTCCTTGTCCAACCCTTGCACGATGCTCCCAAGATCATAGGTTTGATATCCAAAGGATTTCTCCCAAGATCATAACTTTGATACCTCAAATCTGCCTTTTTCTCCTTTCTCCATGGAAAGCCCTCATTATATAGGATTTGGAGGCTTAACCACCATGGAGAAGAGCACTCATCAAATCCACTAAAATGGGATCTCCAAGATATTTAGGGAGAAAATATCTCTTAAGGATTTTAGGGAGGAAATATCTCTCAAGGATTTTAAGGAGGAAATATTTCAACCATCCATGAGATCCTCAACCTCCCCTWAAAAATAGGAAACCAAATGTGAGGTGGATTCTCACACTAAATTAATTTCCTTTTCATGAATATTAATAATAATTCATGTGCACATAGTATTTTGACCTTCATATAATATATTTCTCCTCCACATTCACTAGGAATTGTGACATATGTTATTTCATGGTGTCGAGGTGTACGTGACACTTAGCAAGGTGCATATGACACTTTTACGACACTTGCAACACTTAGGGTGGGGTACCTAGGTGTGGAAATTTGATGTGTAACACAGAGTGCATGCGAGAACATTGTACACATTTTTTTTTAAGATTTACACTCTCTATCAAGAGAAGAATAATTGTAGTTTGTCAGATTGGATCTCAATGTGCTTTTGAAATGTCTTTGCATTTTTCAACTACATTTATCTACATTATATTCTAGATTGAAATGTGTAAACCTTATTAGTGGATTTATAGTCTCAACTATTTCAGAAGCAATATCTTCATCTGATTCTTCATAATGAACTATCTCTTCATCTTCTCGATTTCCAGGATTCCTATAACATTCTTTTGTTTCAGTGGATAGATTGAAACATGTGCCAATTGTGTTCATCCAGCAAACCATTGACATTTCCTTAATGGGTGAATAGCCAAATATTGTAGTTCGCATGCACCATAACCATATCCTTTTCCCAATTAACTCCATGAACCTCATATATACATACTTAATTTTGCTCATTTTAAAACCTTGCTAATATTTTAATTAATTGTTTATTTATTCCTAAATATATTATAAACATCTATATGATTTTTTCCCAGAAAAAAAAAATCATACTTTCTATTTCAATGAAATGGAATGTACAATCCTTAGGCGTAAGCACTTGCAAACAAAAGTAATCTTTTATCTAATTCCCTACTGAGGCATAGCCAACCCTTTAAGGCTCACCAGAGCCACCGAGATACAAAACTAAATCAGAGCCAACAAGAGGCTCTGATTTAGTCCTATAAAATGAGTATTCATCTACAAATGAAAATGCACAGTAGTCCTAAACATAGATCAAGAGAAATTTCTACAAGTCATAAAAGGAACATTCTATTTGAGAGACTAGGTCACCATCTAAGAATTCTTCCATGACCAATAATTTTTCATCCAATTGTAAAGCATGCTTGGAGAGTGAATTAGTTGAAGTATTAAGCTCCCTGTAGATATGTGTAAAAATGATCTGTTGAAATAGTGTAGAAATAGCCTTTAACTAATGAGCTATGTGTTGTAGTCCCAAGTTTGAAACATGAATATCATCATTCATCCAATCGATGGACAATTTTGAGTCTCCATAGACTTGGAAAACATGCAAGTTTATGTCCACTGCACACTTGATTAATGAAAACAAAGCATTGAATTCTCCCATGTTGTTGGTACCCTATCCAAAATTTGATTTGCTAGAGATATAATAGGAGTTTGAATAATATAGAAGAAAACCAAACCCATAGCCTCAACCTGTGCCTTGCAAGGCCCCATCAAAAAATCCCCAAGTATTTTCTTTGTTGATTACTACCTCACTAATCATTTGTGATTTTTTAATGATTTTAGAGGACCTATAGCAAGAGAGGAGGGCCAAAACTTGTTGTGAAACCTTAAACGCTAGAAATTTTTTATCTTCAAATAAACTAGCGTTTTGGGCTTGCTAGACCCCCCATGTGACCAAGAAAAGAAGAGTTATATAGGCCTTCAATGAGGATCGAACATAGTGTTGGAAAGTTGGTTGTCATTGATGTCAACCCTAGAAGAAGTCCAAGAGATGGGTGTATTTGGAGAAGTCTCCAAAGTGGTCCCCTTATGGCGTATCTCTAAGCATGGTCCTGATGGGAAGATGCTTTGAAGAATTATACAATAATCCCTAAAAATATGGTTAAGTGGTTAAGAATCCTAGAGATGTGGTCATGAAGCTCGAAGTCATTCGAAGAAAAAAAGTGTGAAGGAAATTGTAAATGCACGCACAACACTCATAGATGGATAGTCCTCGTTATGTCGTTTCCAATGGTAGTTGTTACACCACGTGGTTTATCATAGCTGAAGAGATTCCCTCTTGAATATGGAAGCCCCAAATTATGGTTAAGAAGCCCTAAATAGTTGTAACAAGAAGTGATAAGTTGGCCCTAAAAAGAGGGTGCCAGATCTAGTATAAATAAGACACCTAGGAGTTCATTTGTTACATCAACTCAAGTGATTTTTATATTATCTAACCAAGGAGATCTAAGGATAATTTTAGAGGGAAGATGAAGTGAAGAAGGGAAAAATTTCAAGGGAGGATGAAGTTTTGTGATGATGTGTTCTAAGGTATGTTATTTAAAGGTCATCTTACCATTTTTGCTATATTGTTTTTTATAGAATGATTCAGATAGAGAAACTTGGAGGATGTTGAGAAGACATATCAAGGTATATGTGGTAAAAATTTCAGCTTCTGGGTCATTGTATTTTTGGATATACACTCTGTGGAAGATAAGGTTTTTGACTAGTCATGAAACTAGTATCAAACATGTGTTATGAGTAAAACAATCATAACGTCTTCATAGAGGATCCAAATTTTGTGAGACCAATTGCATTGGAAAGAGTACACTCCTTAGTATGTTGTGTGTGAGTTTCAAAACTAGAAATTAAATATTCAGCATGTGGCATGCTTTGATCATCTATTACATATCAGAGAACTATCTTTCAGGCAGTCTGAAGTGTTTGTTTGCAGATTTTTGGAAGGAAGATTCAAAATGGTTTGATGGCATAGGTGCATAATGTTTTGTGATAAATTGGTTGAATACTTCAAGGTGCAGTTTGGAACAAATATCCATGCAGATATGAAGAGGTTAGCTGACATATACAAGGAATATCATTGACACACTTTTGAGGTAGAGATTCATGATTGTATGAAAGATTTCAAGCATGTATTCATCCAGGCCGGACATATTCGGTACAAAATGTTGTGAACTTGTAGAGTTTGTTTTGAAGATAGAGAAGACTAGTAGACATATTTGATTCAGCTTGAGAAGCAGGAATATGTGCAGCAGATTCAAAGAAGCTCTTAGAACAATGAAGTGGAAGATTAGTCAGTAGTGTGTGCAGTTGTGTCGCAGAGTCATGGACAACTGTTATGACATATGGACATAGATGATTTCATGAGATATTTGGCGGGCCTAGAAGACTATACTTGAAATGAACGAAAGAATATACATGACAATGGATGAAAGCATGACCTCATAAGGAATTGCAGAAAGGAGTTATAGTGAAAATGGCACACCTTGCTAAATTTTGGCCTATTCTGGAGAGTGAACTTGTAGAGCATACCAAGCACTGAATATTTGATATCTAGCTCTGAAACTCACACACAACAGACTATAGACTGTACTCTTTCCAATACAATTAGTCTCACAAAATGTGGATCCTCTATGAATAATTTATAATTGTTTTTCTCAAAACACTTGTTTGATACTAGTTTAAGGACTAGTAAAAAACCCTATCTTCCATGGAGTGTATCTCCAAAAATGCAACGACCCAGAAGCTAAAACTTTTTCCACAGGTACCTTGATATGTCTTCCGAAAATCATCCATTTTTCGCTATCTGAATTATTCTAGAAAAAAAGTTATAGAGAAAATGGTAAGATGACGTTTAAATAACATACCTTAGAACACGTCCCCGAGGTGTAGGACAGTCGGTGACGGAGTGTGTTGTTAAGCCACTCCGTGATGTTAAAGTCATCGGTTCGAAACCTGCGGGGACACAAAATCCAACCATGTTAAGGGTTGGTGTGGCTCAGGCCGGGTGCGATCCCCGGGTGATTTTGATGGCTTAGATGCCCCTGAGTCGCGGTTTCTCAAGCCACAGGTTAATCGCGTAGCCAACAGGTCCCGCACAAATTAACAAACAAAAAAAAAACATACCTTAGAACACATCATCACAAGACTTCATCCTCCCTTGGAATTTTGCCCTTCTTCACTTCATCTTCCCTCTGAAATTCACCTAAGATCTCCTTGGTTACATCAAATAAAAATCACTTGAGTTGATGTAATTTGCCTCAGATCTCCATCACATGGCATGCTCTAATCTGCAAAAACGAAAGATGGACTCATTGTAAAGCATATGACTCATAAGTAAAGTGTATTGACATGTGAAACCAGTTAGGAAGGAAAGTAGTGATAAGCACAACAAGACAGAGATAAACTATCAGGAATAGTTATACTATAAAGAGAATATTTTTGGATGATTATGTCATTGATGTCAGTTCAATGAAGTTGGAAAGCCATGAATACTTGAATTCAAGTGATGAATAAACCTTAATATGAATGCTTTTCATAGACGTCAGTAGATTACAATAACAAGAAGCACCAATGGACAAAGAGCACTAGGAAAAGAGGAAAGGAAGAAATACAAGAAGACCCGCATTGATCTACCTGACATATTGTAAAAGAACATAGGGGAGAGAGAAATCATTAGAGGGAGTTACCCTTAATGTCAAAGGGGAAGATAAAGAACAAAAGCATAAGAGAAAGATCATAAGCATGAAGGTAAGGGGAGTGTATAAAGACAAAGAGAGATTGTTCAAAGAAGGTATATTTTCAAGGAGAGTTACCCTTTTTCGTTGATGTCAAAGGGGGAGAGAAACATGAGGTCAAAAATATTGAAAGCAATGTCACGGGGGGAGTATGAGTGTTGCCATCAATGCCAAAGGGGGATATTGTTGGAAATTTGGTTGTCATTGATGTCAACCCTATAAGAAGTCCAAGAGATGGGTGTATTTGGAGAAGTCTCCCAAGTGGTCCCCTTATGGCGTATCTCTAAGCATGGCCCTCATGGGAAGATAGTTTGAATAAATATACAAAAATCCCTGGAAATATCGTTAAGTGGTTAAGAAGCCCAGAGATGTGGTCATGAAGCACGAAGTTGTTTGAAGAAAAAGAGTGTGAAGGAAATTGTGAATTCATGCACAACCATCATAGATGGATAGTCCTCATCATGTAGTTTCCAATGGTAGGTGGTACACCACGTGGTTCCTCGTGGTTGAAGAGATATTCCCTCTTGAAGATGAAATCCATGAAGTATGGTTAAGAAGCTCTAAACAATTGTAACAAGAAGTGACAAGTTGACCCTAAAAAGAGGGTGCCAGATCTAGTATAAATAAGGCACCTAAGAGTTCATTTTTTACATCAACTCGAGTGATTTTTATCTAAGGTAACCAAGGATATTTGAGGCAAATTTCAGAGGGAAGATGAAGTGAAGAAGGGCAGAATTCCAAGGGAGGATGAAGTTTTATGATGATGTGTTCTAAGGTATGTTATTTAAAGGTCATCTTACCATTTTCACTATAATTTTTTTATACAATGATTTATATAGATAAACTTGGAGGCTGTTGAGAAGACATATCAAGGTACATGTGCTAAAAATTTCAGCTTCTGAATCGTTTCATTTTTGGAGATAAACTCTGTGGAAGATAGGGTTTTTGACTAGTCCTGAAACTGGTATCAAATAGGTGTTCTGAGAAAAATAGTCATAACTTTTTCATAGAGGATCCAAATTCTGTGAGACCAATTTAATTGGAAAGAGTACAGTCCTTAGTATGTTGTATGTGAGTTTCAAAACCAAATATCAAATATTCAATGCATGACATGCTCTACACATTTGCTCTCCATAATAGGCCAGAATTCAACAAGGTCTGTCATTCTCGCTATAACTCCTTTTCAACGATGATTCAAGGAGTGAAACTTGGAGGAATTTCAGAGAAGATATTGAAGAATATTGGATACAAGTTTCAGACCTTTATTCATTACATGTGTGAAGTTATGCTTTTTAAAAGTTAGGTTTGGTGACTAATCCAAAAACTAGTCCCGTGAGACTAACTTAAAGTTTGATGAAGATGTTATTCTCTTGTTGTTGAAGTTTAGGAAGGTTTGTAGGTTTGTGATCACATACACCAGGTTGCTACATGACTAAAGGTATTATTTCTATGTGTTCTATTTTTATGGTTATGGTATATTCTTAAAGCATATCTTGGACGGTTTGGCACATGCTTAAGGCATGCTTTTGGCATATCGCTTGTGGAGTATCTTGGATATTGGGCACATAGTTTGAGATGTACTTTGGTATATGTTTACATGTTTGAGGCACATATTGGTACATGGTTGATGGATATTATGGTACATATCTTAGTACATGGTTGATGGATGTTATGGTACATGTTTTAGTACATGGTTGATGGATGTTATGGCACATGTTTGAGGCATATCTTGGCACATGGTTTATGGATATGGAACATGCTTGTTACATGGATGATATGACACACATATCTTAGCATATGATTTGATGCACATATTGGTGATGGTATTGGTGTATGATTTATGAGAGTGGATATGGTCTTATTGATGATGTTATTAATGATGAGGTATCAATATTAGTGACAAGGACAGTGACAAATTGGACGATGATAGTGACATGTTGATTATCAGGGACAATGATTAATAGTGACAAGTTGATTATTAGTGATAGGTTGATTATTAGTGAAAATATCGGTGATTGGTTGAGTCTACACTTATATTTTAGGGTGGAAGGAAGGGGCAAGGAAAGGGGGTTGTAGCCAAAGAATACAGGGAGTTGGAGCTTCCTTTAGGTTGGAGCATGTAAATCAAAGGGTTGGAGCCTCCTTCTAGTTGGAGCAATTCAGAGAGTTGTAGATTCCTTCAAGTTGGAGATTGTAAATAGGGGGCTGGATCCTCCTTCCAGTTGGTGCTGGAGAATTTCGAAGTTGTTGCTTCCTATGAATGTAATCTTTTGATATATAAGAAAGCATTATGTGGTTTTATCCCATTTTGGTTTCCACGTAAAATATTGGTGTACTGTGTATCTGTGGTTATGATGTGATGCATTATTTATGGTTATATGTTCATGATGTGTTAAATGCAATCATAAGTGAATGGAATCATTAATCAGTAAATTTTGTGATTGAAATTGGTAAAAAGTGCTCAACATTGATTCGCCCCCCTTCTTAGTATTGGTGAATATTCCAACACATAAAACTCTTGGAAGAAATTTGTGAATAACCCTTTATCCCACAAATTGTCAAGGCACAATTGGTATTCGATCTCTTTCCAAACCTTTTGAGTATATGGACATTCCAAAAATAAGTGTAGATTTGTTTCCCCATTCCTTTTACATAGATAACAGTATCTCGAGCCCACTCTATTCTGAATTTGTATTATGTCCTAGGTCAGAACTCTACTTTTAAGCACAAGACAAAAAAATAATACCCTTCATAGGACCATTTAATTTCCATAACTTCTTATACCACCATT
>JZKD02S1946024.1:454814-494719 GCA_000966675.3 Picea glauca | reverse complement strand
ACACACATATCTTAGCATATGATTTGATGCACATATTGGTGATGGTATTGGTGTATGATTTATGAGAGTGGATATGGTCTTATTGATGATGTTATTAATGATGAGGTATCAATATCAGTGACAGGGACAATGACAAATTGGACGATGATAGTGACATGTTGATTATCAGGGACAATGATTATCAGTGACAAGTTGATTATCAGTGATAGGTTGATTATTAGTGAAAATATCGGTGATTGGTCGAGTCTACACTTATATTTTAGGGTGGAAGGAAGGGGCAAGGAAAGGGGGTTGTAGCCGAAGAATACAGGGAGTTGGAGCTTCCTTCAGGTTGGAGCATGTAAATCAAAGGGTTGGAGCCTCCTTCTAGTTGGCGCAATTCAGAGAGTTGTAGATTCCTTCAGGTTGGAGATTGTAAATAGGGGGTTGGAGCCTCCTTCCAGTTGGTGCTAGAGAATTTGGAAGTTGGTGCTTCCTATGAATGTAATCTTTTGATATATAAGAAAGCATTATGTGGTTTTATCCCATTTTGGTTTCCACGTAAAATATTGGTGTACTGTGTATCTGTCGTTATGATGTGATGCATTGTTTATGGTTATATGTTTATGATATGTTAAATGCAATCATAAGTGAATGAAATCATTAATCGGTAAAATTTTTTTATTGAAATTGGTAAAAAGTGCTCAACATTGATTCACCCCCCTTCTTAGTATTGGTGAATATTCCAACACATAAAACTCTTGGAAGCAATTTGTGAATAACCCTTTATCCCACAAATGGTCAAGGCACAATTGGTATTCGATCTCTTTCCAAACCTTTCGAGTATATGGACATTCCAAAAATAAGTGTAGATTTGTTTCCCCATTCCTTTTACATAGATAACAGTATCTCGAGCCCACTCTATTCCGAATTTGTATTATGTCCTAGGTCAGAACTCTACTTTTAAGCACAAGACAAAAAAATAATACCCTTCATAGGACCATTTAATTTCCATAACTTCTTATACCACCATTGACTTGTGTTATTTTCCAGGTTTTAGAAAGGCTGATAACTTGTAATACCTCAGTTTTGAGTCCCTGGATTAATGTATTTTGTTTATTGATTAGAGGTCAGAGTGCCTAAACAATTGAAAAGGCCAGAGAGCCTAGGGAATGTAATACTTTTAACACTTTTAATAATAAAATACATCGCTATCTATGAGATGGACATGGAAAAGTGTTATAGGGGGGTATGATTGTGATGTCCTATTCCCAAGAGTAGGCCAGTAGGGAGTGACTTAGTAGTCTATTTGTTCTTGAAGACTATAGTCAGGCATAAACAAGGAACGAGAGGAGAAATAAGGGAGAATTGATGGCTAAATGATGAATTAAGCCAAAAACATAGGAAATGTCACTTAATCCTAAGTCTACGAAGAAATAGAACGAAAAGGTGTTAAGGGGGGGACTTAATTAATTAATTACTCACCTTAGAAGGAAACACGCCTACCTTAAGTGAGGTCAATGATGAATTAGATCAGGAAGAGTATAGAGGGAGGAATTCAACCTAATTCCTCATTATGTTATGTTATGATTTATTGTTGAGAGAGTTCCCAAAGGAGGAGGATATTAGACCTTCTACTGTTTTGTGGATTTCTGGAGGAAACCACCACCATTGATCGGTTTTGGTGTTGAGAGACACACCCTAGCCTATCAGAGATACCATCCAGGTATTTCACCATGTGATTCAAGAGTATCCAGTTTGCAGTGTTGCGCAGGTCAAACAGTGAGGGCGCAAGGTTAGAGAGAGGGTTTGTGTAGCTGCACGAGATCAAAGCTTTTATTGCAGATCCCTTTCGACCCAGTTGAGATCCATCTAGGGCGCATAGATTGATCCATCTGCCATCAGATTCTAACAGTGGAATCCTTCATGGCATAACAGTCAGCCATATAGTGCGCAACTCTTGAGGAAGGACAGTTGGGGTTCTAGACAAATTTTCAGATCAGATCTGAGGAAACCCCTCTGACCAAGTTCAAAACTATTTAGGGTGCACATTTTGAGACATATAGCAGTTGATTTTGTTGGTGGAATCATTAGGACACACTCAGAGAGTCGAGGAGGTGTGCAGACCCCCAGGGGGCGAGATCTGGAGCTTCAGAGGACAGATATTTTGTCTGATAGTCACCAGCATCATCCTAGAGGCTAGGGCGCTTCTGTTGAGGCAGTGTCCAGCTCATTTCAGCGGTTATATCCTTCATGACGAGTTTTCCAGTTTGTAGCGGTTATCGTGCTTCTCTGGAACTATTGATTTCGATGATCTATACGTGCATGCATCATATCTTCCTTCATCTTTCGATCACGAGTATTTTATGTTATCTGATTGTATTCTAGTGACGATCCATGAGATCTAACTGAGGACTATTTTCTATATTTCCAGTATATCATTGTATTTTTCCTACTTAATCTCATAATACATTTTATTTGGCAGTTGTTGTTCCTTATTTCTGCATGCATCATATATATATTGTTTAAACCATAATGTATGACACACACATGCAAAAATCACAAAGAATCTCAAACACATAACTTAAATGCATCCAGAAACCCCCAGAGTATCAGATCTGAAAGACAAAAACACATCCAGAAACCCCCAGAGTATCATATCTGTGAGACAAAACATTAGATCAGTAGTAGATATCCAGATCAGCTAGATCAAGGGTATTTTAGTGGTATCTGAGCTTTAGTCCTGCCATCCTGTGACTAAATATGATGAGTTCAGCAGAAGACCCAGAGGTTCATGAGCACCTAGGTGACCAATATGTCACTTACATTAGGCACAAGGAAAGAAGGACTAGGCCTGACTTTCCTCCTTTCCCTCCCATCTCAGAGGAAGAGGAAGAGGTGCACATGGAAGCAGGGAGAAGGGATGAGCCCGAGGTAGAGAGGATGCTAGGAGACAAATATGAGCAACCAGAGGGTAGTGGTAAGCCCCCCATGGAGCCAGAGGCAACCTTCATGCAGGTTATCAACAATATGGTAGCTAGTCAATGGGCCATGACTCAGTCCTTGGCACAAATGGATGATTGTTGGCTATAGTGGGCACCTTGGGCACACAAGCCCCACATGCAACATAGGGGAACTCAGGGGCAGGAAGTAGACTCTATTATCCTACTCGCACATACACCTCTTCGAGTAGGATTCCCAGACCTTTGTTTTCCAATTTCCAGAGGGCACCCCCAGTAGTAGCACAATTGTCGATAACAAAAAGGCTTCCCACTCATGCAGAGAACATTGCAGAGTACATGAGGGAGTATGCAGCATTGGGTCGTGACTTCCATCAGGACATGACCCTAGTTGAGTATTGTGGACTCAGACTCAAGAACCACCCCAGAGAGCCAAAAAGAGGAGTATTGCAGCAGCAACAGGGGCATAACATTGATTTCATTTGGAAATTTTGTAAACTCACCATACCTTCTTTCGACGGATTGTCCAAATGCACCGCCAAAGATTGGGTACAGAAGCTAGACACATACTACAAGCTCAATAAGATGAACGAGACATAGGCCATCAGTTTCGCTACCTTACACTTGGAGGGTGAGGCACATGAGTGGTGGCATCATGGATTGGTTACATTGGACCACAGTCACATCACCTCCTACAGGGAGTTCACAAAGAGACTCATGGACATATTTGACAGGAGGGATCTAGAGATCCATTTCAGAGATCTAGCCCAGTTGAGACAAATTGGCACAACAGAGGCATTCATCTCAAAGTTTCATCGGGTAGCAGTGGTAGTGACAGATATATTTGAGCCTAGGATGATCATGTTATTCACATAAGGGATCACAGAACCCTTGAGAGGATGGGTGAAGGCATATCAGCCTCACACCTTGTAGGATGCCATCCTATGCACTAGATATTTGGCAGACTTGGTGCCAAAAACTAAACCCTTTTCCAAACCCTTCGTACCACAGAAGGATCGAGACCAGAATCCATTTCAGAGAGAATGGAAGGGCAAGGAGAATTTGGATGATGAGACAAGGTGAGAGATTATGAGGAAGAAGCTTTGATTCAACTGCATAGATCCTTAGGTCCCAAGCCATAGGGGCATGGGAAAGGGAGAGATTCATTATATTAAGGTGGCAACAAACAATGTGGAAAGTGATGAGGAGGAGTAGGACAATGGATCCACCATCTCAGAGGAGGAGTTAGAGCAGGCAAAGGAGAAACCTCCTCGTAGACCACCAACACCCGCAGAGGCCCACACACCATTAGTTCCACAACCTCCTTATCATGCTAGCAGATGGAAATCAGCAAAGGGAGGAGTCATAGCGACCCTTTCTAGTGTTCCCAGGTATGACACCCTCCAGATCAGAGGGACTATTCAGGGGCAATGAGAAATTGCCCTGATAGATGATGGGGCCACCCACAACTTCATGAACGCTTCATTGGTATCGAGACGGGCCCTTCAGACAGAGGATTTTGAGGGATTTGATGTTGCAGTAGAAGATGGCCATATAGTGGAGTGTATAGACAAAGTTCTAGACTTGGAGATCAAGTTAGGCAACTACACCGTGAGAGATACCTTTTATGTGGTTGAGCTATCAAACATAAATGTGGTTTTGGGAGTCTAGTGGTTGATCACCTTGGAAAAAATCACCACTGACTACTAAACCTTGGAGATAGGGTTCAGAGACAGTGACAGGAAGAGGGTTGTTCTGAGGGGCATGTCGACAGGAGCACCCAGGACAGTCTCAACCAAGAGGATGGAGAGGATCTTCAGGCATGAAGAGGTAGAATTTTCCATAGACTTCTTGATCACTACGTGGAAGTATTTTGAGGGTCGACAATAGTATTAGACATAGATCAGGAACTTGTTGGGATGACATCAACAACTTTTTGGTTTGATTCCACCAGGGAGACCGTCAGATAGAGGATTTGAGCACACCATTGAGTTGGAGGAGGGGGGGAAACCCATGATCACCCCACCTTATCGTCATCCTAGGAGGTTCAAGGATGAGATAGAAAAAGAAATCAAGGAATTGTTGGCGATGGGACACATCAGACCTAATAGCAGTCCATTCGCTTCTTCAGTTGTCTTAGCCCTGAAGAAGTATGGTACCATGAGGATATGCATCGATTATCGGGCCTTGAATAAGAAAACCATCAAGAACCGATATCCTATCCCTCACATTGAATATTTGATGGATGAGCTGCATGGGGTAGTTTTCTTCTCGAAGATTGATCTACATTCTAGATATCATCAGATCAACATTAGAGAGAAGGACATAGAGAATATGACATTTCAGTGCCATTTTGGCCATTTCGAGTTTCTAGTTATGCCATTCGAGCTGACCAATGCACCATATACATTCCATTCTTGCATGAACCACATATTCAGGGGGTGGTTGAGTAAATTAGTTTTGGTTTTCTTCGATGACATTTTGGCCTACAATAAGACATGGCAGGAGCATATGGGGCACTTGGATGAGGTGTTGAGCATCATGGAGGCTCAGTCACTATATGCCAAAGAGTCCAAGTGTGAGTTTGGGATGACAGAGTTACTTTACTTGGGCCACATCATTAATGCAGAGGGGGTCTAGGTACATCAGGAGAAGATCAGGGCCATTTTGGATTGGCCAACACCTAGGAGTGTGACAGAGTTGCAGAGCTTCTTTGGGTTGTGCAACTATTACAGGAGGTTTGTCAGGGGTTTTTCATAGTTAGGAGCACCACTCATAGATTTGAACAAGAAGGGTGCCTTTCAGTGGATAAAGGAGTCACAACAGACATTTGAGAAGATGAAGGAGGTTATGAGCACATGCCTTGTTCTATCCCTTCTGGACTTCTCACAGTCATTCGTCTTGGAGTGCGACGCATTAGAGGTGGATATTGGAGTTGTGTTGATGCAGGGAGGCCATCCCATTGTGTTTGAGAATAGGAATCTCAACGAGTCAGAGTGACTCTAATATATTTATGACAAGGAAATGCTAGCAATCATGCATGCCTTAACCAAATTCAAGCAGTATCTGGTGGGTAGCAGATTTGTAGTGAAGACTGATCACAACAGTCTCAAGTATTTCCTGGATTAGAAAGACCTCGGTGAGAGACAACAGAAGTGGGTATCGAATATCCAAGCCTTTTACTTTGACATTGAGTATGTCAAGGGAAAAAAGGAACATCGTAGCAGATGCCTTGCCCAGGAGGCCACCAGGGTGTTCGATGATGGACATTTGCACAGACTGGAAAGCACATTTGTTGGTGGAATACTCAAAAAACAAATTTGCTTGTGAGGTGATGGATGGATAGGTGGTTGATGATAGATACTGGGTATTATATGACATCATTTTCTACAAGGATCAGATCTACTTGGTTCCAGAATCTACCTTAAAGGGGGATATTCTGAAGGTGTGTCATGATTCACCTGCAGTAAGGCACCAGGGGTACTTCAAAATTTACAAGCAAATCAGGGAGAGATTCTGATGCCAACCTTCCCCCTCCAAAGGGTTGGCTCGACCTCCCAATCTAGGATCATTCAAGTCCTTGAGTCGGATGACTCATCAGGCTCCTAATGGAACCGATTTCAATTGACACAGGCCCTTTTTCAATTCCTCGGCACCCACTATGTGGCACCTGCAGACCCTCTCCTTAGCGCTTTTAGTTCTTATTCCATTGGCCTTATCTCTCGATGCTAAGCTCCTCCTTTGATGTGACCATGGACTGCGACCGTGGGTCAACTCCCTTTGCGACCCCATACTTTGGGACTTTCGCGATCTGCTTTCTCCGTTTCCCGATTTCTGAATCGACGAATGCTTCAGGACCAGATCTACGGTCCTCATTCTTCTTGTGATCAATGACTGTGATGGAATCATGAGTTCAGACTTCATGAGTCTTATCTTCTCTTGAATATGCTTCTTTCGATTACAAATCAGCAATGTGTTGATCGTTTTCCATGTTCCCTTCAAGATCCAACGACCTGTATTGAAATCGCTCTTCGCGACTTCGCGAAGATCCTTTGTTTGCTCCCGAAAAACCTTACGAAGTTATTTCTCCTAAACTTCTTGATATTATTCCACCTGTCTCCTCCTTGAAAATGGGTGACTTCTCCATCTTCGGGCCTTCGGCAAGTCCTTGGCTTCTTTTCACACTTAGCGCAATTTATCCTTTCGAGACTTAGGCTATCCTCAAAAGCTTTCTGCGCTCCTTGTATAAATCTGTGAAACTCTCCTGCGACTTTGCTCGGCTTGAAAACCTCCAAGGTTCCCAGATCCTCTGCGAGCTTCTCATGCCCTCCTGGCAGTTTCTCACTCTGCTTCCTGAGCTTATAAGGTGAAATCTTAACACCTTAGGCACACTCCTTGTGCTTGGCTCAGTTCTTCGACGGATTCTCTCTCGACCTCGTGGAAAGGTTTAAGACATCTCCTTTCATTTTTCATTGCACTTCTTGCAAATCCTTCCTTCACTAGAATGTTCAGTAATTCTAGGATAATTCTACACCTTCAATCGTGTAGTTCCTGGGTATGCTCACGCAAGCTCGATGCCCTCTTAGTAGAGTATTCCAGAGTGTACAGTAACTCTGCACTGTGCCTCTCTCCACACATTCTTTATTTTCAAGGGACTTAACCGCCTTGAAATTTCTCCCTGAGTCTATAAATTAATCTGGTGTGCCCTCCTGGTAGCTTCTCTTCTGACTCCACTGAGTTCAGATCCGCACTCCTTGCGTTGGCTTACATAGTTTCCTCTCTCTATCGTGCACTCCTTGCACTTAGCCTAGACAACCAGACTGAACTCAACACACTCACGGATAGAAAACTGTATCTCTATCGTTGTAGATAATTTCTAACATTCATCTACCATTCATGAACATGTAAAATACATTCATAACACAACATCCATTGAACAAAAATGTAAAACAGGAAAAACTTTCATTTTCTATTAATGGTGGAATGCCAATTTACAATGGTGGAGACCGAGCTGCAACTGAGTCTCGTTTCTCATCAACCTCCTAATTTGGCTTACAATGATTTTCATCGAGCTTCAACAGCCTGTCGCCTAACCTCTATCAGGCATACAATACGGTGATTTATACAAGAGGGGCTCAAATGAGCTTCCCTCTCAAGCTAACTAATAGTGTCAAATCACCATCCTTAATGTTCATCAAAAGGCCAAATTATAATGATGGCAATTTTGCTCCAAATCGGACGAAGATCCATTTTGTCGTCAGCCTATTAATGGTGACCTTATCTCCAACTTGTGTGAAAGCACGATTTGGCTCTTCCATCTTGTCTTCAATTAATGTCTGGATCACACCTTGGATTCTCACGGAAAAAATGAGAGGGTGGCGCCTCTCCTTCCTTGAATGCGCACCACATGTGTTTATTAGAAGGCGCATGTTGAGATGGAGTGATGGTCTTGTGTCATACTCCACAACAACAAAAAATCATGAGCTCCTGCTCATGAGCTCTCCAACATGGCTGAAATCTAGATGGATCCAAAACTTTCTCTTCGAGTTGTCTCTCGGCTCCTCTGCTTTGCCACTGTTTCTCCTGCATCATCCATGTTGCTTATGCAGGTTTCCTTTCGTCCAACTTCCTCTTGCTGACCAATTCCTCTGCTAACTAGACATCATCTTTCTTACCTCCTCAATCACCTCGTCCAACTGCTCAATCAGCTAGTTCTTCTGTTGCAGACTAGCTCGTTGCACTCGCTTCTTGTCGATGGGAAAATCACATTGATTTCCCAAGACATCCTCTTCCTTTGTGGCCTTAACTAACCACTTTGATGCAGTATTCACTCCTGTAGGCTCTTGTCATTGAACTGTTTCTCAACTACCACTGCTCCTGACAAATTTGTGCATGCCTTGCAGTACCACTCTCCTTTCAAGAGCTTCATATTCTTCACATAGACGATCAAAGTCTATGTGGTCTTCTTTCGCTTCTATTGTAGACCCCAGTGCTATAGTCATTTCATGTTCAGCTTCCTGGCTGAAAATGTTGAGCGATCCTGTTGAATGCTCTTCTCCTTCCATCGGGACAAATCTTACTATTTGTTCCTTTTCCTCCTTGACAATCTTTGCTTGTTGTCTCCCTGTCGCCTCTGCAACATCTGTGCTAGCTTATCCTCATCTTCTTGGTAGGAATATCTCAACTCCTCCAATGATCAGAACATCCCTATGATCCTCCTCCTTCAATGTGATGAAAGTTTCTAACTTGTCACCATCTTCATTCACGCAGCTCACAGTTCTGCGTGAATCTCCATCTGAGTGAGATTTTTCTTCCACCTCCTCATCTGTCAATGAACTCTCAACTGAGCTCACCTCTCCTCCCTTTCCCACCTGGCAATCTAGGATATTTCTTCTTCCCACCTAGCAGTATACGAGATCCATTGATCCCTTCTCGTTGCCCACCTAGAAATCTATGAGACTCTTTCCAGATCTCTTTTCCTTATGACCAAGGTTTTCAGCATGCCTCAGCCACCTCTTTAACATCTGTTGTTTCCTCCTGGCCAACAAATTCTGAACATGCCATCTGGTTGTCCTCTTCAAAGGCCATTCATACCGCCAATGTACCTTTGACTCTTGCTTCATCTTGAATGCTAGCTCCTCCATCTGCACTCAAATTTCACTAAGCTCCTTGTCTATCACTTCCTTTCTCTTCTACAAGTGGACTTCTCCTCGCTCTTGTTTATGACTGTTAATGGCCATCTTCACCTTCTACCTACCCTCCTAACAAGTCTGTTTCTCATTCTGCAACTGAGAGCATCTTCAATTTCTCCTTCGCTTGAAATCTACAGACGAAGTTGTGCTCTGATACCACTCTGACGCCAGCCTCGCCCCTCCAAAGTTCTGGCTCGACCTCCCTGTCTAGGATCGTTCAAGTCCTTGAGACGAATGACTCTTCGGGCTCCTAATGGAACCAATTTCGATTGACACATGCCCTTTTTCAATTCCTTGGCACCCACTATGTGGCACCTGCAGACCCTCTCCTTAGTGCTTTTAGTTCTTACGCCAACGACCTTAGTTCTCGATGCTAAGATCCTTCTTTGATGTGACCACGGACTACGACCGTGGGTCAACTCCCTTTGTGACCCCACACTTCGAGACTTTCATGGGCTTCTTTCTCCTTTTCTCGATTTCTGAATCGACGAATGCTTTGGGACCAGATCTACGGTCCTCGTTCTTCTCGCGATCAATGACTATGATAGAATCGCGAGTTCGGACTTTGTGAGTCATGTTTTCTCTCGACTCTTCTTCTTCCAATTCCAAATCAAAGATGCATTGATCCTTTTCCACGTTCCCTTCCAAATCCAATGGCCTGGATTGAAATCTCTCTTCGCGACTTCGCGAAGATCCTTTGTTTGCTCCCGGCAAACCATACGAAGTTCTTTTTCCCGAACCTCTCGATCTTCTGCCACCTGTCTCCTCCTTGAAAATGGATGGATTCTCTGTCTTAAAGCCTTCGACAATTCCTCGACTTCTTTGCACACTTAGCGCAATTTCTCCTTTCGAGACTTAGGTTGTTCTTGAAGGATTTATGCGCTCCTTGCAGAAATCTGTGCAACTCTCCTGTGACTTTGCTCATCTTGAAAACCTCCAAGGTTCCCAGTTCCTCTGTGAGCTTCTCGTGCCCTCCTGGAAGTTTCTCGCTCTGCTTCTTGAGCTTATGAGGTGAACAATTAACACCTTAGGCACACTCCTTGTGCTTGGCTCAGTTCTTTGACGACTTCTCTCTCGGCCTCATGGAAAGTTTTAAGGCATCTCCTTTCCTTTGTCGTTGCACTTCTTTCAAATCCTTCCTTCACCAAAATGTTCAGTATTTCCTCGATTCTTCTACACCTTCAACTGTGTAGTTCCTGGGTATGCTCACGCAAGCTCGATGCCCTTCTGGCAGAGTATTCCAGAGTGTTCAGTAACTCTGAATTGTGCCTCTCTCCACACAGTCTTTATTTTCAAGGGACTTAACCGCCTTGAAATTTCTCCTTGAATCTGTAAATTAATCTGGTGTGCCCTCTTGGTGGCTTCTCTTCTAACTCCATTGAGTTCAGACCCACACTCCTTGCGTTGGCTTATAGAGTTTCCTCTCTCTATCATGCACTCCTTGCACTTAGCCTAGAGAACCATACTTAACTCAACACACTCGCGGATAGAAAAGTGTATCTCTATCCCTGCAGATGATTTCTAACATTCATCTACCATTCACGAACATGTAAAAGACATTAATAACACAACATCCATTGAACAGAAATGTAAAATAGGAAAAACTATCATTTTCTATTAATGGTGGAGTCTGAGATGCAACTCAGTCTCGGATCTCATCAACCTCCTAATTTGGCTTACAATGATTTTCATCAAGCTTTAGCAGCCTGTCGTCTAACCTCTATCACGCATACAATACAATGATTTATACAAGAGGGGCTCAAATGAGCTTCCCTCACAAGATAACTAATGGTGTCAAATCACCATCCCTAATGTTTATCGAAAGGCCAAATTATAATGATGGCAATTCTGCTCCAAATCAGACACAAATCCATTTCGTCATCAACCTATTAATGGCAAACTTATCTCCAGCTTGTGAAAAATCATGATTTGGATCTTCCAACTTGTCTTCAATTAATGCCTGGATCACACCTTGGATTCTTGAGGAAAAAATGAGAGGGCGATGCCTCTCCTTCCTTGAATGTGCACCACAAGTGTTGATTAGTTGGCGCGTGATGAGATGGAGTGATGCTCTTGCATCAAATTCTCATGGAAGGGTCTCAAGGATGATGTACTAAATCACATTCGGGAGTGCACAACTTGTCAACAGAACAAGTCTGAGTAGACACACCAATCAGGGTTACTTCAGCCTCTACTCATTCCAGAGCAGAAATTGGAGAGCATTTCTATGGATTTCATTACAGGCCTTCCTCGAGTGCAAGGCATGGACTGTATATTTGTGGTGGTCGACATGATGACCAAATTTTCACATTTCTTTGCCATACCCACAGAGTACAAGGCCATGCAGGTAGCATAGTTGTTTTTAAGAGAGGTATTCAAGTTGCACGGCCTACCCAGGTAGATAGTTAGTGATAGAGATGGTCACTTCATCAACGCATTTTGGCAGGAGATTTTTCAGTTGACGAGTAGAGAACTAGCCACAAATACCAACTACCACCCACAGACAGATGGACAAACATAGATTGCCAACAAATGGGTGGAGGGGTATCTGAGAAACTATGTGGGAGAACAATAATGCACATGGGTGAGGTGGTTGCACATGGGTGAGTATTTTTACAACACAACTCACCATATGTCTATCAGGACGTCACCATTTAGAGCATTGTATGGATACGATGCACCCACTTGGAGCTAGTGTCAGAGAAGGTGATCGAGCAGAGAGAGTGCAGGTTGAGGAACAAGGTCATCAGGGAGTGCTTGGTTAGATGGAGGGGACTTCCAGTGGAGGATGCCATGTGGGAGGGGGAGCATATTTTGCAGCACCCAGGATTGATGTTGCTTGAGGACAAGCAATCTTTGGAAGGGAGGATTGTGATGTGTTGTTCCCAAGAGTAGGCCAACAAGGAGTGACTTAGTAGTCTATTTGTTCCCGTAGACTATAGTTAGGCACAAACAGGGAATGAGAGGAGAAATAAGGGAGAATTGATGTCTAAACAATGAATTAAGCCAAAAACATAAGAAATGTCACTTAAGCCTAAGTCAACGGAGAAATAGAACAAAAAGGTGTTAAGGGGGGGACTTAATTAATTAATTACTCACCTTAGGAGAAAAAGCACCTAGCTTAAGTGAGGTCAATGGTGAATTAGATCGGGAAGAGTATAAAGGGAGGAATTCGACCTAATTCCTCATTATGCTATGTTATGATTTGATGTTGAGAGAGTTCCCAGAGGAGGAGGAGATTCGACCTTCTACTGTTTTGTGGATTTCTAAAGGAAACCACAACCATTGATCGGTTTCAGTGTTGAGAGACACACCCTATCCTATCAGAGATACCATCCAGCTATTTCACCATGTGATTCAGGAGTATCTAGTTTGCAGTGTTGTGTAGCTCAGCCAGTGAGGGTGCAAGGTCATAGAGAGGGTTTGTGTAGCTGCATGAGATTAGAGCTTGTATTGCAGATCCCTTTCGACCTAGTTGAGATCCAGCCAAGGTGAATATATTGAGCCACCTTTCATCATATTCTGACAGTGGAATCCTTCAGGGCACAATAGTCAGCCATACAATGCACAGCTCTTGAGGAAGGACAGTTGTGGTTCTAGACGGAGTTTCAGATCAGATCTGAGGAAACCCCTCTGATCCAATTCATCATTAGCCAGGGCACACATTTTGAGACATGTAACAGTTGATTATGTTGGTGGAATCATTAGGGCACACTCAGAGAGCCCAGGAGGTGCGCAGACCCCCAGGGGGCGAGATCTGGAGCTTCAAAGGACATATCTTATGTTTGACATTCACCAGGATCAGCCTAGAGGCCAAGGTACTTTTGTTGAGGCAATTTCCAGCTCATTATGATGGTTATAGCCTTCAAGACAAGTTTACCAGTTTGTAGCGATTACCGTGCTTCTCTGGAACTGTCGATTTTTTCGATCTATCCGTGCATGCATCAAATCTGGCTTCATCTTCTGATCACGGGTATTTTATGTTATCTGATTGTATTCCAGTGACGATCCATGAGATCTAACTGAGGACTATTTTATATATTTCCAGTATATCATTGTATTTTTCCTGCTTATTCTCATAATACATATTATTGGGCAGTTGTTTTTCCTTATTTCCACATGCATCATATATATATTGTTTAAACCATAATGTATGACACAAACATGCGAAAATCACAAAGCATATCAAACACATAACTTAAACACACCCAAAAACCCCTAGAGTATCAGATCTGAAAGACAAAACGCATCTAGAAAACCCCAGAGTATCAGATCTGTGAGACAAAACACTAGATCAGCAGTAGATATCCAGATCAGTTGGGTCAGGGATATTTCAATGATTCCATCAGAGAGGGGGGTTAAGGGTCTAAGCCTTTATATTACTGTTATTTTATTTTATTTTATCTTGATATTAGAGAGAAGGGGAAAGGTCACGTGAGTCTCTTGGGGGAGGCCACGTTATTCCTTGAAAGTTATATAAACCCTGTATGTGGGTTGTTTGGGGGTTAGTTGATGGTTAGTTCCTTATTGGGGTTACTTCATTATTATGGTTACATGATTACTTTCCTTCTTTCTCACGTTGGATCTGCTTGTGGGCATGGGGAGACGATTTGGTGGAGATAGTGAGCCATGAATGTTGGTTGTAGGAACTATTGGTATTCCAACAAAGATTTGATGCATGTGTGCATGAGAATGTTGGCAGACAGTAATGCTAATAATTTCTATAGTTGAGAACCTTGGGAGTTTCTAGCATTGAGATTTTATTACCAGTAGCACTAGAGCCTTGGCTCAAGGTGAACATATCAAGGCATTGTGTGGCAGTGAAGGTTTTTCATTCTCTTGGGTTGTGCAAGATGATGGGAAAGAGAGTTGGTAAATTGGGATTGTTGTATGGTTGAGAAACTGTGAGAGTTGATTTTCCAGACTGGTTTGAGGAAACTAGAGTCGACCTAGGACCCATCACTGTGGATTCACATCCTTGGCTCAAGGGTGACCTGTTGTTGAGATCTAGAACAACAATGTATAAGGTTAGGTGGAACGTTTAACGTATGCAACCAATTGATGAAATTCTCTGAAAATATAAGTCTCTTTGTGTTTCTCTGTGATTTTATTTCGTTGTGTATTTTATTTATCTATGTGATATGTTTAAGTCATGTTAGTGGTTATTAATTGTTGTGCATGGCCATTTATGCTCTATTTATCATTCATGCATGTTACTTGATATCTCATTTACGTTATTATGTTCATATTTTCCATAAGAAGGGTATCAAAATTTCGAAATCGCCTTAGAAAGGCAAGGTTTTGAAGCACCCATGCAGTGGGGTGTGTCACAGAGTTTTATTAGAGCCAAGGTTTGTAGCACTTGGGCTACATAGGCCGATTACATGTTGAATATTTTATTTTGCACAGGGGGACCGATCTAGCAGGGTGCTAGGTGGACAAATCGTTTCTTGGAAACCAAATAATTTTTTTCCTGAAATTGGAAAATTTAGAATATTTAGAATATTTTTTCGTACCGTGACGTCAAAATGATGGGGATCCATGTGGCAGGGTGACCTGGTGGATGATGTGGAGCCATGATGGCAGTTTTTTTCCTGTGGCAGGGCCATGAAGGCGGGCATCATGAAAGACATTCAAGTATCTGGGCATCTAGAGGTCCTTGCATTTTTGGTTGTTGCGGAGGGTCGGATGTTGGATTCCTTTGTGCCCCAAGTTTGGAAGTGGAACCATGACCCATAGGAACCATGCAAAGGTTTCTTTGTATTCAAAACAACAGGACATCCAGGAATATGGGGATCTGGAGGACCAAGCATCGGGACATTTAACAGAATCCTAGATCTCAGATATGCAGTGCAGAACTATGTTAGAACCATTTTCAACCAGAACCATCAGACAATTTCCTCCCTGATCGTGAGTTGTTGGATATACCAACAGTGAGTAGCGGGGGTGGGGCGGTGACATCTGGATATTCGGAGTCCCTTGGGGTGAAGTCCCTTTAAATGGGTCGAATGTCGGATGTATACCAGAGCATCTAGACATATAGAGCTACTCAAGATGACTCGTTATCGAAATGGGTCAGATGTCAGATGTGGGATCTTGGCATTCGTGGGTCTCGCAAGATGAGTTGTCGCGGAAGGGGATGGATTCTAGATGTAGAGCATTGGAATTCGGGCATTCAAGAATCCAGTAGCCCTGTAAGGTAGGATATTATTGAAGAGGGGGTCAGATGTCATATACAAAAGTTAAGAAAGTCATATGCCACGTCGCCATGTCACATTGACGTATGAGTGACTTGCCACATCAGCAACAAAAATCATTAGGTGCCATGTCAGAGTACAAAGGCACGTTAGCAAGATGAGTCAGCATGCCATGTCATCATACTATGACAAATGCCATGTCAACATAAGGGACACATCAGTGGTCCATGATGGCATGCCATAATGGTAGAGTGGCAAGCCTAGCAGGTCAAATGGGAGCCACGCTGGAAGGGGCACCAAATTGAAAACCACATGTTGAATGGTTTCGGGGGGGGAGTCCCTCGGTGGTTTTGAAAACCACCAGGAGGCGACCTAATAGGTGGATTCCACCTCATGTGCATCGAAACCAACGTGACCCATATTTTGGACCCCCCTCCATTATTGATCGGGCAAGTCGTCAGGGTCAAAAGGATCTCGATCGTTGATCTTCCATTGACCTCCACCATCCGATCAGGAAGACATGTAGGTTTGTTCATTGAGTCATAGGTCCATATGGGTTGATATCTGGAGTGTTGGAGACATCCATATGGGAAGATATATGGGGTATCAGAGAAGTATGGATGGGATGATGTCGGATGTAGGGCTTGGAAATTCGGAAATCCGAGTATCTGACAGTCCTTACAAGTGTTTGATGTTGTAGAGGGCCAAATGTCGGATGTGGGGCATTGACATCTAGGAATATGGAGTAACTTGAGGCGAAGTTATTGTTAAGGGGCAGATCTAGATTTCTTTTAAATTGGTCTTTTGCAAAGAGACGAATTATAGATGCCATGCCAACCATTACCAAATCAATAATGTACTTGTCAGTAGGCCATGGTAGCAGGTCGTGGAGAGAAAGACCAAATGTGGAACCATGAGTCGAGGTGGAAGGCAGATGGACACGTTGTATTAACGTTGATGACAAGTGTTATGAACCTCATATGGATCCAACAACATTGGAGGAGACTATGAGAAGCCTGAGAGTGGAAGTGCAGAGTTACAAATAAGACAATGAGAAGAAGTTGAGAAAACAAAACCAAATAAATGCTTAGATGATGTAAATCCTAAATCAGTTGCAGAGGTAGGTGGAGAATGGATCAGGTCCAAGACATGAGGAAGAAGGAAAACATTAGGAAAGGAGAGATAACTACAGAAGGCCCTATCGGTCAAGATGTGATAGTAGGACTCAAAGAGATTAGTCACCTGTTCAATCAGCTAGAAAATTTTATGCATACGAAGAGTCAAGGAGTAGGCCAGAAGTGTCTGTTGTTAGGCATTAAAGAACAATATATGAGTTGGATAGTTTTCAAGGAGAGCTTAGGAAGCTTAAACCATCATCCTTTGATGGTGAATGAGAAAGGGAAGATGATGTTGAAGCTCGATTGGTTGGAATCAAGAAGTATTTTTAGTTGCACAACTTCTCATCCAACCTAGAAGCCAGGATTGCCACATACTATTTGCATAGAAAAGTTGTTATGTGGTGGGATAAATTGAATCAAATTGAATACATTAAAGAGAATAGGAACACTTGGAAGTAGTTCAAGAAATATTTTCAACGGGATTATATTTTAGAGCATTATTATGACAAGAAGATGCAAGAGTTCTTTGAACTCGGGTTAGGGAGCATGACCATTCGAAAATATGAAAAGAATTTCTTGGGATTGTTGAAGTATGTGGAGTTTATCAAGAATGAAAAGGTGAAGATACAAAGGTTTCTAAGTGGAATTCCGTATTTCTATAAAGATAATAATATTCAATATGATGAGTATAGAACTTTGACAAAGACCATTAGAAAGGATAAGTACATGTGTGAGCAAGGAAAGGGTAGAGAATCCTTGCATAAATATTGGAAATATAAGAAGAAGGAGAAATATGATCAGAGAAGGAAGGGATTCAAACCCCCTTTCAACATAAACAATCCTAATACAAATCAACAAGATCATCATGTTAAGAATGAATCCAAGAGGGAAGACTCCTTGAGAAAAAGGTGAAGACCACCAATAAAATGTTGGGGATGTAAATAAGATCACATGTACAAGGATTTCCCTCATAGAGAAGACAATATGTGGACATTGCAAAACATACAAGAAGATACTACAATAGAAGACATGGGAAGAAATATTCCAAGAATATATGCAGCCTTGGAAGATCGACAAGCAGGACACCAATCCAATATGATTGAGGTGGAAGGTAAGATCATTAATCAACATGTTGTTATTTTTATTGATTCAGCAGCAAGCCATAGTCACATTGATCCTAAAATAGTTGACATATTTCATTTGGAGAAAAGCAATCTTGAAAAATCGTGTTTGGTTGAGCTAGTCATTGTAACCAAAAGAAGGATCAATGAGATTGTCAAAGATTGCCAAATAAATCTGAATGGAGTGAGTACTAATGTCAATTTGAATATCATACCATTAGGATCTTATGATATCCTAACGGGAATGGATTGGTTGGACAAGCGTCAAGTTGTCCTAGATTTTCATAAGTGAGTACTAATGTCAATTTGAATATCATACCATTAGGATCTTATGATATCCTAATGGGAATGGATTGGTTGGACAAGCATCAAGTTGTCCTAGATTTTCATAACAAGACACTTACATGTCTTGATGAAGAAGGAAAACAAAGCATTGTAAAAGGAATTCCAAGACCCATTTCTATAAGGGATATTTCAGCCTTACAACTGGATATATGTTTCAGGAAAGGATGTCAATTGTATGCAACTCATGTGGAGGAGCCATAAAAATGTAAAGAGACAAGCCTTGAAGATTTTCCAATATTACAAGAGTTTGAGGATCTATTTCAAGAAATATTGGGATTTCCATCAAGGAGGGATATAGATTTCTCTATTGATTTAGTGCCAGGAGATGCACTAGTATCAATGAATCCTTATAGAATCAGTACACCAGAATTAAAGGAATTAGATGTAGCTAGAAGAATTGTTGAATAAGGGATACATATGCCCAAGTGTTTCACCTTAGGGAGCACCAGTACTCTTTGTGAAAAAGAAAGATGGGACGTTGAGGTTATGTATTGACTTTAGACAAATAAACAAAGCCATTGTGAAGAACAAATACCATATACCCAAAATTGACGACCTCTCTGATCAACTAAGACGAGTAAATATATTTTTGAAGATAGACTTGAGATCGGGATATCACCAGTTGAGAATCAAGGAAGAAGACATCAGTAAGCCAAATTTTAGAACCAATTATGGGCATTACAAATTTGTAGGGGTGCCATTTGGATTGACCAATGCACCAGTTGTCTTTATGTTCTTAATGAATGGCATATTCAAAAATTATCTGGATAATTTTGTCATAGTGTTCTTGGGTGACATACTTATATATTCCAAATCAAAAGAACATGAACATCACTTGAGGTTGGTACTACAATTACTAAGGGAACATCAACTTTATGCCAAGCTTAGTAAGTGCTCTTTTTACCAAGAGCAGATCCATTATTTGGGTCACGTTATTTAAGAAGAAGGTATGGCAGTAGATCCAATGAATATTGAAGCCATTAGGGGATGGTCAACACCTAGGAATGTTTAAAAAGTCGGATCTTTCATGGCTTTATCCAGCTACTACAAGAGGTTTATAACAAGATTCTCTAAAATTGCTCATCTCGTCACTTCTTTACAAAATAAGAGAATCAAGTTTGAATGGACAAAAAAATGCGTAGAAAAAATTATTTTGCTAAAATAATTACTCACTAGTGCACTCGTATTGAAGATTTCTATCCCCAATGAGAATTTTGTTGTATGTACAGATGCATGAAAAGAAGGACTTGGTGGAGTCCTCACTTAGAAAGGGCATGCCATTGGGTATGAATCTAGAAAGATTAAATAATATGAGAGGAATTACACCACACATGATTTGGAGCTTGCTTCCATAGTCAATGCATTGAAAATATGGAGACATTACTTAATGGGGAAGAAAAATGAATTAAGGACAAACCACAGTGGTCTGAAATATCTTTTTGAACAACCAACTTTAAATGCCAGGAAAACAAGATGGTTGTAATTCTTAAGTGAGTACGACTTTGACATCAAGCATATCAAGGGAAAGGAGAATAAAGTTGTTGATGCACTTATAAGAAGAGTACATCTCATGCATGCTACAACCATTAGTATGCACCAGACGGGTCTAAAGGGTTGAATTTTAGATGTTGTTGTTACAGATCAACATTACCGACAAGCAAAAGAAAGCTTAAAACATGAACATATACATCATAGATTCAAGGAGTAGAAGATGAGGGAAGATGGTATACTTATGCATAAGAACATAATTTATGTTCCTGATTTCGGAGAACTCAAGAATATGGTGCTAAAGGAGATGCATGATGTTCCATATGTTGGACATCCCAATTATCAAAAAATAATTGCAGCATTAAGAAGCCAATACTTTTGACCAGGAATAAAGAAGGATGCCATTGATTACATCGCCATATGTATGGAATGCCAGAGAGTGAAAGCTAAGCATAGACACCTAACATGTTTGCTACAACCATTGCCAATCCCAAAGCATAAATGAGAAGTAATAACCGTTGATTTTGTTACTAAGTTGACTAGAACAACTTCACAACATGATTCCATCGTGGTAGTGGTAGATAAATTGACCAAGGTTGTTCATTTTGTTCCCGTAAAAGTGACTCATACTGCAACTAATATTGCATAAATTTACATGAGGTAATTTTTTAGGTTGCATGGAATACCTAAGGCAATTGTTTCAGACATAGATACAAAGTTTAATTCAAACTTTTGGAGAGTATTATTTAAAGTATTTGGTACAAATGAATTTTAGCACAACATACCATCCGTAGTCAGATGGGAAGATAGAGAGAGTCATCCAAGTGATTGAATACATGTTAAAAATGTATGTGATGGATAAGCCATATAAGTGGGAAGGTTACTTGCATTTGGTTGAGTTTGCCTATGATAATGGGTATCAAGCTTCAGTGAAGATAAGCCCATTTTAAGCTTTGTATGGTAGAAAATGCAGTACTTCAGTGATTTGGGATAACCCAACAAATAGAGTAGCACTTGGGCCCGAGTTACTCAAGGATATGGAAGACCATATGGTCAAAATTAAACAGAATTTGAATGCAGTACAAGATGGACAAAAGAGTTATGTAGATAAGAATAAGAAAAATAGAGAATTTTAAGCCCAAAATCATAGCATATTGCCCCTTAATTGGGGCATATTATGTAAATGTGTTGAACCTACACATTATAGATCTAGCTATAAAACTACACACATTTGCAGAGAGAAATTGAGAAAGAAGAAGAAGGAGAGAAAGAATAGAAGAATTATCATTAACTGTAATGAATAATGAATAATTTACACAAGATATACTATGTATGAATCAATCAATGCGCACTGGAGGAGAACCAATGTGACATAGTGGTGGTCTAGAGTGATCTAGACACACACCAGCAGTTACAGGAGTGACTTGCCACCTAGTCTAGTCTCTCAGGCAGTTACGGGAGTGAACTGCCATCTAGCTAAGTTAACTAGTCAACCAATCTTCAGTTAACTGACTGGACAAAGTGTAGTGAGGATTAGATCAAGGAATCAAGGGTAATGTGCTAGTCTTGTGATGATCCCAAGGTAAGTGCGCATTAACATGGTGATGATCCCAATGTTGCATGGTGACAAAACCAATGCAACATCTAGACTCAATTCAACTAGTCAAACTAAAGTGTCAACTGAAGAGAATATTCTCCAGGTGGAATATTCTCCCCTAAAAAATAGGAGACTAGGTAATGACTAATAATGACTAAAAAACAAGGAAAAATCTTAGGAAAGATAAATCCTAGGTGTGTGTGAAGTAACTCCAACACCCCCCCTCAACATCACTATGGTGAAAATAAAAAATGGGTCCCAGCAACGAGGCCATGGTAGGTACCCAAATACAAAAGATACACTGAAATAAAGTGAGGAAAGANAAGGTACAATGTATGTAAAAATAAGAACTACAGTTGCTAGGAAATTGTGTCCTTCACTCCAAGACGACTTTGCAGAGAATGGAACTTATGCTTAGTGAAGGTCTTGGTGAAGATGTTTGTCGTCTGCTTTGCTAAAGGGAAAAACTGTAGGTCAGTAATCCCCTCGTGTACTAAGTCCTGGATGTAGTGCATGTGGATCTCGATGTGCTTCGTTCACTACCTCTGAACTGGATCTCTGTAGAACTTCAGAGTGCTCTAGTTATCACACCAGATGACAATTGGATGATGAAACTGAATGCCCAACTCAGTGAGAAAATGTTGTAGCAACATATCCTGAATGGTTATGTTAACTACCCCTCTGTACTCTGCCTCTGCTGAAGATAGAGAAATGGCAACTTGCATCTTTCTCAACCAAAAGATAGGCCCAGAACCAAGATTGAGTGAGTAACCAGATGTGGACTTGCGATCAATGTTATTTCCAGCCCAGTCAGAATCAGTAAACCCAATGAGATATAATGTAGATTTTGTTTCATAATGAATCCCAAAGGTGATGGTGCCATGTACGTATCGAAGGATACGCTTTGTAGCCTTCCAGTGTAGCTCATGCATCTCCTGCATGAACCTGGAAACTACGCCAACTACATAAGAGAGGTCCGGTCTGGAGTGTGTGAGATACAACAATCTCCCCACTAGTTGTATGTACAGTGTGTTGTCAACCAATGGAGTGTACCCACCATCCTCAAGTTTGACCCCTGATAGGAAAGGAGTCGGAGCATACTTCCAGTCTGTCATGTGAAATATCTCAAGGATATCTCGTGCATACTTGGCCTGAGACAGTTTGATGCCTAATGCATCTTGAATGATCTCGAGTCTAAGGAAGAAGTGTAGCGGACCCATGTTCATCATCAAAAACTTGTCATGTAGAATCCTCTTGACTGCAACAATCATTGAAGTCAAGCAACTAGTGATCAACAAATCATCAACATACAAAACTAAGAGTAGAAGTGAATCAGCCATCTTGAGCATGTAGACATTTGGGTCTGATTTACAACATACAAAGTTTTGTGACAATCGGCGGGAGTCCATCTTGGCATACCATGCCCTCAGAGCCTGCTTGAGTCCATAAAGGGACTTCTTCAGTCGACAGACCAAAGATGAGTCATGTTATCCTCTAGCCTAGGGATAGCTAAGGAGATTATGTCTCGAGGCCCACATGTCCTAGACATGGAGTACCGAGATCCAGATCGACTTGATCCTGGCCCTGGAGGGCCCATCCTTTTCTTCTTCAGCACCTCCACCTTGTCAGTAGCAACAACATCCAACCCATACGCCTGGTCCTGCAGTAGAAATGGGTCTTGCTGCATGAGGTAATGAGTCTGGGTATCATGGTATGTGTCACTCAAATTCTCAAAACATTTGAATATGTGCATTTAATTATTTTTGCTTATAACATTTGCGTGGACCTTATGCCTTTCCACTTAACCACATCTAGGGGGAATGACAAGATGCCCTAGTAAGTTGGTTCCCATAGGGTTTGAGTTTCCACTTGGGGAGATTCATGAAAGGTCATCGTTTGTTCCCACCATACTTACCACTTTTTCATCCTTTTCCTGCTCATCCATCCCATACACTGGTCCAAGCATTGGGTTGGCCAAAATATCAAAGGGTTGTACCTTACCTTATGGGTAGAAGTGGCTAAAGGCCCAGAGGGTAAAAGTAGCCGGCAAAAGATAAAATCCAAAAAAATGAAACCTTGAGATGCTTCGCCTAGGGATCCCCGAGAAACAAATAAAAGGCTTCTCAACAAGAAACAAAGGGACCCATAAAAATTAATAAATCAAGACCTAGTTGGAGGATAGGGGGTCTCATCACGAGCCAGCCTATTAGGTCCATGGGCATGTAGTGGTATGACGCTACCATTCAGCTGGTCACCACGCTAGGGTAGTGGCTCTTGGTGGCATGGCCAAGAGAAAGGGGGTCTCATCACGAGGCAGCCTTCTCATTTTCGTGAAATGATTATGGGTAACATTGTCACCACTGGTCACCACGCCAGGGCAGTGTTCCCTAACTAGCCTCTTGAAAGAAAAAACAATAAGAATAAAAGATAAAAGGCATGAATGGGCTTGGAAACATTTGCATCCATGACAAGGTGTAGCTCACCCTCTTCAGAGGCACCCACAAGTAAGCCATACATTTCCCTGTTATCATTGCACCCATTGCCCAGACATCCCCTACCACCTCATCCATTTACATGGCCTGGATTTGACTTCACCTGGGAACATCCCACATCCAATGAGCATTATCCCAATAGGACGTCCTAACATCGCCTCCAAATTTGGCTTGTAGAATAGCATAATGTATTTGAGCACTTGTCTGGGTAAAGGGGGTTTCATGCACATGTTTAAATAACTTGATGATTAGATGTGATTGACATTGCTACGATCCATGTGACTTATGAACCCATGGAGGGCGTATTTGTTGATGTTACATGGCCACACCCAATGGACAGGTACATATGGAGAGATGATTAGTTCGGACCTCCACAGGGCTAAAATCCCACCAGATGGATGTTGAGACCCCAGCCAGGGGCAGAGACAGATCAAGGGTTTTCACCAGAGAGAGAGGAGGATGTTCCACCAGGGACAACTTGACACGTATGGACCCAGGGGAGTCTTTCCCTTTTCACCACGATGTAGGCCTTGGACGTCCCATGACGTCACCCTGGTCACCCAATGTTTTGGATACTTTGGAGGTAGTTGTGTGCCAAGTGGCACATGTGGCAAGATCCTGAGGCCCAAGGAGGCCTAATGTTTTTCTCCAGGAGGCCAAGGTTGCCCTAAAAGGGCCTAACGTCACCCTAAAAGGGCATGATGTCATCTTTACAACTTGATTTAGGATTTTATTATGACATTTAATGTAAAAACTGGATATTATGTGTAATTGGCCATGTCGGTCATTTTGACCTAATTATGGTCATTGATGTTGTATAAATAAGGGTCTTAACCCTTGTATTATTCATCATATTTCACTCACACTTAGTGAGGTCTGAAATTTGTGTCCTACTTAGGGTTTTATGACTAAAATTTAGTGTGCACTTGTTGGAGGAGGCTAATCTTGGACTATTTTGGCAATTTTCTTGGTGGAAGTGTTCAACTAGGGTTTATGCTTGATGATTCTTGATGAATGTAAGTGAAATTTCTACAATTCTTCCTCATTGAATGGTTATAGTTGTGTTTATCTTGCATTTACATTGAGATTATGAAATTGCTTTCTTAAAACCCTAGAAATCCTAGCACATGTTATTGTTCTAGCTTTAAGAGCTTTTACCTACTAGATTTTGCCAAGAAGTCGATTTCCTCGAAGCTATTGCTAAGGGCCTTGCCATTGCAACACCCTAGAACTTAGTGCTTCATATTAGCCATCATTTTCTTCATCTTTGAGTTAAAGAGGGAGGAAAATTTACTAAGGCCTAGGGTTACCTACACCTTAGTAGCAATTTTCCCATAGGGTTTGGTAGTTGAAGCCTTGGCTTACCAACACTTCAACCACTAATCTTTCTTGTCTTTGGCTCTCCTACTATCATAATTTTACTTCAACTTTTTCTGCCACCTAATATACTCCATTTTCCCTAAAAGCATTGGTCTAAGACTTCCTATTGAGTGATTGACCAAAACAACTATCAAAACCTACACCTTAAGCTTTCTACTAACCACTTCTAACATTAGAGTAGCCTAACCTACTAACTTTATTGTTGTTGTTACTAAAGTAAGATACAATCATACGTTGGAGCACTAAAAGATT
The DNA here is from genome assembly GCA_000966675.3 of Picea glauca. Lineage (NCBI taxonomy): Eukaryota > Viridiplantae > Streptophyta > Pinopsida > Pinales > Pinaceae > Picea > Picea glauca. The sequence continues at coordinate 469,098 of JZKD02S1946024.1, read as the reverse complement.
CTAAAATCAATTGAAAAGTTTGATTAATGATTTGCCTTGCTTGCTTCTGATAAATGCTAGTATTATGATGTTAATGATTGATTATTCTTGGTCATTTTGAAGTTGTTTCAAAGCACTTATTGTGAAGTATTGTCTTATAATTATTGCTGCTATAAATTTATGTTTACTTCATCATTATGTCAGCCAATTTCTTTTATTGAGAAAGTCTGTGGTTTTATGAAGTCCTAACAACAAGTTGTACTTGCAAAAGATATATTTTCTTGTTGCTTTCTTCTGGGCAGGTACATCTTGATATTTTACTACTTCATTGGTTAAAACCTAGGAAATTTCTGATCAGTGGTGACTTGTGAGAGGGGACCTTTTCATAGACTTCTTGACCTTGCCTTCTCAAACCCCAAGGTCACTAGGGACATATCCCCTGGGCCATCAACCCTAAATAGAAAGAGGCATCCTATTGAGGTGATAGTGATAGGATAGTCTCCAGTTACTCCAATTTGCTTTCCATTAACCTTTCCTTTGATCAAAGTACAAATTGTGTGATAACATTTTGACGTCGTTGTCGGAGAACACTGAGTCAATATTCCTCAAACGACATTTTTTCGATAAGCCTTATCCTCAAAAAATTCTTTACTTCACAAGCTTACCTAGCGACTCCATTGAGGGTGATTCCCTTATTCCTTTGATAGTTTCAAGAAAATTATCTAGCAACTCCACTAACCTTTTCCTAGGTGCCACCTTACTCGCAATTCTATGATATTTCAGAGTTATGAGATCATGGTGTCCTGGGAACAAGTGTATCTGACTATTGATTTCAAAAGTCTTCAAGGATACCCAACTTGTTTTGATACAAAATGGTCAAGCAACCCTCCAAGATTTGAAGGGGGCCTCCCAATTCCTCACATTGTAGAAATTCTGAAGTATATAAGCGAGATAGAATTGGGAGGGAAGGATGTTCTGGTTAAATTATTCATACTCTCTCTACCATCCTTTTTGCAAGATTGGTTTAAAGGTTGTTGTGAAGATAGGGGTATATCATCTTTCGTACACCTCATCAGTAGGTTTATTGACTTTGTCAAACCACATTTCCAAAAGTATGAAGATGCCCTTCAAAATCTCACAATGGCCTTTGAGGACGAAGGATTCACCACTGAGATTGTAGAAGATCTCAGGGATGTATATCATGCTCAATACCAAGAACCTTTTGATATGAAAGAAGATATTTATGAAGGAAATTGTCAACCCCTTGAAGAGGATCAGGATTTCTCCCATGATTCGATAGAATGCAGTGAAACTAGAGAAGCGAATTATGAGGATGAAGCACTGGTAATCTCTCCTGCATCTGACGAAGATTTCCAAGATCCTATCTCTCCTGCACAAGATGAAGAGAATGAGGTGAGTCATTTTCCTTTCCAATTTTTTGATGATACCTTATTCTATGATTCAGACAATGAAGAAGAAATAGAACCCCTGGACAAGCTAGAAGATGTAGAGGCAAGTCTTCCATTTGATGAAGATATCCAAATACTTGAAGCTCCTGCAAAGGAAGAAGTAGTCAAGGTGAGTTACTTCCCTTTCCAAATTTTTGATGATTCTCTATCTTATGATGTTTAAAGTGAAGAAGTGTTGGATTTTCTAACCCCTTCATGTTATGATGACTTTGTTGATAATATTGATGAATTCATACATGTCAGGAAGCATAAATGGGATGTAATTGGATATGATGGGGATCCCATTTACAACATTGAGGGTCGTTTCTAAAATTTTCCTTTACCTTTATCACATGAAGTTACTAATAAACTTGACAATTGACAACAAGGAGATGGTGTGATTACAAACCTGTTTCAGACACCCAAGGATGACCTGATGATATATTCTTCTAGTGAATTTCAGTCATACCTTGAAGATTTCGATGATTATTCCTCTGAGCACTTGGATTTATCCCATGAAGAATATTATCAGCCATTGATGTGCTCAAATATTGATAGGAGTAAGGACATCGTTTGCCTGAAGAATGGTTCTTGTGATAATATTCTCCAGCCACCTTCGTTTACTTTATCTTGTTGTGTCATTGGAGGTGTAGTTGGGAAGTATGTCTTTTGTATTAAGTTTCCTCTGAGTCAAACCCTAGAGTTCAAGGGTAGGTTGAATACCTCAAGAATAAGTCTATCATATCAATCTTTCAGCCTTCCCTTAAGAGTTTTTCAGTCATCTTCTAGGTCCTTTTCAGTCCTTTCCCAGGCTTCAGATTGTGAAGACATCCAAGGTATTCGGATTTCAGACCCTTTGAGTCAGTGTTTTGAACCTTTGAATTTTCACGATCCTTTCTTGAAATGGATTGAGCACTTTCCTGAGAGAATGAATTGGAGCCATTTTGTCCCTCCCACCCACCTCCATGAGCTAGACTTTATGATTTCCGATGGTACAATACATTTTCTAACTCATGTTGTTTATGTGCTTAACTTATCACTGTTTTGGTTTATGATGAAGCACAGAGGCAGGTATTGTGATACATTGCTAGGGTGGTTTCACTAGATATTTGACTACACCTAGCATTCATCCAATAGGTAAGTAGAGGTAAGTAGGTAGGAATTTGCATTCATTGTATATACAATTTTCATTTCATGCTAGAGTAGTTTCATTTTCATTTGTATATATGCTTTCTTTCATTTTATGTACTATATATGAGTCGGGGGTGATATCACCACCCCAAATGATTACTAATAGTATTATGTTGAGATCAAGAAGGTCACAGGTTATGCCAAAGATGTTGAGGTTGTCATGCGCTCTATGATGAGCACATGTCCCCGAGTTGGAGCCAAGTGTTATCCCCTAGCCTAGGGATAACTAAGAAGATTTGTCTTGAGGCCCACAAGTCCTAGACATGGAGTATCGAGAGACAGATTGACTTGAGCATGGCCTTGGAGGGCCCATCCATTTCTTCTTCAGTGCCTCCACCTTATCAGCGGGAGAAACATCCATCCCATCGGCCTGGTCCTACAACAAAAATGGGTCTTGCTCCATTAGGTAATGAGTTCGAGTATCATGGTATGTGTCACTCTGATTCTCAAAACATTTGAATATGTGCATTTAATTTTTTTGCTTTTAACGTGTGCTTGGACCTTATGCCTTTCCACTTGACCACACCTGGGGGGAATGAAAATATGCTCTAGTAAGCTGGTTCCCATAGGGTTTGAGTTGCCACTGGGGGGGATTCATGAAAGGTCATCGTTCGTTCCCACCATACTTACCACTTTTTCATCCTTTTCCCGCTCATCCATCCCATACACTGGTCCGGGCATTGGGTTGGCCAAAATATCAAAGGGTTGTACCTTACCTTGTGGGAAGAAGGGGATAAAGGCCCAAAGGGTAATAGTAGATAGAAAAAGATAAAATCTAAAAGAATGAAACCTTGAGATGCTTCACCCAAGGATCTTCGAGAAATAAATAAAAGGCTACTCAACAAGAAACATAGGGACCCATAAAGAATAATAAATCAAGACCTAGTTGGAGGATAGGGGGTCTCATCACAAGCCAGCCTATTAGGTCCATGGGCATGTAGCGGTATGACACTACCATTCAACTAGTCACCATGATAGGGTAGTGGCTCTTGGTGGCATAGCCAAGAGAAAGGGGGTGTCATCACGAGCCAACCTTCTCATTTCCATGAAATGCTTGTGGGTAACATTGTCACCACTGGTCACCACGTCAAGGCAGTGTCCCATAACTAGCCTCTTAAAAGAAAAAACAATAAGAAGAAAATATAAAAGGCATGAGTGGGCTTGGAAACATTTGCATCCATGACAAGGTGCAGCTCACCCTCTTCAGAGGCACCCACAGGTAAGCCATACATTTCCCTGTTATCACTGCACCCATTGCCCAATCATCCCCTACCACCTCATCCACTTACATGGTCTGGATTTGACTTCACCCAGGAACATCCCACATCCAATGAGCATTATGCCAATAAGACGTCCTAACGTCCCCTCCAAACTTGGCTTGTAGAATAGAATAATGTATTTGAGCACTTGTCCGGGTAAAGGGGGTTTCATGCACATGTTTAAATAACTTGATGATTAGATGTAATTGACATTGCTATGATCCTTGTGACTTATGAGTCCATGGAGGGAATATTTGTTGATGTTGCAGGGCCACACCCAATGGACAGGTACATATGGGGAGATGATTAGTTCAAACCTCCATAGGGCTAAAATCCCACCAAATGGATGTTGAGACCCCATCTAGGGGCAGAGACAGATCAAGGGTTTGCACCAGAGAGAGAGGAGGAAATTCCACCAAGGACAGCCTGGATTGAGGGGGGTCTTTCCCTTTTCACCATGATGTAGGCCTTGGAAGGCCCATGACATCACCCAACGTTTTGGATACTTTGGAGGCAATTGTGTGCCAAGTGGCATGTGTGGCAGGATCCTAAGGCCCAAGGAGGCCTAATGTTTTTCTCCAAGAGGCCAGAGTTTCCCTAAAAGGGCCTAACGTCACCCTAAAAGGGCATGACATCATCTTTACAACTTGACTTATGGTTTTATTATGACATTTAATGTAAAAACTGGATATTATGTGTAACTAGCCATGTCGGCCTTTTTGACCTAATTATGGTCATTGATATTGTATAAATAAGGATCTTAACCCTTGTATTATTCATCATCTTTCACTCACACTTAGTGAGGTCTGAAATTTTTTCCCTACTTAGGGTTTTATGACTGTAATTTAGTGCGCACTTGTTGGAGGAGGCTAATCTTGGACTATTTTGGCAATTTTTTTGGTGGAAGTGTTCAACTAGGGTTTATGCTTGATGATTCTTGATGAATGTAAGTGAAATTTATACAATTCTTCTTCACTGAATGGTTATAGTTGTGTTTATCTTGCATTTACATTAAGATTATGAAATTGCTTGCTTAAAACACTAGGAATCCTATCACATGTTATTGGTCTAGCTTTAAGAGCTTTTACCTACTAGATTTTGCCAAGAATTCGATTTCCTCGAAGCTATTGCTAAGGGCCTTGCCATTGCAACACCCTAGAACTTATGGCTTCATCTTAGTCATCATTTTCTTCATCTTTGAGTTAAAGAGGGAGGAAAATTTACTAAGGCCTAAGGTTACCTACACCTTAGTAGCAATTCCCCCCTAGGGTTTGGTAGTTGAAGCCTTGGCTTACCAACACTTCAACTACTAATCTCTCTTGTCTTTGGCTCTCCTACTATCATCACTTTCCTTCAACATTTTTTGCCACCTAATAGACTCCATTTTCCCTAAAAGAATTGATCTAAGACTTCCTATTGAGTGATTGACCAAAACAACTATCAAAACCTACACCTTTAGCTTTCTACTTACAACTTCTAACATTAGAATAGCCTAACCTACTAACTTTATTGTTGTTGTTAATAAAGTAAGCTATAGCCATATGTTGCACCACTAAAAGCTTCTAAAAACAATTGAAAAGGTTGATTAATGCTTTTGCTTGCTTGCTTCTAATAAATTCTAGTATTATGATGTTAATGATTGATTTTTCTTGGTCATTTTGAAGTTGTTTCAAGGAACTTATTGTGAAGTATTGTGTTATAACTATTGTTGCTATAATTTTTTGCTTACTTCATCATTATGTCAGTCAATTGCTTTTATTGAGAAAGTGATCTGTGGTTTTATGAAGTGCTAATGACAAGTTGTACTTGCAAAAGATATATTTTCTTGTTGCTTTGTTCCGGGCAGGTACATCTTGATATTTTACTACTTCATTGGTTAAAACCCCGGGACTTCTTGATCAGTGGTGACTTGTGAGAGGGGTCCTTTTCGTAGACTTCTTGACCTTTCCTTCTCAAACCCCCAGGTCACCGGGGCCATCTCCCCTGGGCCATCAACCCTAAATAGCAAGAGGCATCATATTGAGGTGACAGTGATATGATAGTCTCCAGTTATGCCAATTTGATTTCCATTAACCTTTCCTTTGATCAAAGTACAAATTGTGCTATAAAAAGTCCTACATAAATCCCTAGGGTTGTTCCATATAGATCTCCTCAAAGAGATCACTGTGAATAAATGCATTCTTCACGTCCATCTGATGGACTTCCCATCCCTTAGCTGCCACAATGGCAAGTGCCAATCATATGGAATCCATCTTCGCTACTAGAGCGAAGGTCTCATCATAGTCAATGCCATGCACCTGTTGAAATCCTTTGGCAACAAGACTGAATTTGTATCTGCTAATTTGTCCATCCGCTACACTCTTGGTCCTGTAGACCCATCTGCATCTGATAAGTTTCCTCCCATAAGGAAGGGGAACCAGATCCCAAGTCTGGTTCTCGATGATGGAGTTGTACTCCTTTTGCATGGCGGATTCCCAAAAGGGATTTCTAGCAACCTCGCCATAATATTGTGGATCTGAAGACTGAACCAAGAAAATATACCTGGAGGGAAATGGTTCAGTGGTAGTGAGTGCAACAGGAGCCTCCTCGAAATCATATCGAGTCCTCCTGATATCGACTGGATCACCAATGACATCCCCTGCATCCTGAAGAGTAGTTTGTGCCCACTTGGGACTCTGCTCTGGATCTGCAACTGCATCTGGATGCTCTAACTCTACATCTTACTGTACTGACTCTGTATATGAATCATCTAAGTCCTCTTAATCAAAACTCTCATCTGAAGAAGAGTCGGCATGTGCATGCTCATCATCTCAGATAGGTGGAAGAATGAAGGTGTCTGCATGTGCCTATTGAGGTACATGCAAGACACTTTCCTCGAATTGGACACTTCGCTCAATGATGAGTCGGTATGAGGAAATATCAATAATTATATATCCCTTCACATCGTCGGATTATCCAACAAAAACACACTCAATGCTCTGTGGATCAAGTGTCTTCCTCTTTTCAGAGAGAATCTGGGCCCATGCACGTGAACCGAAAATATGAAAGTGGGTCACTTCCAGGTTGAGGCCGCTCCAAGCCTCGTAGGGGGTCTTATCCTTGAAAAATCTATGGGGAGATATGATTTGGATGTATATTTCACAATTAAGTGCTTCAGCCCATAGTCTCTTTGGTAGTGACTTTGCATACAACATGCAAGATGCCATCTCCTTTAGAGATCTATTTTTCCACTCAACAACTCCGTTTTGTTGTGGAGTATAGGGAAACGTGTGTTGCAATTGAATCCCTGACTCATGGAAAATATTATGGATCTCATGATTGACATACTCTCCCTCGTTATCAGTTCAGAGGACTTTTATTTTCTTTCCGGACTGTGTCTCAACCAGGGCTTTGAAATCTTTGAGGTGTTGAAAGACCTCAGATTTTTTCCCGAGAAAGTAAATCCATGTGAAACATGAGAAATCATAAAAAAAAATGAGAACAAACCTCGATTTGATGATAAATGGATGTGGAAAAGGACCCATAAGGTCACTATGGATCATATCTAAAGGCGCGGAATCTCTCTGAGACTTTCCTTTGTCGAATTTTTCTTGAGGGTGTTTTCCAAGAACACATCCCTCACATACTCCCTTGGAGAAATGGATGTATGATAGACCATCAACCAATATTTTCTTGCTAATTTGTTGCATATATCTGAAATTCAAATGTCCAAACCTTCCGTGCCATATCGTACTACTTTCATCAGCATGGGTAAGCAATAAAGTAGAGTCTGGTTCAATAAATTCAGAAAATGTATACAATCTAGATTGATGATTTACCTCACTAGTAGCAACCCTGGAGTTGGTTTTCATGTCATAGATTTCCACGACATTTGGTGTGAATATGACTTCCTTTCCAGTGCCATAATTTTTCATCTGATACATAGAGAGAAGGTTGACTGAAAGTTTGGGAACGTGCAACACATTCTTGAAGCTTCCGTTGGTGAGTTCAATCCTTCCTTTGTCGATGACTTTGACTGAAGAGTTGTCCCCCATCAGAATAGGAGGACCTTTGCATTCATCCAATGAAGAATAGACTGCTTTTGAGGCAGCCATGTGATGTGATGCTCCTGAATCTACGATCCAAGCATCAGGAGAGGATTTGATGGCAATCAAGGCATGGATAGAATTGCCTTTCTTTGGATTATGATCTTCTGGCTTCTTCTTCTTGGCACCCTCGGGGATGCGATCTCCAAGGTTGTTTTGTTGAAGTATTTGAGTCATTAGATCTGTTTGTTTTTGCATGCATGCAGATTCTGGATGGAATCCTTTGTGACAGTATGTGCATTTATCCCCTTTTCTTCATTTTTCCCCTTTGGATCTGGAGGCATCGGTGAAGGGTTTTGAGTACCCTTCCTTCTTCGAATTTGCATGAGCTTTCCTTTTTCCTTTATCTTTAGATTTATGATATTGATGGATGCCATCTTGCAAAGTAAGTGCATGCGCATTTGGGCCTTTGATTTTTCCCATGTTGATGAGCTTGGTTTGTTCTTCTGTCAGGGATTCGATAAAGTCCTCAAGAGAAGGCATCTTCCAGGTGGATCCAGAGGCGAATTTGACTGAATGGAATGTGGACACAAACATAGAGAATTCAGAACCAAGTTTGGAGAGAATGGTGAGAACCATTTGTTTCTCCTCCATAGATTTATCAACCCTGCAATCTTTGAGTTGTGATAGTAAATCCTTGAATTTTCTGAAGAAATCTTGGATATTGTCGAAGCTTTTTGGATCCAATGTGAGAAATTCCACCTCCATCATGTGTCCCCTCATCTCATCCAGTTTTGCAAAGAGCCCTTCCAAGGCGGTCCAGGATTCATTGGGAGTCTTACATGAAGATATGTGAAAAAGGAGATCGTGAGAAATAAGACTGCAAATTGTTTCGAATGCTTCATCCATTCGATTTAAGTACTTGGATTTTTCTATGGCTGATTTCGGTCATGTGTTTGTATTCAAGGTCAACCTGTACAATCCTTTGGTTCAGAGATGTATAACTATTTTCTCCTTTCATGCAAAGTAATTGTAAGGTGTAAGAATGAATTCTTTTGGGAAATCCATCTTTTCGATGTCTTCAATCTTTTGTACCTGCAAAAACTTTTGGTGTAGTTTTTGCTTAGCAGCGTGTCAGCTTTGATACCATGTAAATGTGTTGAACCTGCATAGAATAGATCTAGCTAGAAAATACTACACACATTTGCAGAGAGAAATTGAGAAAGAAGAAGAAGGAGAGAAAGAATAGAAGAATTTTCATTAACCGTAATGAATAATGAATAATGAATAATTCAAGTTCTGAAGTGAAAACAATGACACGTGGAAGGTCATACAAGTTTTCTCTCCTGAAAGGGAAAAAAAATCAGCACATCTTGGGAAAGTTATCATAAAATTCCCTTGGAGAATCCAATCTTGGTATAACCTGTGGGGTTGGAAAGAAGACACATTAGGCTACCTCGGGCCGAAATTGCATAGCTACAACAAAATAAAGGTCGGTTAGCATAACAGTCTCCAAATCAAGGTTTTAAAAGGTACATTATTTTTTGTGGAAATTTGCATATCTTTTGACTAGAAGATCCAATTAGGGTGATTTAAAAAGTGGGATAAAAGGAGTATCACATAAAATTGAGAGAATCTTGGGGATTTTTAGGTACAGATGTATTCCGACGTCTCTAAAAGTAGGAGCTGTCATTACTCGTCAGCGCTACAACATAGGGACAATGTGGTTCTTCCACGCACCTAAAGTATATCGGAAGGCCCATTTCGAACGATTGCACATTAGACAACACTATTATGGATTTGAGCTCCCACGCACCTAGCGTATATCGGGAGACCCTCTATAATCCTAAGGCCAAATCAGTAAACCATTTGGTCATCTTGTTGATATAGTACACCGATAACAACACTCAGGGATATCACTCTCTAGTACCTGGGTAGTTGAATAGTACGGCTAAGGGCATGGTCAAGCCTCCTTAGTTAGTGCCTTGATATATTGGGTCGAGTACTATTATTGGACCCCGCACATATATCAGAGAGTTATAGTGCCTAACACTCCCTTATCTGTGAGGACCTCGACCTAAGCCAATTAGGAATTCCTACCTTGTAGGGATACTTGGCCAACATGCCACCAAAAAAAGGAACTTCTACACCAAATAATCCCTCAAACAGTCCTACTTGGACTCTTGTTGAAGGTGAATAAATACTCAAGGACATAGATGATTTACAAAAGAAGGCAGTAACAAAATATGAACTACAAAGGATGATGGATTCAATTGAATCTAAGTTATAAGATATGATGGATACTAAGATGGATGGATTAAAATGGGAGATCATGGAAGGGTTGAAAAAATTGCTAATAGAGAGGCCACCTGAAAGTGATAATGTATCCCATGAAATTCATGATGAGTACATAAGGAAGATGAATCAAGACTGGATAAACTCCAGCTTTGGGTTGACGACTAACCACTTTCCTAAGATCGATATTGTAATATCTAGTTCCACTGATCACATTTTTCATTGACTTATTCTTTGAGGACACTTGCGAGCAAGTGATCCATTTATGGTGATTTATGCTTGATTATGAGTTATATTATGATGTCATTGTGATTATATGTAAATTTATAGATGTATATATATTAACAGGTATTATTGACGAGTTCTGTTGAGTGTGTATGATACAGGACATGTTGAGGAGGTCGATGGCATCAACATACTTCCTTGGACTCCAGATTGAGTCAGGGAGTGAACTTGTATTTTGGTTTGAGTATTTGATTTACATGCATATTATTTGTATGATGATTCAATATGGATATTATGTATATGGTTTATTGAAATTTTCCTTGTCAGTGGATGTAGGCATGGTGATTCTTGCTAATCCGACTCACATATGGAGTAAAGGGGTCATACACAGAAACCAAACAAATGAGAGAGAGGTCTGGCAGCATCCCTTTCACAACCTACTAGCACTCCCACTGTGACTTGAACTATAGGTTAACGATTACCTAGTTCGAGAGGTCCACGATGTCGTGAGGGAAGATTGAGACAGTCGCTCACAAAGAATTATAAGGGGCGCGCAATAAGGAAAAATCCTTATTCCTTAGACATTCATTAGTCTCTCACAAGGTCGACCAAGTGGAGTGTTGACTCCAAGTGTCGGACAAACTTCCAAACTAATTGAAGGCGAGTGGCACCCTTGGAGCACTAAGGTGCATCTTGAAGGGCACATCGCGTAATCAAATTATGAGTCAATAAAATCTAGAAGGCATAGAAAGTAAAATAAAAATATTTAGACTTTAGAAAAGAGCATACAATTGATCATTAAAATATGAACTAGAAAAACTAACGAAGAGTCTGAGTCTAAATAAGTGACTAATAAACTCTAGAAAAGGGGAATAAGAATTAAAGGTCGGGTAGATGCACATGTGTGCATGAAAATAACAAAGGGGATTTTAAATAAAAATAAATAAAAACATGAGAGAATAGGTGGTCCACTTAGAGTAGCATCTTGAGTCAATCAACCACTAATCCTAACTAAAAGAAGACTCATAATCCAACTCAAATTGAAATTTAGTTAGCGGACACAAAATGAATGAGGGATTGGGGAACTAAGAGACAACTAAGAGCAAAAATAGGAACAATTGGGGAATGTGAGGAAAATGACTAATTAATCAAAATAAAAAGAGAAAATGCATGTGCAACTTGGGAAGAGTGTGACAAGTGCAGTGGGTGAATAATCCTTGGTTAAAATATTAAAAATTAATTATTTTTTCATGAGAGGACAAGCGTCATTGCTAATTTTTCCTATAAATGAAATAGAGAGGAAGAGACAAGGGATCTGATTTTTAAGTTTTGTTATGCTGTCAAAATTTCTCTGGACTAGTTTACTTGTGGAGATTTGGGATTGAAAACTTGTGCAAGAGGTGGAAGCCTCTCCTTGCGATGGAAATTTTTTCTATTGTGTTATTGGTTATCTGTGTGTGGCTCCTTTGTTTCTCAAGGGGCTAAGGGGGAAGAAGAGTACCCCTAGCATTGGTTGGGAGATACCGGTGAAGTCCTTGGATTAACAGGTGAAGGAAGGGACAATTGCACAAAATTCCAAGTGGAAGACCAATCCATATATCATCAACTCTTGGGTTATGATATTTGATTTTATAATTACTTCATTGTTAATTGAAACCTCGATTGTATCTTGAATAGGCATGAAATCATGATGAAATATATACAAAGTAATTATTGTAAATTATATTTTTCATTCAATGGATAGAATGGCATCTTGCTCAGCAGGAACGAAATGTTAGTTAGTAATATATGTGTATTTTTGTACTGGATTAAATTTGAATATATATGTATATACATATAGCAATTTAAAACCATAAAGTTTTAAATCTTAGGCGTAACCTCCTACTCGTCCTCAAAATATCAAGGGATTGCAAGAAAAAAAAAACATATGCTTAACTTTTTCAGGATTCTTGAGGAGGATGGGCTTCCTGCGATGTAACTTATGTATATAAAGAGAAAATGGCGAGATATTTTGTCTTGTAGGTTCACTTTTAATTCAACATGAGGATGTCGACCCCTTCTCCTCTCCTTGGCGAACCTTCTAAAATTTATGCTTAGAATTAGATGTCGACGTATCTTCTCTTCATACCCTTGATTTCCTTTAGTAGCTCTATTGCTATTCTTACCTAGCGCCATTACAATCAACTTAAGGAGTAAGTTTAAAATGGGATTATTCACCTGGTTAAAGGTCCATTCGAATAGGAAGTCAGGTCCAACAAAATATCCATTCTTTATTTATTTTTTACGCAACCTACGTCTATATCTACCATCAGAGATTTGTGATTTCTTTATTGTAACACACCTAAACTCTAAATACCCTTTCTAGGGATGGGGAATCAAAATTTCACTTACACTAATCATAACAAATTATCTCTCTGAGGTCTTTATCCTCTTCTACTCGCCCGTAGATTTCTAACGATTGTTACCAAACTCTAATCCGACCTATGGTTTGCAATATATGGCCTCCCAAAGTTCTTCAGGAGCTATTAGTTGAGGGCCACGTGGTGACCACATGGGTCCATCTCATTCATACCATATCTAGCTTCCTACCTCCCGCGAGTAAGGTCCATCCACCATCTTATCCAACGATTGGACTTGATCCTCATATAACACATAGGTTAGAGGGGAATTCGATATTCAACGCTTTGACACTAAATGTCCCTCTTCCTTTCTGCATGCATGTCCTCCAGAGTCCTGAATTCTCAAACTCTCGAAAGAGGGAAAAATCTCTCCACGTGGCTCCAACGTTCAGGCCTTTCAACTTATCCATGACATTGCATCCCAAACCTCTGAAGACCTGAAGTTCCAGACTCCTGAAGGGTCCACCCTCACACGTGGTGATATGCTAAACATGGAGGCAAGGACAGGGGGGTCCCGAGCAATCCACTTGCCAAATACACCCAATAGGTAAGTGCCAGGGGTGACACGCAGCAAGGCAGAGATGATAAGTGGCCCCTACAGTGGGTGACATGTGTCACATTTTAATGGGAACATAGGGTCTGTGAAACTTACAAATCCAAGTGACACATGGCACGTCAAACATGGGTCCATGTCACCCTGGGTGACATCAGTGTACCATGTCACCCTAGACTAGTAGCCTTCCAAGCCCTTCGATATCACGGTTACGGTGTGTCCACGTAATCCCTTGATCTACGACCTTCGTTACTTCATAACTTCAACGTTCAGGGGATCTGTGGTGTGACTTCCTCCTTACCCCTAGAGTGGTCAGCGTCGGGATGACTATATTCTAGATCTAACACTCAGGGGAGATCCTGAAGGGTTCCTAGATTTACGGTCCTCGTCACTTCGCAGCTTTAGCCTTCGGGGGTTTCGGTGTTATGGCCGCTCTGCTCTCCTGAAGAAGGACTTCACCGAAGTATTGTACGCGGGTTCCTCCACTGTTTGATTGGATGGTTAAGAGGGGTTCTTAATGGACTCAACCATTTCTGGTTCCCCTCACCATCTCTCTCATATCATATATGGTCTACCTTGGCAAACCTCCCTTTCAGCAGTTATGCAACACCTTTCCATTTTCTATTAATAACAGAAAATGCATACATTGACCTTTTATAACAAAAGGTTCATCAAATCAAACATTCACACATATCTAGTATGCCCTAGTATTTTGGCAAGTTATAGTTATATTTACAAACTTGGGGAAATAAGGGTAATACAGTCCTCTCCCCCTTAAATAAACATTGTCCTCGATGTTCTATTTGTTGATGTGATCCATATGTACAGAAGTAAACAAAAATGGGTATGCATGTTCCATGACATCCTCCATTTCTCATGTAGCCTCATCTAGGCCAAAGTGTTTCCACTG
>JZKD02S1946024.1:435920-454008 GCA_000966675.3 Picea glauca | reverse complement strand
TGTGATCATCTTCTGATAACCAGGATGACCAGTATATGGTCTTTTGTGTAGTTCATCCATCATGAACCTCTTCAAGTCATCACAATTCGGAATATACAACCTACCTTTGTAAGTTAGTAGGCCATCATTCAACAATTGATATCCTTCATACTTCAGCCCTGTGGGCTCTTATTCTAAGTACGATTTTACAGTCTCAAAAAATGCATTTGTTTCTTGTGCATTTTTTACTGTCTCCTTGACATCCATTTCACAGGTGCTTACAACTACCAGGTAAATCACTTTCACACTTCTGCTAAGGGAATCAACCACCCTATTTTCTTTTCCTTTGATGTGTTTGATTTCAAAATCAAACTCACTAAGGAGAGCCATACATCTAGCTTGTCTAGCATTAAGTTTTGGTTGATGAAATAGGTACCTCAACCCACAATGATCTATAATCGACACAAATATTCTACCCAGGAGGTAATGCCTCCACATTTTTAAAGCATGCACTATGGCAGCCAATTCTAGATCACGGGTCACACAATTGATTTCATGTTCATTCAATGTTATGGATTCGTAGAAAATTACATGTTCTTCTTGCATAAGGACTCCTCCAAATCCTTCCTTGCAGGAATCTCTACACACAAGGAAGTCCTTATTTGGATCTGCAATCTTCAGCATAGGTGCATTCGTTAGAAGGCATTTCATCTCTTGGAATCTCACTTCACATTCTGATGTCCAAAGGAATTTAACTCCCTTTCTCTGAAGGGAAGTGATTGGGCAACCAATCTTGGAAAATCCTTTTATGAACCTCCTATAGTATCCTGCTAGGCCCATAAAGGATATGATATTAGATACATCCTTTGAGGTAGGCCAATCCATAATGGCTTTGATCTTGTCAGGATCAAATGACACCCCTTCTTTAGAAATAACATGGCCTAAGTAATGGACTTGTTTCTGGAAAAAGTCACACTTATTAAACTAAGCATAGAGATGATTTTCTCTTAGTACTTGAAGTATTAGCTTAAGATGTTCTTCATGCTCCTCTCTACTCTTAGAATAGATTAGGATATCATCAATGAAAACCAATACAAATCTGTCTAAGAACTTACTGAGTACATTATTCATTAAGCACATAAAAGTGGATGGTGCATTAGTTAGCCCAAATGGCACCACCACAAATTCGTAGTGACCATACCTTGTCCTAAAGGTTGTTTTGTGGATATCTTCATCTTTAATGCTGACCTGATGGTATCAAGACCTCAATTCAATCTTTCACAAAATTGTAGCACCCCTTAATTGGTTAAACAAGTCATCAATCCTTGGCAAGGGATACTTATTATTTATGGTCATCTTATTGAGTCAAGCATTGTACACAACCTAAGTTTTCCATCCTCCTTTTTCACAAATAACGTTGGTACTCCCCATGGAGACACACTAGGATGAATGTATCCTTTGTCCATCATTTCCTTTAGTTGTAGCTTGAGCTCAACCAGCTTTGGTGTACTCATTCTATAGGGTGTTCTAGACAATGGCACCGCTCCTAGTGCAAGTTCTATTGAAAATTCAATGTCTCTTCTTGGAGGTAGACCTGGTACCTCTTCCAGGAATAGATATGTATACTCTCTTAATATGGGATGGTCCTCTAGGCTTGGTTTGTTGTCCTCAACAGAGTCCAACGCTTGTATTTCATACAAAGGACATCCTTTTCTGCAATACTTCTTCACTTGAAGGGTTGATATTTGTCTCACTGAGATGGGATTTTGAATCCCTTGTAGGGTTACCTTTATCCCTTCTTCATTTTCACACTCCAAAGTTTGGTTGTAACAGTCCAACTTCATTTTATGGAATCCAACCAGTCCATTCCAATAAACATGTCATAAGATCCTAAAGGGAGTATGTTTAGGGTCGCTTGGGTGGGTAATCCACTCATAATGAATTGGCATGTTGGTATGACATATGTTACTTTTCTTTTGGTTCCAATGGCTAGTTGTATCAGCCATGATTTAACATGTTTAACTTGTTGCAATTTACATTTCTCAACAACTTGAGGGGAAACATAACTCAAATTAGAACCAGGGTCAATTAAAATGGAAACTAGATGGTTGGCAATCATACCTTCCATCTCCACCACTGAAGCTTGGTGGTCGGCTTGTTTATTATCCAAGGTTGCATAAATCTATGGCATGCTCCTAGCCAGATCATTGATTGTGGTAGCCTCTTGGATGTTGTAGACCCTCCTATTGTCTCGTTGCCTATATGGGAAGTCTCTCAACATATGTTCTTCTCCACAACCCCAACATTTCAAGGGTTCTTTCTTTGTGTTATCAGTTTTACATGAGACTGCTCCAAAGGATTTATTTCCACTCTGAGAGGGGAAATTTTTTTGATACACACTTTTAATAGGAAGGCTCATCTTATAACCTTTCCCATGGATCTTGAATCTTGAGGGTTTAAACCCCTTCTTCTTGAATCTTGAAGTACTTGTCTTCTTGCAATCCTCGTGAGAATATGTCTTATTCTTGACTTGCTCGTAGAAATACCTTGCCTTCCGGATAGTGTCTTCTAAGGTCTCCAGCTCATCAAATTCAATTATGTCCCGGAAGGACTGAGGAAGTCCACCAATAAATCATTGCATCTTTACCTTTTCATCCTTTATGTAGGGTACATACCTTATCAACTCAAGCAATTTATTGATATATTCCTCTATGGTGAGTTGTCCCAAATTGAGTTCATAGAACTCCTTGGTATTCCCATCAAAGTATTTCTCTGACAAATACTTCTTCTTGAAGTATTTCTCAAATTGTTTCCATGACAAGTCCTTCTCATCGATTCCTTTCACATTCCTAAGGTCCTCCCACCAAATGGAAGCCTTTCCATTCAAGTTAAAAATGGTTATTCAGACTTTTAAATTTTCAGAGTAGTCATGAACTCTAAAGTACTTCTTCAAGCCAAGCAGCCAAACTTTTGCTTCTTCCCCCTTCTTAATTTCTTCATCGAAAGTGGGTGGTTTGGATTTCTTGAACTCTTGAGGGTCATGACTCTTGGAATGTTTCCTCTTCTTTCTTTTCCTCGAGGAATGCGAACTAGTTTTGCTACTAGAATATTCCTTGGATTTGTCAGTTTCCTCACCAGAGGATTTTTCCAATGAGTGTCTCTTGGCTCCATGTTGGGCCTTCTTTGAGGTGCTTCTCCTTGTGTGGCCACTTTCAGGGCCATTCTTTCGTATCTCAGGTGGACTCTGGGCTTTCTTTGTATGATGTCTGTCCACATGACTGGTTATTGGTCCATGTTGCAATTGTCTTTGTATATCTGATAAGCTTTGCAATAGGGTTGTATTAATTTCAGTTTGTTTTTCCTGCTCTTTTATCAACCTTTCATTGTCAGCCTTACAGATCTCTAATTCTTCCATGAGGTTTCTTACAATTTCAACCAAATCTGGAGGGGTTTCAACCACCCTCATTTCATCAGATTCTTCCTCTTTATTGTGAGAGCTTTCCCCCAATTCATGGTATGTCACCATCCTTTATGTTGTAGTTTTCCTACGTTCCACTGACTGCTTGAGTGTTGATAAAACATTTTTCCATTAGTTAATGATCTACTAGTTTATAAACACACACAGTTCATATTTTTCAAAACATATACAACAACAGAAAGTTTCATTCCTTCCTTCAGTAGAGATTTAAATAAGCCTCTTAAGAATGGCGTAAGATAGGGTGTCACCCATAAAAGTTCTCTTATAAGATTTTAAGTGGCTTGTTATGGAGTCCAAGCAGACCAAGTGTTGTAACCTGGCTATGATACCAATTTGTAACACACCCAACCCCTAAATACCATTTATAGGGATGGGAATCAAAATTTTGTTTACTCTAATCATCTCAAATAATCTCTCTGAGGCCTTCATCCTATTCTACTCGTCGGTAACTTTCTAACGATTGTTACGAGACTCTAATTCGACCTCTGGTTTGCAATATATGGCCTCCTGAAGTTATTTGGGCATTATTAGTTGAGAGCCAAGTGGTGCCAACGTGGGTCCATATCATTCATACCATCTCCAAGTTCCTACCTCCCACAGGGAAGGTCCATCCACCGTCCAATCCAACGGTGGGACTTGATCCCCATCTAACCCATAGGTTAGAGGGGAATTCAACGTTCGTTGCTTCGGCACTGAACGTCCCTCTTCCTTTCTGCATGCATGTCCTCCGGAGTCCCAAATGCCTGAACTCCCGAAGGATCCTAAAATATCTCCATGTGGCTCTAGCCTTGTTGGCCCTTGACCAGGTTTTGAGGAAATGTTGGTCATGTTTGACCATCTTTGGGGCTACGACAAGCTGGTCGAAGATGGAGCACCTAGGCAAAGCGGAGATCATGGGATCTCGCTCATTTTGTGGGCTTGTTGGGTTTTAGGGTTTGTGTAACGGGTATGGGATGTCAGCCCATGGGTTTGCCCATGTTTAGGCCCCTTTTGTAATGTATAAATAAGTAGCTAGGCGATGTAAGTAAGTGGTGATAAGTGCTAGAGTTCGATCTATGTGATTGAAAAGGTCATTGGCTTAGTGCATGACTAGTTGTCTTAGTGCCAAGACTATGTTAAGACTTTCAAAGCCAAGTGCAAGTGATTGTAAGAGACTGTGTAAGGCTTTGTGCTTTGACCTAACTCGGGGAAGGAGGATCTGGAAAGGTGAACACAGATCTCTTGTCCTATGCGGAGTTGGCTTTGTGGCTTGGTGTTGTAAGGAGATTGAAGAGACAAATAAAAAGAGAAGAAGAGTTGGTGGACGTAGCCCCACACTGGGGTGAACCACGTATATCCTGTGTTATTGTGCTTTGTGCTATATTGTCCTTGTATTTGCTTAGTGCATTGTTATGATAGATAGATCTATGAATGCTTAGTGCTTTATGATGTGAATGAATGTTAGATCTGCTTTGATGCTATGTGTTGAATGGTTAGATTGGTTAGATCTTGATTAATACTGTGTTGTTATGTAATTAGGGTTTTAACCTGCGATGTGAATAAGGGTTAAAGACTAATGAATGTTATTGGCTAAGTGCTCTGTTAAGTATTGTGATCACAGATCTTGTTGATGTTTAGATAACATTGGGAAGACATTCTCTAAAGATAATAATTAATAATATAATTATTATTGATTATTATATATATTATATAATAAGTAAATGATAATAACAAATAGTTATTGATTATCCAACGGACACATCCTTTCATGGATGGTCACCTTATGTTCCCTATATATGAAACACTCATCATTGTAATAATATATTGAATATCTCTCATATTGAATATCTCTCATATCTCATATGAATAAAAACCAACATGGTATCAGAGCAGGACTGGGCTAACTCCCTCACAGGAGGGCCCAGGATCCTGAAAGAAACTTGTTTCTTGGAGACAAGATACTATATTCCATAAAATTATGTCAGAACTAGATGATCTTGAAGACATTTACTAGAGAGAAATTAGAACGCCATTCATGATACAAGCACATCAAGGTGGCCTTATTGGTTTGACAATCGTTTCTCTCTGGTTTGATCCCCTAACAAATGAATCTAAAGACCTCATCGCACTCCAAGGATGCACGGTTTCCATATTGGATGCTTCGTAGATCTGCTTGTTTTTGGAGACTATCCTGCTTCCATGAAGGAAAGGGTTGGCACTTGTTTTCCCTCATTCACGGAGAAGCGGGCTGGAAAAAAAATTAAGGGGGTCTTTTGATCTAATTGGCATCAATCATTACAACACATACTGCGTAGCCGATCTTCCAATATCTGAGGATGACCCAGGACAAAGATTTACTGGACATATCCTTGTGTGTCTTTTGGAGGAACCAATGGAGTGAAATGGAATTCCTATTTCCAATGAGACTTCATTTTACAGAATGCCTATTGCTCCATGGGGTATACAAGAGTTGTTGGAATACATGAAAACATATTATCATAATCCTCCCGTCTCAATACTTGAGAATCGATTCGATCATGCAAAGAACTCATCTTCTCTGGAAGAGGCCTTGACAGATTGGTTTTGAGTGGACTTCCTCACTGAATACCTGAAATACATTAGTGTAGCTTTAAGGAATCAATCATATCTCATATAAGCATGGTTTATGGTCATGGAGGCTAGCGTTGTACAATACTACATAGTTTCATTGAACTCCTTCAGTTTGTAATTGTGTTTCATTGATCTCCATGAAGGAAGACAAATCTCATTTGAAGATAATATATGCATTTTTAAGCAATTTGTATTGTTTGTCACGTGGACAACATGCAAATGATGATGACGACATTAGATGAGACACAATGCTTCTAAAGTCTTGAGGGATAGTAAGGCTTGATGCTTATTGTTTCTATAACAAGAGTAAATTGGAGAGCTTGAAGTATCGATTGAGTGCCAAATCAAACGATCATGTTATTTGAAGCTACTTATCAACATTAAGAGAGAAGTGTGGTGTTTTCTCTCCTCTAGTCGACTAACCCCTCTGGACAAGGGTTTCCCTAATTAGTCATGTGAGGTGACTGAGGGAGTAATGCTCAGTTGGGTACAAGTATTTCCTAATCCATGTGAGGTGGCTAGGTGTGAATAAGACTTGAAGCTTATCCTTTCCTATGCCATGTGAGGTGGCTAGGTGTGAATGAGGCTATGTTCGTAGTCTTGCCTATGCCATGTGAGGTGGCTAGGTGTGAATAAGACTACTGGGAGAGGAGAAATGTCACTATATGTTCATGGAGACTATGGAAGTTGTTGTGTACTATTGGACGACATTGCAGTAACTGTGTGCTACTGGTTGATTACAACATAGTCATAAAGAATGTGGCAGATGATTTGAGTTATCGATGACATGGTATTAGTAGTATGCTACTAGTTGATTGCAAAGTAATCAGTGGATTACTAGATGAAGGAACCAAGACATTGGTTTTATGAAGAAACCTCGATATTTCTTGGGGGACATTGGTTCCATGAGGGAACCTCGATGTGTCCTAGAGATGTTTGAGGTAGGGATCAAGAGGGAGTACACCATTCCTCACAACCCTCAACATAATGGGGTCGCGAAGAGGAAGAACAGATCTATTGTTGAGACAGTCAAGGCGATGATTCATGATCAACATTTACCTATGTTTTTGTGGGAAGAGGCATCCATGACTGTAATGTATGTTCATAACAAAATTCCTTGAGGAACATGACTCTTGAGGAGGCCTTCACTGGAGTTAATCTCGAGGTTGGACACTTCAGGATATTTGGGTGTTCAGTATACATTTATTGGGTACAGTGAGTCTTCAAAGGAATATCATATCTTCATTCTTGGTCAGAGACAGATTGAGTGAGAGACAAAAAGATATGGTACCTTTCGACAGAGAAATATACCTCAGAGATATTCGTGCTATGCCGCAGCTATGAGCCACATCATTGATTCTAAACCTTCCTATTATGAGGAGGCAATTGGTCATCTAGTATGGAGAGATGTCATGATGGAGGAGTATTAGTCCATCATGAAGAATGATGTGTGGGATATTGTTCTGAGACCTGAAGGGAAGTCTGTAGTGACTTCCAAATGGATCTACAAGATCAAACACACAGTTGATGGGAGCATCGAGAGGCACAAAACAAGATTTGTTGCTAGAGGATTCTCTCATGCGAAGGGAATAGATTATGAGGATACATTTTCTCCTGTTGCTCGATACACCTCTATCCAGATGATTATTTCCCCTACAACATCCATGGGTTGGAGAGTACATCAGATGGATGTAAAGACAAGCTTTCTCAATGGAGAGATTGAGGAAGAAATATACATCGAGCATCCATATGGTTTCTTGATACATGAGAAGGAGTCTCATGTGTGCAGGTTGAAGATGTCCTTGTATGGAATCAAGCAACCACCTCGAGCTTGGTATGCAAGGATTGATGGACACCTGATGATTTTTGGGCTTCAACAAAATTGTTTTCGATCCCAACCTGTACTACAATATTGTTAATGGTGAGTCCTTGATTTTGGTTCTCTACATTGATGATTTATTCCTCACCGATGCAGAGAGCCTTATTTTTAAATGCAAGTATGCATTGGCCACTAAGTTTGAGATGAAGGACCTCGGTATGATGCACTACTTATTGGGACTAGAAGTGTGGCAGAGAACTGATGAGATCTTCCTGAGTTAGGGGAAGTACACAGTTGAGATATTGAATGAGTTTGGGATGCTGAACTTGAAGCCCAACAACTACACCAAACCAAATATTTGTTATGCAGTGAGTGCACTTAGCCAGTTTATGAGTCAGCCGATATAGACACATTGTATTGTTATGAAACATGTGTTGAGATACTTGCGAGGCACAATTCGACATGGTCTGAGATATAATTCTAGTATTAATATGATATGGCAGGAATATATTGACTCTGATTGGGCAGGGAGCGCAGTGGACAGAAAGAGCACCTTTAGGTGTTGCTTCGCTTTGGGATCTTCCATGGTTTCTTGGTGTAGCAAGAAACAAACTTTTGTGGCTTTGAGCACAACAGAATCAGAGTACATTACATTAAGTATGACAGTCCGGGAAGCAGTGTGGCTTCACAAGCTCCTTGTAGATTTATTTGAATGTGTGCTAGATTCCACCATTATTCATTATGGTAACCAAAGTTGTGTGAAGATCTTTAATAATCCATTGTTTCATGACAAATGGAACCACATTGAGATAAAGTACCATTACATTCGAGACATGGTGCAGAGGAAGGAAGTATCAGTGCAATACCTTCCCACAGAAGAGCAGGTTGTTGATGTTCTTACCAAACCAAGACGAAGTTCAAGTATTTCCATGACAGACTTGGCGTGGCAAAGAATACCTCCCTCGCTGAGAGGGAGTGTTGATGTTTGTAGCTTCCTGGGACATTCTACAGATCGTACTACTCTGTGAATGTGTTGAGTTGATCTATGATGACACTTATCCGAGAAGGGCTAAGTGGGGAAGTTATCTGAGAAGGGATAAGTGCGGTTGAGCTTATAACCCAACGTCTCATGTGGAGAGCACATGAGGAAATGTCAAGGGAGTTGACCCTTGACGTCATACACTATGGGATTTGACCCTAGTGTTTCTAGAGAGTGTAGCCTCTAGAAGTCCACATGGAGTAACATGTGTGACAAACTTTCTCCAGATTGTACTCCTCTATGAATTGAGTTGAGTTTATCTGTGAGGAAACTTATCCGAGAAGGGATAAGTGGGGTACTTATTCAAGAAGGGATAAGTGTGGTTGGGATTATAACCTAATGTCCCTTGTGGAGAGAAAATGAAGACACGTCCCATGAGGACCCTAGTATTTCTAGAAGGTGTAGCCTCTAGAAGTCCACATGGAGTGCCATGTGTGACAAAATTTCTCCAGATCGTACTCCTCTGTGAATTGAGTTGAGTTGATATGTGAGGATACTTATTCGAGAAAGAATAAGTACATTTGGGCTTATATCCCATTGTCCCATGTGGAGAGAACATGAGGACATGTCAAGGGAGTTGAACCTTGATGTCTTACACTATGGGGAGTTTACCCTAAGTGTTCCTAGAGGGAGTATCCTATAGAAGACCACATGGGAGTGCCATGTGTGACAAATATTTTACTACTATTGTGGTTTTGTACCACTGGCAGAGACTGCGTGTCTCTAGACAGTAGTTTTGTACTACTATGGAAAGATACCTCCCTAGCTAAGAGGGAGTGTTGATGTTTCAGCATCGGGCATAACTTCTCCTATATTGGGCTGCAGACCAAGGGAGATAGGATACATTTATCACAAAGGTGCACTTGTGGTAAATGGGCCCAAATGTAGTCCTTCCTTGATCATGACAAGGAATAATATGGACTCGAGGTGCTTGAAGTGATTTCTGCGTGTCAATTAGCATCAAGCCGACATTCACTCATAGGTGTGTGCCTGTGGTGAAAGATCCTGGTGTGGTATTTGTCCTAGTCATGGTGATTTGACAAGGCATGATAAAGACTCAAGATGCTATGCTATTACATGAGGACCCAAAATGAGCCTAATCTTAGAGAAAGTTAATTGGCTCGGAGGGAGAGTTGCAAAAGGAGTTTCTCCTCAGTTCAGGTGGGAGAGAGATGTCTCCCAAGACTGACAGACATGTGTCATGAATCTAGGGTGAAGTTTGTATACTTCAAAGACAAGAGTGGCATGTTGCAAAATGTCTCCCTCATTGAGAGGGAGTGTTGATGTTTAGACAACATCAGGAAGACATTCTCTAAAGATAATAATTAATAATATAATTATTATTGATTATTATATATATTATATAATAAGTAAATGATAATAACAAATAGTTATTGATTATTCAAGGGACACATCCTTTCATGGATGGTCACCTAGTTATGTTCCCTATATATGAAACACTCATCATTGTAATAATATATTGAATATCTCTCATATCTCATATGAATAAAAACCAACAGATCTGTGTCCCAGCTAGGTTGTAGACACTTGAGTCCTGCAACCCCCCTTGCCTCTACCTCGGGTGAGACTTCATCTGCTTCGCAAGTGTTTCCAAAAGGGTCGGTAGTTAGGGTTTTGTTGGTGCATTGTTGAAGTGTTGAACCCTGGGTCTGCCCCTATTCCAACAGGCCTTAAGACATTTCAGCTTACCCATGACATTGCATCTCAAACCCCTGGAGTCCTGAAATTTCGGACTCCCGAAGGGTCCACCCTCACACGTGGTAATATGTTAAACACATAGGCAAGGATAGAGGGGTCCCAAGCACTCCACTCACCAAATAGACCCAACAGGTAAGTGCTAGGGGTGACACGCGGCAACGCAGAGATGAGACATGGCCCCTACAGTGGGTGACACATGTCACATTTTAATGGGCACATAGGGTCTGTGAAACATACAAATCCAAGTGACACGTGGCATGTCAAACATGGGTCCACGTCACCCTGGGTGATGTTAGTGTGCCACGTCACCCCAGACTAGTAGCCTTCCAAGCCCTTTGATTTCACGGTTACAGTGTGTCCACGTAATCCCTTGATCTACGGCCTTCGTTACTTCATAACTTCAGCGTTCGGGGGATCCGCGGTGTGACTTCCTCCTTACTCCCAGAGTGGTCAGCATTAGGCTTACCATAGTCTAGATCTAATGGTCAGGGGAGATCCTGAAGGGTTCCTAGATCCACGGTCCTCTTCACTTCACAGCTCTGGCCTTTAAGGGTTTCAGTGTTATGGTCGCTCCTCTTCCGAAGCAGGACTTCGTCGAAGTACGATACGCGGGTCCCTCCATTGTCTAATTAGACGGTTAAGAGGGGTTCTTTACAGACTCCCCAAATCCACAGCTCACATCAATTCGTAACTTCGACGTTCGGGGAGTTTGATGCCATATCATTTCCATCCTCTTGAAGTAGGACTTTGCCAAAGTTACCTCCACGTAGATCCAACGACCAAGGAGACTCTTGAGTACCCTCGGATCTGTGGCTCGCATCACTTCGCAATTGATGAATGGATCAAGGTTTAACAATGGGGTAGGTTTATCTGCCACAGTTAGGGAGACCGTCAGGCGCCAATCAACCTTATGAGTAACCGTAATAACCATTTGCCTTCAACCGGTTTACAAATGGTAAGGTCGTAGCATTCCGGAGCTCTGATCTCCTAGAGTTCCGAAGCTAGAAAGGCTTAGCTCCTTTCGGGCCTAGCGCAAGGTTCCCAGACCTTGGTCACATGGGTACTTTGAAATCTCTTGTGGGCTACGTGCTAATCTCTTGGTCGTGAGTTGGTTAAGGACATGAGCGTGAGCCCTTGGTCACACGAGTGAAAGATATGAAGGAAGCACCCTCCTTCCATCAGGTTTGAACTTAGTATTCCCGCAAAGGTAGATTCTAGAGGTCGGTGAGACTTAAGCATCCCAATAATCCTTCCCCGACACTCTTGCAAATTTACATCTCACAACTCTCTAACTGCTAAGTTGAGGCAAGCAGAAGACCATTCAAAAGCATGGGTTCACAGAGAGACAAATACATATTTCTACCTTAATCATTCAATACAGAACTGAGTCATTGACATATAAATATATTCAATTATCTTTTCCATTTCAATACACAGAGTATGAAAATACTTATAAGAAAACCAGAATCGTGAAGCGACTGTTGGAAGGGGTGTTTGTTTCCACCCAACCATAGGCACAACCACTCATGAACGGATTTACCGCTGGCCACCCCCGATCTAGACTGCGATGCTCTGAGAGAGACTCTTTCTTCTTACTCAGTGACAGTCAGGGACGGAGGTTACTCTCCTCCTCCCATGGGATCTTGGTAACCAGTTTTCTTTATACCAAGTAAGGAGGTATGCACAAGTACTTCCACAGTCACTCGTCAATCCCATTTATCAACTTGGAATAAAAACCTTACCAACAGATTCTTGCACTCAGAACGAGCTTATTTCCTAGTTCTTCCTCGAACCGGAGAGCTTGCAAGTGCTCTTTTCTCTTCTTGAGATTGGTCTTTTGGCTATGCTTTCTCGCTCAAATTTCTCTATTTTTGTCTCTGCCCATGAATTACCTCTTTTCTTGCCTTCCTCGACAAGATCGTGTGGGTCTAAATCCCCAACTCTTGGTTAGATCTGGAAGTCTTGCAGATGGGTACTCTGCCCCATCTCCTCATTAACTCTTGAGGAGGACTCTTCCAGCTACCAATTTGACTGGTTATTCATTTCTAGGTCAGAGGATTGTTCTAAGTCAGAGTCATTAAATATAGTAAGGTAGTAGTTTGGTGGGGGGTCATCTCAACCATTTATGGTCCCCCTGGCCATCTCTCTCATAGCATCTATGGTCTATCTTGGCAAACCCCCCTTTCAGCAGTTATGCAACACCTTTCCATTTTCTATTAATAATAGAAAATACATACATTGACCTTTTATAACAAAAGGTTCATCAAATCAAACATTCACACATATCTAGTTTGTCCCAGTCTTTTGACAAGTTATAGTTATATTTACAAACTGGAAAAAACAAAAGCATTACATTTACCTTGTTGCTTCTGTGTTTTTAAAAAGAAAAATTACGTGAATAGGGTCGCATCCAAAGCTATTGTCCGCACGACTACAACCCTTGTTTTTACTAAAATACTTTGCATCCTCCAAGACACCCACGTCCAAAAACTTTGGCTCTACAAATTGCTATGCTTAGTAATGTATTATTTCAAGCTCATTTACCTTTGCGTCCAATAACTCACACTCTTAATTAAAAGGAAGTAAATTGACGTGGATGAACTTTTACTTGAATTGATTTAGATTGCAATATAATTAATTTATGGAAAAATTATTATATGGTTTTTTCTTATCAATTAGAATTATATGTTCAACATATACTAATAATTAATGGTTATTTTTGTCTTGTATTTTTAATTGATTTTACGTCTATGCAATTAATGGAATAGCATAATTAGATTTGAAGTGTATTCAATCATTGCGCAAATATAAATATAAGATTCTTATCGACGATAAGGATTCAATTGATGTTCTAAGTATGTACAGTGATTATAATTAGATATTCTATTGAAAGAGTATAGCCAAAACCTTCTCTCTAATTAAGTGGAGTCATATACCAAGTCAAGAAATTTCTTATGTCTTGGAGTGAGATTTTCTTTTGTGTAATTTACTATGTTTATATAAAGTTTAGTGCGTTGGTTGCGTAACCACAATTAAATTTGGAATTGATAATATTTTACTCCTTGTTGTGTCTATAGATAGTAAGGGAGTGGGTTAATTTAATTTAATCAAACAGAAAAAAGGGATTAGGTTAATTGTAATTATTATTGTTAATGAATTAAAAATGTAAAGAAATCGATTAATAATTTAATCCACTAATTTAATGGTAGGTAAATTTCCACATGCATTTGATATAAAAAAATGTATACGAAGTGTAACCTTGAACCATGTAAAAAAAACAATGACTATATACGTTCATTTTCATTGCACTAGAGAAAGTTATTCAGATTTAGTGTCAAAACATTAATTAGTTCGGAAGTAAAATAATTGTATTATGCATTAATATATATATATATATATATATATATATATATATATATTTATTGCTTTCATTACATGTCATAACGTTGTAGATAGTTACAACAATAATGAAGTTACCTTGATCACTTGTGTTGAAAATAGTAGTGTAGATATAAAGTTATTGTGTTTAAGAAAAAGAATAAATAAATAGAGTATAGTTTTTGTATTCTTACACATAGTGGTTTAGTTTATTGTAGGGTTATTATAGATATGAGGAAGTTTGATGGCAATGATCCAATCACTTGGATACTTTAGATGGAGCAATTATTTGATCTACATGATGTGCCACACACAAAAGGTACGAATTGCATCCTTATATTTAGAGCCTAATCAGTTTATGTGGTATCGATGGCTTTGTTCTCACAAATCACTTGTCACTTGGACAATTTTCACAGAAGAAATGATAGCACACTATGAGGATACAAGGAGTAATACCTTCTTCAACCAATTGATAAATCTCAAGCAAAAGGGTTCAGTTGCAGAGCACATTGAGAACTTCCAAAGATTGAATATAAAGGTAATGTATATTCCAGATGAGCACATGATTAATGTCTTCATAGGAACTTTAAAAAAGGATAACATTCAACATGAGGTTCGCCTTTGGGAACCCAAATCATTGGAGAATGCGTTCAAGGTGGCGAGAAATGTTGAAAGTAAAAATTTGGCTATGACTACTAGAAGGACCACCACTAACATCTATCGAGAGAATATTGTTCCTTCTTCTAAACCACCTCAACCTACAAGGTTGACACCTCAACAACTAGAGGAAATGAAAGCAAAAGGTTTATGCTTTAATTGTGATAGCAAGTACTATAAGGGACATAAGTGCGGTGAAAATAAATTATTCTACATAGCTTGTGAAGAGGAAGAAGAACAAGAACAAGAACAAGAACCATCTCAAGATGAATATGTACAAGAGATTTATTCTGAAGAGATGACTCCCACCATAATAAATCATGCACTGGCTGGAATTATCCCTCCTTAAACCCTCAAGATCGAAGGATATATCAAAAAGAAAAATGCAATAGTGTTAATTGATTATGGTAGTACTCATAATTTCATTCACTGTAGATTAGTCAAAGCTTTCAATTGCTTTATATATCCAGCGCCAGAGTTTCAAGTAATGATTGCAAATGGAAGAACTATTAATTGCTCAGGAAAATGTCATAAGATCAATCTTACTATGGGGGAACATGTAATGAATAATCCAATGATTGTTATACCCATAGGTGGTGTTGATGTCGTACTAGGGGTCCAATGGTTACAATCATTAGAAACAATGGATTTTAATTTTCAAGAACTTTTCATGAAATTTTCATTGGAAGGAAAGAAATTTGAGTTAAGGGGTATCACAGGGAAACCCAGTAAGGTGGTAAGCTCTAATGGCATGACATAATTATTGAAAAAGAGGCATCAAGGTGTAATTGTACAACTATGCTCACTA
Source organism: Picea glauca (assembly GCA_000966675.3). Lineage (NCBI taxonomy): Eukaryota > Viridiplantae > Streptophyta > Pinopsida > Pinales > Pinaceae > Picea > Picea glauca. The sequence continues at coordinate 438,542 of JZKD02S1946024.1, read as the reverse complement.
GATGTTCAAACATCTAGGCCATTTATTCCCATAGATATCCAAGGGATCATTGATAAGCATTCCAAAGTATTTGAAGATATTCCCAGAGGTCTTCCACCCACTTGCGATCATGATCATGCTATTCACTTAATTCCTAGGAGTGTTCCTCCTAGCATCAAGCCTTACAGATACCCTTATGCCCAGAAGAGTGAAATTGAGCGTATGGTTGAAGAAATGTTAGAGGTTTACATTATTATACCTAGCCAAAGTTCTTACTCTACACCGATGGTAATTGTACTCAAGAAAGAGGGCTCATGGTGTATGTCTCCGGATTATAGAGAGTTCAACAAGCCATTAAAGATAAGTTTCCCATTCCAATCATTGATGAATTGTTAGATGAACTACATGGAGCAATCTACTTCACAAATTTGGATCTTCATTCAGGGTACCATCATATCAGAATGAAGGAAGAAGATATCCCCAAAAAAACATTCAGAACTCATGAAGGCCATTATGATTTTTTGGTCATGCCTTTTGGCCTTACGAATGCACCTTCCACATTCCAAGGGTTGATGAATTCCATTTTCAAGCCCTTCTTTTGAAAATTTGTGCTAGTATTTTTTGATGATATATTAATATATAGAAAGTCTTGGGAAGATCATATTCAACATGTTGATAGGGTGCTATAGCTACTAAAGGAGCAACAACTATATGTCAAACCGTCTAAATGTTTTTTTGGGGTGAAGGAGGTAGAGTATTTGGGTCATATTGTATCTCATGAAGGTTTCAAGGTAGACCCTAACAAGATTAAAGCCATGATGGACTGGCTGATTCCCAAAACATTGAAGAATCTTAGAGGAATTTTGGGTTTGACAGGTTACTACCACAAGTTTGTTCGAAACTATGGAAGAATAACAACACCTTTAAGTGCATTAACTAAGAAGGATGCATTTTCATGGACTCCAAAGACAACTCGAGTTTTTGAACAGCTTAAAAAGGCAATGTGCAAAGCTCATGTCTTGACCACACTAGACTTCACAAAAAAAAATTATTGTGGAATGTGATGCCTCATGAAATGGCATTGGTGTTGTTCTAATGCAAGAAGGAAGCCCCCTTACTTTTGAAATTCGACCACTCAAGGAAAAGGACTTACACAAACCCATTTATGAGAAGGAAATTATGGAAATACTACATGCATTGAAGCAATGGCACCCTTACCTAATAGGTAGGCACTTCAAGGTCAAAACAGATCATGACAGTCTTAAATACTTCTTGGAAAAAAGACTATCTTCGGGAGAACTAGTACTGATTACACTACCTTGTTTCCATAACATCTCTATCATATTACTTCAATAGTGGAAACTAGCACTAATCTTCCATTACCTTATCTACTTTATTAGGGTCAATATTATGATTCCAGTTCTAAGCTCTATGAAACAGGTTCATTACTATTACTAATTTGATTATGTCATAATAACACACATAGGGGAAAGTAGGTTATGTTGGGTTATGACTTTGAAATCATCTACAAAAAATGGAAGCAAAATGTTGTGGCAGATGCACTCTCAAGAAAGGATGAAGATGTTGAGGCATTTATCTATGCTATCTCTATCATCCAACCTGATTTGATAATAGAAGCAAGGGATGAATGGAAGAATGACGAAGAAGTGTGGACTCTCATTCAAAGGTTGCAGCAAGATTCCAATGCATCTGATACATTTACATGGAAAAATTATTCAATATGGTTCAAAGATTGCCTATATTTATGTAAGAACTCCAAACTCAAACAAAAGGTACTTTTGGAATTGCACACCTCTCTGGTAGGAGGGAACTCAGGATTTTTTAAAACCTATCACAAGGTCACGTGGGAATTTTTTGGGGATGGCTTTAAAACTAATGTTCAAAGGTATGTGGCGGAATGTTTGGTTTTCAAACAAAATAAGGTGGAAACAATTAAGACCCCGAGTCTGTTACAACCATTATCCATTCCAAGTTAGCGCTGGAGGGAAGTTTCCATGGATTTCATCACAGGGTTACCAAAGTTTGAAGGAAACAGTGTCATCATGGTGATTGTTGATATACTTACCAAGTACGAACACTTTTGTGCACTCTCTCATCCTTTCAAAGCCATTACAGTTGCTACCGCATGCATGGAGACAGTTCAAAAGCTACATGGAAGCCCAAGGATTATTGTGAGTGACAGATATCCCATCTTCACTGGACATTTTTTGACATAATTATTTTCTTGTTTGGGTACTCATGTGGCTCATAGCTCATCTTATCATCCTTAATCTGATGGACAAACTGAGATAGTGAACAAATGTCTGGAAGGCTACCTTTGGTGCTTTGTCTTTGATAAACAAACACAATGGTTCAAGTGGTTACCCTTGGCAGAATGGTGGTATAACACTTCCATTCATACTGCAATAAAAATGACACCATTTATGGCGCTTTATGGATATCAGCCACCATCCATTACCTCTTCTCTAAAAGAAAAATCTAAGGTTCAAGTAGTGGAAGATCACATAGAGCATCAACAACAAGTTCTCCAACTCTTAAAGGACAACCTGACCATGGCACAAAATCACATGAAACAACAAGCAGATCAACATCGTAGTGAAAGAAGTTTTGAAGTAGGGGATT